>JAVLVB010000456.1:153643-156095 GCA_032876305.1 Orestias chungarensis | reverse complement strand
GGGGGGGGGGGGGGTTATTTACATCGACGCTGGCCACAATCTCAGAAGATCCTCAAATGTAGGTTAGAGCTGCAAAGTTAATATGCAAATGTCCTTATCTGCAGGGATTCACAAACAACCATCACCCTGATTGATTTAATAAACTGCTTTTATCTTTCAAAGTGTTAATTAGAAGAGATGGGCTTCCGCTTTGGATCTGAGCTTTCTGTGGCACATTTCAGAGCTTTCAGACAAAAGGGAAACTTTCTGTCCCTCAACGTCGCCACAACTCAAAGCCGCCGCTACTGCTTCTTTTTCTGCAGCGTTAATCAGCTTGTTGTTGTTTGAGGCAAAAAGTTCTCAGTAGCAGACGCGTGGAACCGTTTAGCTGCGACAATTCCTCTTTTTATTTGATTGTTTGCTCTGTCGGAGTAAAATTGCCGACTTGTTCCAGTAGATTTGCATCAGAGCTGAGGAAGACATGGCAGCTCCATCACGACCAAACACAAACCTCAGGGTGAGAGTTGCTGGGTCTGCAGTGGAAGCAGGGGGGTGGCCTTATAGAAGCAACTGGGAAGGGTTAAAAGGTCAGATTACAGAAATGTGTCGTTACGATGGAAAACGTTGCTTACTAACAGTGTTGATGGTAAAAAATTTATTTTATTTTACATTACCAGCACAAACCGATTAACATTAATGACTGAATTATGTTTGTATTTCTTTATATTTTCTATTATTTTAGCATAATTTAATCTGTATTTTTATCCTAATAGATTAGAAGTTTTTTTAACACAAGAAAAAATGGTTTTCTAACATTATTGAACAATATTTAGTGTTTTTTTTTTTAAGTTTAACACATTTTTATAAGTTGTGTAGTTTTTTAGGCTCTAGTGATCTTTATTATATAAATAATAGAGTGGAGAGAGAAAAAGGAAGACATGCAGTCAACAGACCTAATCTTAAAATCTAAAATCTGTATTTGTAGTATTTCTGTGTTTCTGATCATTTTGCTGATGCTGAAACCAGAACCGGACCAGAAACGTCTGCATTTCCCACTTTCATGTGATCCGGGTCGGACACTTTGAGGGAATATTTTTCCCTCCTGCAATCTGAATAATTTCCAGCAGCATTTTAATTGAATCCATCTTTGATGTCTTATTTGTGTGATTACGTGTCCCAGCCCGTGTGCAGCCACGTTCAGCCACCTCCCTGCTTTCTTCTTCTTCTTCTCCCTTCGTTCGGTCGCTCAGATTTCGCCTCCGGAAGATCAAAGCGCATTCCCTCATGCTTGAAATCATGCAAACGAAGAGAACGAGGAGAGATGAAGAAACTTTTGTTGCGAAGGGGGCGTCCCTGTCTCTGGTGAGCGGCATCTCGACGCCGCTCGGGGTTTAAATGAGTTCTCGTCGGCGCCGGGGAAACGTGGGCGGCCATCTTAACCTGAGCAATTAAAGCCCAGAGAGGAAGAAAAGCCAACAAAGCGCCGCAGCTGCAGAAAGCCGGTGACAGCGAGCAGCGCCACCTCTAATTATTGACCAGCCTCTCGCTTCATTATTCTCCATCCTGCGCTAATTTGTATTTGCCTGACATTCATCATGTAATGTTGCTAACCTTTAATTCATCCGCTGTTAGCACTTTTGTCTGCTGAAGTAAGAGGAAGCGATCATAAATTGGCAGCGTCGACTTTTACTTTTACCAGCATCATTACTTGTTTGTTTTTTTCATCCCACTTTCATTAAATTTGAGCTCAGAGAGGAAAAAACCGACTCGATCTCAGGACCAGAAGTTAAATTGAGCTTTAGATTCAAGGAGGTTACCATTTTAAACCTAGAAAGTGTGTCTGAATATTATTTCAACACCCAAATTAATGTGGTTATGCTTAAAACTCTAACCACAGGGAGGCATTATAAGCAAAAAGGTAATCTGAAAGTTTAGTGGAAGGAAAACGTGACTAAAAAGTAGTGGCGGGCCAACTAGCGCTGATCTGCTAATGTGCTAATAAGGGAGCTAATGTTTTAGCTTTGTGTCTTAGCGCACTGGAAGATCCAAGGTGCAAATTTCCTTGTGTGTTTTGCAAAGTTAAATTTTAATAAAGTTTGAAATCATTTCCTTGTTAAATTAATATTAGTTAAAAATCTACCTGCGTGCTTCCTTGTAGTCGCACTTCTGGGTTCTTGGTCTCCGTTTCTTGTCTGAGGAGGTTTGTGTTTAGTCTGGTAATTGATTTGAGTTCAGGAGTAGAAAAACAAACACATGAACCTGCAGGGTGATGGCAGTCCAGCATGTACCGTCTAGTATCTGTCCTTAACTGGTTGTGGCTCCTTGTGCATAAATTTCTGCATTTCCATCTAATAGTCGTTGAAATTTTCACTCAACTTTAAAACAATAAAAAGGTGTAATATAGTCAAACATTGATGTTAAACATTTTTATAATAAACAGCAAGTAGAAGAAAAAGTTTGTTATATCAGAGAT
>JAVLVB010000456.1:126143-148643 GCA_032876305.1 Orestias chungarensis | reverse complement strand
AAATATTTCAATATTTATCATCACAGTAACAGTGTTATACTCATTAGTAGCTGTAATTAGTGCTTACCTGTATCGTAAAACTTAGAACTAAACATTTATAATCATCACTTAGTTAAATATGTTGTGTGGGACTTAGTGGTTTCTCAAATATATTATTAGTTCTGAAATACAGAATCTTAGAACAAAGCCAGTTGTAAGTAACTTAAAGCTCCTGTAGTAAGACTCTGGATCAACTTCAGTCCATTTGCTTTTATTAGTTTACTGGGCAGATCTGACACATCCAAGACGACTGACGTGCCGCCTCAGCGGACAAATCCGCTCAGTGAGTCGTCTAATTACTCATTTCTATGGTTAGAACAAGGTAAAGTATTTCAGGCATTTACTGCGTATTTACTTAAGAGGCAATAGTTAACATTAGTGATATTTAAGTAAAAGTACTCGCCTGTGAGCGTTCAGCGGGCTAAAAACGACCGAATCATTGTCAACTGTAGCGGCCTAGTCCAGAACCCAACCCTTCAAATGCAGTTGTGGTACCTTCAGAGAGCAGATTTTTATTTTTGGGCGTCATGTTAGATTATGAAACGTTACTTTTCATCATTTCAGTTTCCTTTTTATCTCTATCTAAACGTAACTTTTTTCATCTGGAGTCAAACAGGAAGTGAACCCGGCCTAATATCTGCCTGGGCGCCATTAATTATAGCGGCGATGGCAGCTTTTTCGTTATGATAATAAACGCCGACATTCCTCCTCCCAGCTTTTGATGCGCAGGTTTGAACCAACACTTTTCCGCCTGTTAATTTTAAAGCCCGGTTCTTTTATTGTGTGAATTGGTTTCCCGTTTAGCGGCCCACCTTTTTCACAGGGTGCACTTTCTTTCGGTTTTCAGCAGGTCTCTCCTTGTGACTTTTCAGGAGTGAATAATTGGCGATGAAACCGGCGCCGCGTAGTCTGGAGTTAAATAATTAAAAATGCAGATTTAGGTGGGAATTATGAATCCCAGGAGAGAGAGAGTCTTAATTAACGTTAACACAACGGCTGCGGTGGGAACGCCGCGCTCTGTTTTCATGAAAATGTTTGCCGAGCGCGGTCCGACCTCTTTGTAAACATGTAACGGTCTTAATCAACTCATTAATCAAGCAAATTGCAATCATGGAGTCCGATTGTTTGCTGACGGATGAATGAATGACGAGCGGTCGGCTTCCTTTTTAAAACCGAGTGGATCTTTGGCGCCGCTGCCCGAATCTCAGGTGGGGAAATTTGACCCAGGTTGTTTTATTTATGAGGAGAAGATGGTGTCGCCATGACACCAGAGTGGCAAGACATCAGCAGTGATGAGAGGAAAGCCTCCGTTGTTTCAGGAAAGGGGTCAGAGGTCATTTCTAAATAGGACTGAAGAGAAAAATGATGATGTTTCTCCACCACAATGTCAGCGTGGAAAATCAGACGAGACTGAAAAACCCTTGCCTAGACATCCAACCAGCCGTACATCCAACCAATTATCCATCAAAACATCCATCTGACCAACCATCATCTATCCAAACAGTGATCCAATTATCCATCCATTCATCCTTCCAACCAACATCCATCCATCCGAACATCTATCCGTCCAACCCAGACATTCAGCCATCATCCGACCAAACATCCATCCAATTATCCATCAAAACATCCATCAAACCATTCATCCATCTGACCAACCATAGAACTATCCATCCATCCATCCATCCACCCATCAATTTAGCCATTTATTCATTCATCCATCCATTGATTATCCACCATCCATCCATCCATTCATGTTATTGTTTGAGTTTTGATGTGACCTGACTGTTACGTCTGGGTTTTAACCTCCTGAACTTTGACCTGAGGTGTGAAATGTTTTTACCTTGGTTGTTCTTGTGTTCCATAGGAAGTTCGACAATTATAGATAATCTATTATCAGAGCAACAACGTCGCCCAGTTTCATCACAAAGTTTCATAGAAGGAAGGACAAAAGTTGAATCTTTATTCTCACATTCTGACTTGAAGTTAAGGGAATATTGGGTCAAATGTAAGTGAAATAAAGGAATATAGATCGTAAGGTTTTAGCATAATCTGCTTTTTTCTGTTGTCTGGACCTGAATTTGTTTAAAATGCAGCGCCGGTACATCAAATGTCTCGGCTCAAGTGCCTCCTTCTCAATATTGCTCAAATGTTGGCTGTCGTGACCGTGAAGCACACCTTTCCCCTCCCTCCACACATACATATTTAACCAGGAAGTATAATTATTTACCCACTCGTGCTCCTGGAGAGCGCCCCACTCGATTGATTGGCCTCTGAAGCGCTCACTCACGTTCGGCACTCTTACCCAAAACAGTCATTTCTAAACCGGTCTCCCTCACAGACTCGCCTCTCCTCAGGCTGGAGCAGTAATCTCTTTACTTCTCACAGGTGCTGGAGTTTGAACACGCTGCCTTGCTCGTGGCAGTTGTTCAGTGATTGGCAGTCGCTCAGGGGCGGTGCCATTTAACCACAGCGACCTCACGCACATGTCAGCGGCCTCGTGAAAAGGTCGCCGCTGATGCGCTAATGACTCGTCCGATTTCACGAGCCAACGGCGGTGAAGCAAACCGAGCTCGACTCGGATGCTCGCTGACCCCGCTAACAAACTCCTGGAGTCGAAGTGGCGGAGGATAAACAAAAGATATCCTAAATGTTTGAAATCAGCGGATGTGAACGGATCCTGATCTTTTGTTGCCCAAATTAATCCAAATATGGTCCTAAATAGGATATCTATTAGATTTAGACGTGCGTCATAATTGTGCAGCAGAAGAAGCCAGACGTGTTAAATCTGGAAGTAGACAACGTCTGAAGCAAGCGGTGACGAGTCCAGCTTTTTATTTTTCTCAGCTTCCCTCGTCTTGTTCTGATCTTGTGACGTTGCGGTCGGCTCAATCAGCAACTTTACTATCCATCCACAGATGGCGGCTTCCTTTGTTACTGACATTAAACATGGACGTCTACGTTCTGGGGGTCAATTTAAGGTTTTAGCGTTTTGTTAGGTGATGAACGACGAGTCACACCTGACCTACTTTTAAACTCTTGCTTATTTCGCTACAGAAGCACTAAGAAGTGACAAAACTGATAATTTAAAGGTTCCTGCCTCTTTTAGCTCCACCTCAAAGGATCTTCTTCAGCTTTTAGCCCTTCTCCTTATCATCCTGTGTGTGAAATCTGGGGAATGTCCCTTTAAAAAAAAAGAAAAACCCCTTCAGCACCAGATTAGCAGTAACGGCTTTGCTTCTCACTAGAAAACGACTTCACCCTCTACATGCATGTATGCCGTCTAACCCTCGGGTGATCATTTACGGTGACCCATTTCATCGGGTGTCTTTGTGAATGCGCACGTTCCTCGTTCTCTCCCCTGATGTTCCCTCATGATCGCCCCATAAACCCGCCGCCGTTCACTGTAACAAAAAAAAAAACGACTTATTATTCGTCCTGGTTTTTAATCTGAAACGGATGGCAAACATCACTCAGCGAGAGCACGAGTACATGCGACTGGTTTCCATCGGTCATCCATCTGCTCTGCTCTATGCTTCAGGCCCCCCGCACCCGTATCACATAAGGTAACATGGGAATTAGCAGAATAAGCAGATATTATCTTTCAACTCCATAATGGAGGCACATAACTAAATACCTCAAGGAAATTGCGTAAACAAAAAGGTAATTGATTCCAGGCGAGCTGCAGGGGGACACTTAATTACTGGAAATTTATTAAGCAATGTCCATTAATCACATTGACACGGGGGTTATTAAAGGGATGCCCCGTTTGCACTTGCCGCTTAATGCAATAATACGAAGAGCAGACAGCAGCCGATAAATAATGCAAGAAGGCCTAACAGTCGCATGTGAGAGAAAGTATGGCAAGCCATCACTGCATTTGTTCCACACCCCTGAACTTAGCCGTCATTTTTCACCAACACAGCTTTCATCCCTCCATCCATTGTCGCATCCACTTCGACCAGCTTTCTAGTCTCTTGTTTTAGAAGAGCATCCCCACAGCATGATGCTGCCACCACCGTGTTACAGCAGAGCCATGGCCTGTTCAGGGATTTGCGTTTAGGCCACAAAAATTGGACAAAACTTTTAAATTAAAATGGATTTAATCTGGAGGGATCTGAACAAAATGGATAAACTTCCATTAGACCTGGATCATAAATTTAACTCCAAACCCGATGATTGAAAATAATCAGTATATTTGCAGAGATTTATAAATGTTTGGTTCAAACAGCATTGAAACGGACCTGCTGCTCCTCCTCATCTTGGTTTCTGAGAACCTGTCTGCATCCTTTTGAACGAGAGACTCGGGGAAATTGGCCTTATTCCCCACACACTCTGAGGCGAGTGGCAATTAAAGCGCTGATTAATGTGAGGCCACTCTCGAGCACAGACTCGTAGGGGGGCCGCCACAACAGTGGGGAGACGGGGGAGATAATTCAGAAATCTCCTGACCTCGCGCTTATTATCTCCGGTTAATGACTGCTGCTGGCTTCTTGACGGGAACCTGGTCAACCTGCCGGCTCCGTTGTCCTTATTTGGCGTGTTTTCCCGGTTCTGAGTGCGCAGAGAGAGGCCGGATCCTCGGGAGGATTAACCTAATTTGTTTGGATCGTCCTCTCAGGCCCGTTTCCTTTCCGACGCCAGACGTGTCTTTGTCTCCTTCTGTCACAAAGATGTGAGGATCACGGGGTTTGTCTCGTACACCCGACCTCGTTGGAGCCGCAGGAAAGGTTCTACATGAAAGCCACGGTAACGTTTCTGCAGCTTATAGAAGAAGCTCCAGATTATTGTTGCCATTTTTTTTTCTTTCTGAAATCCAATCTGATTAAATCCAAACACCATCAGACTTTAGTTTAGCGACCCTAAAGTGACCTGCAGGAAGGAGAACATCGATGTACGCAGACCGTATCGTCACAAGATCGGAACGAGATGAAAAAAGAATGGTACATTCGGCACCGCTTGCTTCGGACATTGTTTAAGTCCAGATTTACCAGGCCTGGCTTCTTCTGCTGCAGGATAATGATGCACGTTTCACGTTAATGACGTACAAGTCAAATGAAACAAAGTATATGGAAGTGGGACGACTAAGGGCCAAAAAAGAGAAGTCAAAGTAAATAAGATTGAGATGCTGGAAAACCAATGAAAGTGTTTGAGTTAAATCAACTAAAGCTCCTCCTCTTCCTTCAGAGAAAGTGCGACAGACTGAAATTGTGAAAAAAAACACATTTGTGATTTTCTATCTTGTGTGAAATGTTTTAAACCTTTGATGTATTAATTCAAAGGGAACGACTACATTACCCAGAGTGCATCTCTTCCCTTATTTCAAAGTTCAACCTCCGGGGTGTTTGAGCGGACGAGACTGAGGGACATCATGTGGACAGCTGCTTGATTCATTCCTATTGATCCGTGATGTGGGCGGACTCATTAGTGGGGGGGGGGTCAGACCCGGTTTATCGTGCGACCCGCGGCGGCGACCTTACTGTAGGAGCCGCCGTTCCCCCGGTTTGATCCAGCAACAGATTGATATCCCAAATCCGAGCTGACATGCTCTGCTAAGGATGCCAATGGTAATTAATTAGCATCCCAACCAAGCCGTGGCTCTACAGGAAATGGAGCTTCATCTCGACGCCACTTCCCCTCCAGGCGTCGTATTATCGGGGTCAGAATCCCGGCTCTAAATCAAGCAGAGGGGCCTCCAGAGTCTGGTTTTCACAGGAGCGTCCCTTTCCAGCGGTGGTGAACCCGGCTCAGTAGATCCAGTAGCGCAGAAGCTCTGATTGGAGGCGTTAGGAATGCTAACTCCACCCGCGGCTATTTTGGCTGCAAAAATAACAATAAGTGACAAAACATTTAAATACATTCAACAGCGGCGAGAAAATATGGGTCACAGGTTCAATCAGGAGAAGAAAATCTGAGTATGTCTGGTTTTATTTATTTGCTCCAACATGTTAGGAAAGCTTCAAACATCTTCATATCATACATTTCTGCAGATTCACAACGATAGCAGCTTCAAAATAAGATTTCAGTGGAAAACAGATTAGACTTTGATCCCAACGTCAGGATGGGAAGAAAACGGCAATAATGAAGGAAACTCCTGCTGATTAACCACTCATCCATCCATCCATCCATTCATTTTCGTAAACCTCCGACGTGGAAAATAACTGATGGGTTTGATCAAGTTGGGGCGCCAGGACTCTCAGGATTACGTCCAGTCCTCCTAACTCGTTTGAACTTTATCGCTCCACATGTTTCCAGGTCTGTGAAGGAAAACGGACAGATACGACTGTTCAAATCGAGCACGCAACAGAGTTATCCGTCACTTCGGGGGGGCTTGTTGCGTGTTTACCTGCTGGGGTCGGGTTTCCTGTGAGGGATGATTCTGCTCTCTTGGATCAAACAAAGACGGCAAACATTTGTTGCAAATTAAATCTTCAGGGGAAAAGTTGAAAGAGAGAAAGGCACCTATAAGCTGGGGGGGTACACTAGGTAGATTGAAGCGTCCTGCCTCTGCCAACCGCACCGCTGTAGTCTGATACTGAGGCTTATTGAATCCAGGCTCTGTGGATTGGGGTTGGGGGGGGGGGGACGGTTCGCCCGCCCAGTCAAACCACAACAGAGGACACGAAAACAAACGTCTCAGAATAGTTGTCCTCTGGCTGCCTGATCCAAACATCTGCAGCCAGATGTTTGGATCTCCGCTCTGCAATCAGCAGAAATGCCAGTTATGAGATCCCCATGGAGGAGATTTGAGTTTGCAGTGTTTATTTAACACATTGCAGGGTACTCATCTCAATCTGATTTACTTTGACTAGGCCCCTCCAAAAGTTGTCTTTTCTTGCTCATTTACGATCTTTAGTTCTGCTACTTCCATTTGTCGCATTTCATCTGACTTTTACGTCATTAATTTGAGCCGTGAGTCATAATTCTGCAGCAGAAGAAGCCAGATGTGGTAAATCTGGACGTAAACAATATCCAAAGCAAGCAGTGCTGACTTCTGCTTTCTTTTTTGCTCATCATGTCAGTTTTAGTTAAGTTTGTGTGCCTGCCCACATGCAACCTAAATAGTTTAAACTAGATTTTCAACCCATCAAACAGCTGATTTCCTCTCACAGAGAGTGAATTATCGGCCCGGTTATCTGACCGGCAGCTAAACGTCCAATCAGGTTATGATCGCTAAAGTGAAATAAGGTAAATTAGGTAAGACTGCGTCAAATATAACAGCGGTGCAGCTCTGGATATTTAACCTAAAGCTACACAAAGAGCCTCCGTCTTTATCTACATGTGGAAAATACATGTTTGTATTGGATAGTATTTGTTAGGATAAAGCTGTAAATTTTCAACATGTCTGCGTTGATGCAGCTTTTTCTTGTCTGAATCCTGACCTCTGACCTTAACCGAGCCATCTGATGCAAGATGGCTCAGATCTTCTCATCTCAGCATTACAAACTCAAATCAACCTTTTCACCTTGATAGTTCAGCTCGTATTTTTGAATGGCAGCCAAAAGCCGAGCTCGACATTTGAAAGAACAAACAGACCCATGTCGTCTTAAAGTAACCAAACTATATAGATGAATCTTAAGGATGTTATCTTCACGTTGAGTTTGGCTGTAAACTTTTGTGACTGTAAACATTCTCTGTTGGTTCAGCAGCAGCTACTGCAGCTGATGTTCCTGTTTGAGTAGAAACGGTAGATCTTGGTCTGTCAAATTAAGCTAGCTGCCAGTTTCTTCTGTTAACCACACCCCTCTCGGCCGCTCCCACGCTTGGTCACACCCCTCAGTCTCTTATGGCCCCACCCACTTGGTATCATTGGTCTGAATGTGTCCGAGGGTGGGGCTTCTGGTTCTGGGTTCCTCTGGGACCTCCTGAATCAATTAGGCATTTTTTGAATACTTTTGGTCAACCAGCTTCGTTGGTTTCGTGTCGGAATGACTCATTTTTTCTACTTCATGTTGTCAGATCGGTCCTATTTCCTATTAAATGTTCTCTTGATTCAACAGGTCAGATCTGTCCAGACTACAGAAACCCGATATATCAGCACTAATATAGATACGGGCCGATGTTTGACCTTTTTTACCCCATAGATATTAGTCCGATGTTTAAAACTGGGCCGATTTTTACAACCAATGTTTATTTCCATCTTGTTGCGACGTCAGAGGTGTGGTTGTTTCCTCCGGGTGTCGAAAGCAATAAATAAAACTGATTGGCCACAACTGACACTCTGATATCAGCTATTAAACCGGCCCAAATTATCACATCGGTGCATTCCTTATCCACAGTATTGTGGGTGAAATTAAGTTTCTAAACATGTGGTTCATTCCTACCGTTACATTTGGAATAGTTTAAAGTTGTGAGACTCTCTTGATTTTTTTTAACTTTAGTGACAAAAACAACCAGAGATCTGTGGATCCGGCTGCTAACTCTGGCATAAATGTTTAAATTCCTCAGTTTGGCACCTGAACACAAACGCTCCAGTCGGCTCTGCCTCAGATTTAATAGTTTATAAATCACTGGAGAAACTACTGAAACATTCATAAACCTAAAAAAAAAATGGTAAAAAAGTTTTACCTTTAGTTTCCCATATTTGAATAGTTCTTAAAAACCATTCTGACTCAAAGGTTTCTATATCCAGGCATGGAATCATTCATTTATAATTCATTAATTGTATTAATGTAGTGGCTGTGAATTATGCATATTCATGCTAACTTATTAATGGGCCTGAATCTCTGCTGTAACAATAATAAATATGAAATTAAAAGAATAGGAGTAAAAGGCGGTGAGTAAGTGGAACGTTTGTAAGAGTTAAAAACAAAGATGTAATAATTTCCAGAAATCATCTCAAGAACTTTATAATGAAGCGAGAGTCTTCTGGGGAACACGGCTCGAAACTTAACACGATCAAAGCTGCGTTCACAAGCGGCGCCGACCAGGAAGTGTTGGGGAAAAAAACAAGCTCAAAGATTTGCAATTGTTTTTATTTTTTCCAATGAAAAACTGGATAGTTTGATGAGACCGAGATCGCCTTTGCTGAGCTGAATAAACCACCTGTGACCGCCGTGGCAACAGAGTTAAAAAACAACAACCGGCCAGATCTTTGCAATAGGTTCTCTATTTATTTTCTTGACCCAATTTCAAGTGTATATTTTTATAAATAAAAGAATATTAGAAGATTATTGTTAAAAACACATATTATCCTCATCTCCCTGGATTGTAAATATCATTAACACACTATAACTTTAAGACTAACACACTTTTAGTAGGCTGGTATTTTACTTTAAACGGTTAAGTAATACTTTATTTAAACAAACTAAGCTTTATTTTCCATTTATTTGCACTTTATGCTACATTAACTGTTTTTTTTAGTTGAAATTTTTGTTTATTAAAGCAAAGAAAGCATAATTATGCATTTATTAACATGTAACTAATCCTTATTAGGATTTTATACAGTTAAATTTATTTATTAGCTGAATAAATACTTTACAATCTAAGGTAATTTTTACTATTCCAAAAATTATTACTGTAAAAGTAAATATTCCACAATATCGATTAAGAGATTTTATTGTATAATGAAACTTAATATAAATACTTTAATGCTTAAGTTGTGCTTTTTTACGTATTTTCGAGCCATTAATAATTATATTTTTAGCTTAGGTTTTTGTTTTTGATATAAATAAATATGATTCAATCTATAGATACTCCTTCTTAACAATAATACATTTAATGTATTTATTAGCTGGTTAATTTATCTTAAATATAAAACTAAGTGCATTTATTAACCTGTAATTAATTCCTGCTTAGACTAAAACACTTTGTGACACATTTAATAACTGTTTTTATTATTTTAATGAGTGTTCATATATTTTATTTCCTTTTTTCAGGAACATGTTACTGTAATAAGCTGCATAATTACACAATATTAAGCATTTCTGTTGGCTGTTTGAATATTAAAATACAGTTATTACATCATTAGCTGCACAAATGAACAAGAAAGCTTCGGACATTTTTTTATTTATGCTCTTTAATAACATGCAGTGGGTCAAAATATTGAATTATAATGTTATAATGTTATTTATCGTTTTTAAGTATTTGTTTAAAATTGCCCACATTTGGCTGCTATTGCTAATTTTAGCCCCCAACATTAATATTTGTCAGTACTTATAAGTACCTTCATTACCACCCCCCAAATTTCCTGACTCACTTCTTATACCCTAATTTAATCTAAATCCATATCCCACATTGATTAAAAGATAAATACGCCCAAATGTCCAGAGGCTGAAGGTTACAAACAGCCCGAGGCGTGAATGCGGAGCGGCCGCATCCGTCTGTTTCTGTTTGGTAAATATATATTTATATTTGCTTGGGCTCTGAGCGTCCGTTGGTGATGCAGCTCTGAGATATTTGAGCACAAGATAATGGAGTTAAACAAACCGGCGAGGCTGCAGAGGGAGACGCTGATGTACATCATGAGAACATGAATGCATAATAAGCGCCTGCAATTAGCCCCGGCAAGCCATTGGCAGATTGTAATTAATGTGCTGCCTGTACGTCGAATCAGTCAGAGGAGGCTCGGCTCGGTCTAATTTGGGCGTGTGGTGGCGGTGGTGGAGGGGGGGGGGTAGCAGATCAGATCCTGGGATAATTGTGGGTGACTCTGGTCTCTCTCCGTCGGCGGGATGGGACGAACTCAGGTCTCCAGAGAACCTTAAAAACTGTAAACCCCCCCCTCCACCTCCATCATCTGAACATGTGCCTTGCAGAGATCAAGGAGGAGGGGGTAAAAAAAAAGTGTTTTACATTCACAGATGATCCTAATTTGGTGTGGTTTGGAGTGTAATTTAGATCAAACACAGCCATGTAAATGAGTGGAGGTTTTCATAAGTAGGTGCCTCTGAAGAGGACGGAGAGCAGCGAGTTAGGAGCAGCGGGGGGGGGGGGTGGAGACTGGACCACATCAGTCGGTGTTGCCCCGTCCACGAGCCGCTGATTCGGACGTAGGGAAAAGAGACAAAAGGGCCACTCTGCACCGATTTGGTTTGTCTGTTTCCACAGAGTGGGCCCCCCAGTGGGCCTGTTGATCTGGGATTACAGCGCCGGAATATTATGGGTGTATTGTTGTAAATCGACATATAGTAGAAAAGAGGACACGCACACGAGCTGCATGTAAGAAAAAATCAACACCAGCAGTGACTGGAAAGTAGTGTTTACAGGACTCTCAGCAGCTGCTGAATTAGTTTGGTCCTCCTTTGTCATAACTATCTAATCCCGCACTCAAAAAATCTAACTTCTGTTGAGGACGGACCACAAGATAGACATTTAAAGTTTGCAGCGAGTTAACCGGAAAACATTAGACAAGATTAACACCACTGGAAACAATGAAATGCAGCCTAAATAGAGCTCTAATGAAACATGGGGGTGTCGGACTCATGCTGTGGGGTTGATCACTTTCTGGACCTGCTTTTTTTAGGGCTGCGGTGGGAGTGTCATGCTATGGGGAGGATGTTTTATGCAGTGGGATGTTTTATTGCATTATGGTGGCAGTAGGATGCTGTGGGATGCTTCCTTTAATGGTTGTGGTGGCAGTATGATGCTGTGGGATCCTCCCTTCAATGGTTATGGTGGCAGTATGATGCTGTGGGATTCTTCCTATAATGGTTGTGGTGGCAGTATGATGGTGTGGAATCCTTCCTTTAATGGTTGTGGTGGCAGTATGATGCTGTGAGATGCTTTTCTTCATGTTTATGTGTTTTGTCTGTTTTGTGTAGAGTAATTGGTCAAACAACAGTGTTTCTGTATTCTGAATTTTTCTGTATAACGTTGAGATTCCACTGAAGGAATCGATGAATCACACGAGAGGAAGTTTTGAGTTTAGTTTGCAGGAACAGGAACAGATAGTTTAGCCACCTGTGTGTCTCTACGTCCAGATAAGAATCAGCCTCTCCATGCCAACAGTCTGAAAGTATGCTGGAGGGAGCCTGTGATGTACAGTTTACCAACATCAAGCTGCTTTGTCTGTGAGCTTTGAAAGTACAAACAGTTAGCGGCGGCGGCGCCACGCCAAGGCCTGCAGAAGTTTCTGCTCCAACTCCAACGGCAGCACGGAGAGGCCAGAGAGGCCACCTGCACAGAAGGTGGACGCAACATGGCGGGAGCGCGAACCTCCGCGGGACGCCGGGACGGCCACATGGCCCACCGGCTCTGCCAGCGCGGCGCCGGAAACCCCCGGTTGGGGGCCACCTTCCTGATGACAGCGCCGGCGTCTTTCAGCATCGCCTCAGTCCCATCAGCTCCTGTCTTGGTTTCTGGCAGCAGTGGGGAGCGCAGACACGCCGCCGTGCTGCTGGGAAAAACCTCCTGATCTGGAGACGACGGTCCAGGAACGAGGACGTTACGTCGCTCCAAAACACCACGGATGTCCCACTTTTAAAATAGATCAGGATGCATTCTGGGAAACTGCCCCCAAACTTTTAAAATCTCCAGGATACAGAACGACTCCGTCCAGCCGAGACGCTTCCAGAACACAAATGTGGTCTTAAAGATTTAAATATCAAATCTAAATTTGTTTCTAAGTCACAATTAAAAAACAAAAAAACAAAACTTCAGTCTAGTTTCTGCATTTGAAACAAAAAAGTAAAGTTTTCAGGAAGATACGGAAGCGTGTTTTAAGTCAATGATTCTTGCATATATACAAATAAAGTTGTAGTTTCAAAAAAAATTAAAAACAAGTGGAAAAAAACGTATTTAACAATACTTGATTAATTAAAACGGAAATTAAACGCAGTAACTGAGATTATCCAAGAGTCTGTGAAGAGATTTCATATAGATGCTGATTATTATGACAGAGATGATCTCCTGTAGCTGTCTGTGGTGGTGTAGAGCAAGAAGCACCTGACTGAAGACGTTCCTCCTTCTCTTCTTTGTTCTGCTCTGATTCCATGGAGCATCCTGACTAATTCATCTCTGATTCATTTTAGCAGCTGAGACATTATTTTCTTTAGATGTTAATCTGTCTTTCTGTCGTCTTACCAACCTGACATTGGGTTGACCCATTTAAAAACTTGCCTGTCTTGTTGAATAAGGTGGAGATTCTTCATTTGTTGGTTTAAAAGTGAATCAGGTGTCAGCTGGAACACCTTCCCCGGTTAAAGCTTCCCCCTAATAGGAAGCCAGGGATTAAAATAGCTCGGCTCTCGAGGACATAATCACTTCTGCGTTTGAGGAGCGGCGCTCTTCTCCGTCACCCAGATGTATGTTTGACATCTTGTAATGAAGCCCTTCAAGTTGCACTCCGAAAATGACCTGCCATTCAAACAAATTAGATCTAAATGAAGCTTCTCGAAGCCGTCCAATCGCTCTCCGACGTCGCTCTTTAATTAAAGCGCTCGCCACTGTGATGCTTCTGCAGGATCCGCTGAAACCGGGCCGCTTTTCTTCTTAGTTTCTGTTTGGTTCGCAGAAACGGAAACTTTCACTGCAACTTTATGGACACTAAATTAACCTCTAGATTTGGAGAATGTGTTTTGATGCCAGCTACATAGAATGAGATGAAACATGAAGGGCAGCTTTAATTATTTTACATTAAAAACGAAATAAAAATGAACATTTGGGAATTTCTAGGGCGCTTCTTTGTTAGAGTCAAGGTTGCTGATCAACGTTGAGCCGACTGTATCGTCACAAGATCAGAACCAGATGAAGGAAGCTGAGAAAAAAATATATCTAAACTCGGCACTGCTTGCTTCGGACATTAATTATGTCCAGATTTAGCACGTTTGGCTTCTCCTGCTGCACAATTATGACGCACGTCTGACGATACCAGTGTAAAAGAATCCAACAGAACTGTGTGGACAAAAGCGTTAGTCTTTATCCTGAGTGAAGACTACATTTCCCATGAGCACCAGCACATAGCTGGTAAAATCCTGATCAGGTGGATTGAAGTACATTTCAGTTTCCAGTGTCTGTGTGAAGGATGAACAGCGATGAGGTGATGAATCTAATTGTGGTGAAACAATGTTAGATGATGATGTTGGAGATAAGAAACGCAGGAAGAGACTTATGCCGTAAAGCAGTCAGCACATTTGTAGTTGTCTTGTGTGGAAGGCAGGGTTCCTGCCACCCTCCTCACAGTTGTTGAATAGTAAATTTCTAAGAATTTGCTGATGTCTAAGAACAAAGTGTCATCTTCAGGGAACAGTCTAGATATATTCTTAATAAAAGACAGCAAAGCTGTATGCAGATGTAGAACTAGTAGCTCTATAATTCAGGTCAAGGATGCAAGTTAAAAATATAAATAAATATCTAAAGGTTTATTTATTCATATCGAGGACAAACCATTTTCAAACGTATATGAAAACATTGCCGGGCAGTTTTTAGCTGGTAGTGAGTTACCTCCCTCCAATACAAACTACAGTTTCTGCAGCTGTTCTGTTGTTTACGTCCAGATTTACCACGTCTGGATTATTCTGGTGCCGAATAATGAAGTGGATAAAGGAAAATGTCTAATAAAATGCAACAGGACTGTTCTGGCTTCAACTATTATTTTGTATTTAGCAGCAACTAAACTGGACTGAACTTTTGAATTTATCCTCATGTTAGCACTTTATCGTTCTTTGAAAGCGGCTATGAAATATAAAACAATTTGGGATTATAATATTAGTTTAAACTATTGTTTTAATCCTAATTCTGTTTTTTTTTGAGTCAAATAAAAAAACAACTGGTGCACAACCAGAAGTCACCTTGGGAGTCCGTCCCACCTTCCCTGCCAACCTCCTGGCTTCAGGTTTGGGGACAACAGAAGTCCCTTTAGGGGCCCTCCAGCTCTTGGAGCCTGTAGCAGCGCCACACACGAACCCTCGCCTCCCTCAGCACACGGTCCCCCCCCCCCCCCCCGGGGAGACAGGAGCATCGGGGACGGAGCTTCCTCGGAGCTCCTCTCTGGGTTTTTCCTGCTCGCCTCGATCCTCGCCGCTGCAGGCGACGCCGCGCACATGTGAGCCTCATGCTGCATTACCCATACACCTCTCTGTCCATGTCTGGCTCGCTCAAAGCCATGTTTGCTTATGTAGCATCAAAACTGGGACACAAGCTCGACGCCCACAGACACAGGAAAGAACAGGGGGGTCTCTGCCCCTCTCTCTTTCTGTGATCTCTCTGTTGGTCTAAAATCATTGAATTCAACTCAAACACTTCAAATTAGATCAATAAGCAACAGAATCGCCACATAATTAGCATTACAGTTCCAGTAAATAGCAGTTTTGATATATTTTCATTAGTGTTGCGTAAAAACGTGAAGCTGGAATGAATCAGCCTCTTTAATCTGGTTGGCATAAATCAAATTATCATAATGGTAACTATGATTAACAAACACAAACTTTATTTAGAGGAATACAATAAAAGGGGGACTGAAATAGATTTGTCAGTGTTTATTTGGGCAAATGTTAAAAGAAACTTTCCCGTAAAATAACAATCAAATAAAAAGACATTTGTGTTTTTAGTGACCAGAAATCTCAAGTCTTTTTTCTACATCTCAACAAAAAAAGATGACAAAGACACATAGATCTGCAGAAATGCCTTCTACCTTCATCTTAAATCGAGTTTTCTGTGTTATTTCCACTGTTTTTTTGATTTCTGTCTGCTTTTGATGTGTATTTGTTTAATTTATTCTCACCTGGTGGCTCAAAAATTACATTACACAAGATATTTAATCTAAAAAGGGGAGAAATCAGCCGTTTACTTGTTTTTTAAAGTAGGAGTCCTCAAGCTTTTCAGCCAGAAACTGGAGACTTCCTGATTTTAACACTAAAAAAATATCATTACAAATGATTATGGAGTGAAATACTTTAATTACAGATTTATTGGTGTCTCTTTTGGCTCAAATTGTGACATAAACGTAAGAAAATCTTTTATTTTAAAAAGGCAAAAACATGTTTTAAAGCCACAATAAACAATTTCTGGTGTTTTGTTGCCTTACTGTTTTGGAAAATAAGAAGGAAAACATGTGTTGGTCGCAAAGCTGCAATAAATTCAGATACTCCCAATAAATATCCATGAACACGCAGGATAAAAGTTTATTAGCCCGCCCACACCTGGTTAGGATTAAGAAAAAGGTTGGTTGTACCTGTAAATGGAGTGAAAAGGAACAAGTAGAACAATGGGATTTCCCTACATGTTCGGAGGTAAACTCATTTGTCTATACGAGCTTTAAGTAGTCTGTAAACGGCGTCCCGGGGGAACTTTAAAGTCACATCGCTCGTGGCTTTTATGAGCCCAAGATCCAATATTCCCAGAGATGAGAGTTGGTAAAAGCCGCGCTCGTCCCCCGCCTGCTTATTTGCTCTTACAAGTATTAGCTTCTGTATTAGATTGCCTCCCCTATATGGGCTCGTTTTTGAGTTTCGCCGCCTCAAAAGTTGAAGGGGAAGCAAAGATCTGCAGAGTTCATTATCTGGCTCATAATCTGCCGATGTGGCGATAAAATAAAAACCAGAGTCTCTGCCCGACACGCCATTAAACGGTGATGCATGGCCGCTGCTGGCTGCGCTCGTCCAACTCCCTCCCGGTTGAAAGGTCAAAGTAGAGACCTGGCGCTAGGCAGAGGTGCGCGGGACGGCTTCTGACCGCTGCTCGGCGCTACTATCTGTCAGCTGAGGGAAGCTACAGGGAACCGTAGCGCCTCTCCTGTCGCCGCCGTCCTAATTGGAATAACCAGTTTATCCGGCGAGCTCCCAATAAAACATCCCCGATCATTTTTCCGCTCTTTTATCTTAAAGTTGTTATCCCAGTATATGAAGCCTCGGCTGCTGTCTTCCATCATGACTACTTCTAATGGCTTTTAAAGTAGTTACCTGCGCGGTCCTGACATTTATTACCAGGCTTTTTTTCCAGCGCAGAGGTCTGCCGCTATCAGGAGGCGACATCATTATGAATTATTGTGTTGCGGCTAAGGTGGAAAATTGTACTTTGCGGCTCTGTTTCCCCCGTGATAAATCAACCAGTCACTTCTCACATCTCGGACTCTGAAAGCTGCTGAGCGCAGAGTTTTTCTCCCCTCGTGCTCTTTAACCATTTTTCCTCCAGCAGGTCGACGGTTTTCTCAACATTTCTCAGCCGGAGGTTTGAGTCTCACATTTCTGCTTCGAGGAAACGAGACAAACTATTTGTTAGTTGCTATCAGATGGATGTTGACAGGCTTCTAGCCTGGACAATGAGAGGTGAACCAGCAGGTCTTTATCCCTTAGCTGCATCTTCCCGGTGAAATAATCCTGGGTGGCGAAGGCGCGATAAGTCCCGACCGTTCGCTCACAGCCTCGCGGAGGGAGACGTCGTAGATCCGAAAGGATGGTCGATCACTAAAAAAGTACCAGGCGTCCCAGGCAGGACAAGGATCGTCAGTCAGAGGACGTCCGAGGAACAACGGGTTGGCGACGTGACCTGGAAAAATAGAATGAAAGGAAAAAAGAAGAAGGGGTTTGGATGAATGAATCAAGCTACGCCAAGCATACATTTAGTTAGATCTTAGCATTATGCTTTAAAATGTGGTACGTTTTTTCCAATTTAGCTGTTTGATCAGCGTTTTCTAAAGCAGGACATACAAAGATCTGTTGACAGCTTTGGTTTCTGTTCAATTTTGAGAGAAAATGCAATTCGGTTGTGTTTCCAAGTCCCTGTTACTTCATTAACTCGTTTTCTGAAAGGCCAAAACAAACCTAAAAAAAGCATTTTGGGAAATGTATTCTTCATAAATGTTCACTCTTTTTTTATTCTAAATCAACTATACTTATCCGTTAATCTTGACGGATCTAAATTACAGTCTTGTCTAAAACCTGGATGTACTTCAAAGTTTTTGCCTTCAACTGTTTGTAATAGAAATGTTGTCATATTTGAAACAAACAAACTGCTTAGTAGTCAGTTTCTAGATCTGGACTGCATTAAAAAAGTAAATAAAGTAGAAACAAGACCTTCAGAAACATCCCAGTGTTTTAAACTGTTAATTTAATCTATATATCTATATAATATGAACTAGAATAACCTCAGATCTGGTTCTCCTTCTACATGCCTTTTTAAACGTTGTTAGTGAGATTTATTAAGTTGCTTTGAGTCTCTTGGCAGAAAGCGATTTTCTTCCTCTTCCTGGCTTTTGATTATTCCCTTGATTATTAATTTCTTTATCCTGGTCACGAATATGTTAGAACCCTCTGAGTTTTTCTACGAGGAGTACGAGAGGAAGCGGGAAAGAGGAAGAAGAGGATTGTTTAAGGTATAAATGAGTAATAAGACAAATGGGGAGAGACGTGGAGGCCTTTTCGTCTAGACTCAGAACAAAGAAGCTAATTAATGATAACAAAAACCTGAGTTTCCCCTCACCTACTTCAAAAAGATCGCCACAGATTACTGCTAAGCGTCACCTTGACGGCGCCCACGGTGAGGAGCATCGCCTCTTCCCGCATTTTGATCACCGCACCGCGCTCTTTGCTCGATTAGGGCGATTAATATTAATGCCTTGACAGTTTCTCTCTGCTAATCAGAGCTCTCGGTCGACTGGATCCCAGCGGGGCGCCACACCTTGCTGTAGGTGACTGTCGGTTTTGATTATGGGCAGGTTGAGGGCTCTCTTCTCAACCGCTGCTGGTCAGCATACGCAGATAAGCTGCCTGACGCCGGGTGATATTCACCGTCGGAGGGCATTGAGAGAAGAGACGTGATCTGACAGCATCAGAGACTACAGCTGGCGGAACTTATCCATGAAATCAAATCCAAGCTAGCCTCAGTTCAGTGAATCTAAAGACTTCTGTGCCTGATTTTCAGTTATATCCTGGTTTATTTTGTGGTCATCTAGAGCATAAACTCAATAACAGGACCCAATAAAACATGAAAGGTTTTCAGCACTCCGTTAACCGTATAACGTTTGTGTTTCTTAAGCCGATTACATGTACAGAAGCAGCTAAATGTATCCTGCCAACAGTTTTGCACTACAGCCAATTTTAAATACATTGACAAATTACTAAACTACAACAACTCTGATTACCTGTTAGGTTTAGACTGAGCAGTGGTTTGCTGGACTTCAATAGTCGGTTAGTTTGTTGTGGGGCTTAATTAGCTGTAAGTACTGTAGCCTGGCTCTGAGGATATATATCTTTGCTGTTAGCATGTTACGGAGTATGT
The DNA here is from genome assembly GCA_032876305.1 of Orestias chungarensis. Classification (NCBI taxonomy): domain Eukaryota; kingdom Metazoa; phylum Chordata; class Actinopteri; order Cyprinodontiformes; family Cyprinodontidae; genus Orestias; species Orestias chungarensis. The sequence continues at coordinate 129,452 of JAVLVB010000456.1, read as the reverse complement.
AGCTTGCTTTTGACTACTTATGTTTTTGAGGAGCTGTTAGCATGTTTCCAAATACCTGGTAGGATTACCCTTAGTATCTATAACGTTGAAGGTTTTTGCTAGTCTCATATTATCTGTTAGCATTTTTGTTTTAGGTCCTGTCTTGTCTCTGAATAGCTGTTAGCATGTTGCTAAGTAGTTATGGCGCAAATTTTGTCTTATCATGACTCCCGTTAGCATTTTTCTCAATACTTGGTTGAATATCCTTGGATAGTTTGTGTCCTAGTGCTTGATAGTGTGTCTTTGCTGTTAAGATGTTGCTAAGTAGCTAACCTTGTCTGACTAGATGTTATCTCATCTCCTATTAGCGGTTAGCTTATCTTCTGGTAGCTATTAGCTTGAAGTCTAGTGCCTGTTAGCATATGCATGTTAGGATATCTCTTTCCTCGTAGTTAGCGTACGTATAAGTGGCCTTTAGCTGGTCTATCTATGAAAGCTGCTCCTTTTAGCCATTTGGTCTTAGCATGCTGCTAATCAGCGGACTTACCAGTTTGTCTTTGGGTAGCTGATTAGCATACTTTGAAGTAGCTGAACCGTTACTGAAGCGTTGAAACCGGGGACAGAAAATCATGTAAAAACGTTACTGGCTTTATTAAACAGAAAATGTTGGTATTGTCCTCAATTAATTGATCGTTTTAGCCTTTTAGCTTCTCTCCTATTTAGAAACATACTAAATAAAAAAAACTACCCACGGCTAAAATCAAGTTATCTTTTTTGTCTTTGCTTTGTTAGACAATATTATGCTCAAATTGCTCAATTATTTCTTCTTGTGGTTTGATGTTTGATGAAATTAAAAGGTCACTGATGAGTTCTTATGTCCAACTGTGGGCTTGGACAGATCCTTGTGTTCTTGAGACTGTATGTGACGATGGAAACCAGAAATGTAGTATCAAAGGTTTTTTTTGGGAAACATATGGTTGCATGAAGGTGCTTGTAATTGGAATTAGTGGCATTGGAACATAAACGAAAACATCTGTTTTGGTTTATTTTACTAATAAATTCAATCATTAAGCAACATTTTAAATACGCCAAAGAAACTCAGTTACCACCCTGAAGATGTTGCTCATTAATGTCTGTTTCTAAGAGGGGAAGAGGAACCTGATCTGAATGAGATCAATTTTAACCTTTGTCTTATGTTACAGGCTACAGAAAATCCTCCCATTAAGTTTCAACAAGCAGTTTGATAGATACAAACATAATGTGTGAAAAACATCCAGCGTCATTAGGTTAATACTCATTTCTGAGCTGAATTAGCCCCGCTCCTCCTGAGCCCGACCAGTAATTCCTCAGACGCCGTCGGATTGTGTTCCTCCGGCCCACGTTAATCACGTTCTATCAAACCCGGGCTCCTCTGAGAGCCAATCAGGTATCAGATTGCTTTGGGAGTAAAGAAAACAAGAGGTTCCTGGGCGCTATGCCCAACCTCATCTGTCTTCTCCATGGTGAGCGAGTGGGGGGACGGCCTCTCCGACCCCTGACCCCCATAGAGAGCTGCAGCATCCATCACAACATGTTAGGTAATGCAGTTAACTACCTACTTCCTCCGTCAGGATCTGAGTTTCTGCAGGCTTGTGGGGCCGCTTGTCTCCAGGTAGATGATCTTTGTGCTTGTACAGGGATCAAGTTGTTAGGATGTAATCTGTCGGAGTCGCAGGTGAAAATGAACCTAATCCATCATTAGGTGCCTCGGTGCTGAATGCTCTGAGTTTTTAAGGAACCGTTAAAAACAGCTGATCTCTTCAATAATAACTCTGGATCTGCTCCGTTTGTTAATGTTTTTTTTTTAAATGTAAAGCATTCAGGTTTGGTTTAAACCGACTCAGCAGGTACACACTAGATCGCTTATCTGTTTATCCACCAACATGTTCTCAACACAAAACAACACGGCGTTAAAGACAATTATTTACAATCACTGTCTAAACACATCTGGAGATCAGAGGAAGCTTCTGGTTGTCTCCGGTCTTCCTTCATCTAGGTGAGCCAGACAGGGGCGATCAGTGTTCCACGGTTCTCCTCTCTTGAGGCTCTCCTCTAAAACCTGTTCTGACGCTGGTTAAGAAATAGGCTGCGGACCCCCTTTAACCAGTCCCAAATACTTGGATCTAATTGGTCCCCCTGCGAGAGTGTCAACTGGCATTGTATCTAGTGGAATATCTGGTGGAAAGAGCATGACGGCAACCAATTGGTTTTCAAGCGATGCATTGAAAAACGTTTCATTAAAGGTCCCAGCAAAGTTCAGCCAACATATGATGCAAATGAAGAGACAGGACCTGTGGACAAAGGCAGATCGTCGGAAATCTAGAGTCATATCACTTGTTGGTGGCTAGAAGTCAAGAGGACGATGCAAAAACGGGGATATCTGTAAAGCAACAAAGTATTTATGAGCAGGAATAAGAAAAACAAGAAAGCACAACAACAACTAGGATAACACTTTCTATAATCTGGCTCAGGTAACTGGTTTGACGGCTGGTTATAAAGGCTAGGACGCAGGCGGAGGGCCTGATCACTGAAGAGTGAGTGGAAGCGGAAGAGGAATGTTAACAAAACAACAGTTTCCAGGCCAGAGTAATGACACGGGGGCCAAGCCGAACCCTTCAGTGTCCACAAGATGCACCGTCCATCCTCCTGTCAACCGCTCCAACTAGAGTACAGGTCAGTACAGTGTTCTGACATAACCTAATTTGAGAGGAACAATCGAATAATTATAGCTGACTGTTTTCCGTTATCAGAAGCTGTAAAGATAAATAACAGATCAGAATGTATTGGTGGGTCGTTCGACCGTCGGAGGAAGTTCAGTGTTTCACCCCAGCACATGTGGCGGATGGATGGTGAGATGCACTTCATTTACTTTCAGAGTCTCACAACGTCCGAGAGCTCCTCTTTACAGTCATTCCAGAAAAACGCTGACAAAAATCCTTGATTTTCCTTGATTGGTGAATTGTGTGGGGTTTAGTTCTGCTTTCTAAAATGAAAATGCCGGAACGTGGACAAATATGTGAGATTTGTGAAAAACTTGTGAATTCTTTCCAAATGTAGGAGAATAAACCTGCTTCTCCCACATCTAGTGAACTTGAGTCCATTTGCTTTAAGCTAGTGTTAGCATGCTAACTGTGACACTTTAAGCTAGTGTTAGCATGCTAACTGTGACACTTTAAGCTAGTGTTAGCATGCTAACTGTGACACTTTAGGCTAGTGAACGTGAGTCCATTTGCTTTAAGCTAGTGTTAGCATGCTAACTGTGACACTTTAAGCTAGTGTTAGCATGCTAAC
>JAVLVB010000456.1:75150-122297 GCA_032876305.1 Orestias chungarensis | reverse complement strand
AAAGTAACACTTAGCCATCTGCTTTCCCGTTATCTAACTGACAATTTTATTGCTTGGGATAGATGAAGAGTCCCCCTCCATCCTCCTCTGTCCCAGCTCCGGAAGATGAGTAAAACAGGTCTTATCAGGAAATTTATAACCCTTAAGACTCTGCTTCTACTTAAAGAAACAGTACAGGAATGTTTATCCTGCAACACTAGAATCACAGCCCTATTAACTGTAATACTTTACTATAACAATGTTATCTTAAAGTTAAAGTTGTTTATGCTGCGAAACTACCAGATGTAGCAGAGCTGATGTAGCGAAAGGAGCTAATATAGCATGATTAGCTACAGTCGAATTCATGTGAAAAATACATTAGCATTGCTAGCATTAGCAGTCCTACATTAGCATTAGCTACATGAGCTTCAGATATGGATGCCAATCATACTAGAACTCGCCTAGTAGTTATTCCTGCTACTTTATGACAATTTTAAGGCAATAAGTGTGCTGGTCAGTCGACACTTAGCTAGCTTAAAAAGCTTTAGCAACTTTAACATAATTATGTTTCAAGGATTTCTTACAATGTTATTGTTTAGAGGCACAGCTGTTAATAAATGAACCAATTCTTCATTAGCAGTTTGTATTATATATATATATATATATATATATATATATATATATATATATATATATATATATATATATATATATATATATATATGTAATATATAACGCTCAAACAAAAGTTAAAAATAAAAACAGATTAGCAATAAAACATTAGGAACTGAAACAACTGACATATTTTCTTGTCAGATATTCAAAATCCTTTAATTTAATTTAGTGACATGTTCTCAGGCCCTCTCAGATCCAAGTAGAAGGAGCATTGTCAGATAATAAAGTATATGATACAAAAGCCTGTGAGGCTTTAGTTAAACTATTTAGGTGACAATTAGGAAGCGAGACACTCTGGTAGTCAACCTGTTATGATTTAGAGATGTGTGGAAAGTGAAGGCCAGTCATCATGCAAGGGAGCATTTAATAAGTACAATAAGATAACTCTTTGTTTAATTATTTGGTTTTCTGTTGATCTACGTCATTACTCCTATAAGCAAAAAGGAGGTCCAACCAATATAACATCTGATCAGATAAAAATTAATGAACTCTTACAATTTTCTAGGGGACTATCACAACAAAGAGGTGCCCAGTTTACAAGCTACTATTAAACTGGTAAGTTTTATTACTTGGGAATTGAACTTTCCTTTTATTGTTAAACAAATATACTTTAAGTCTAGTTCATATTGATATACGACTGGTCAGTAGAGGGAAATCTAAATATTGTACAGCTTTGACAAAACTAGAGAAACGTAGTATTGATGGAAATAAGGATTTATTGAAACTTGATCTTACAAAGCTGATCAAGTCCTCCTTCCTGACTGGGTTAAAAGCCTCTTTATGGACTTAAGGGCTCAGGTACTGAGAGCCTGAAGATGTTTAGATGTTGTTCTGGGTTCCTCTGTAATCTCTTGTGCAAGTCATCATTGTGATTTTGGACTACTTATAGCTGCTTTTGCTTATTTTAGCAAAACTTGATGCTTTTTAATATGTTTTTGCCTACTTTGTTTTCTGGTAGCTACAAAACCAGGGAAAAAACAAGTCCTTAGACTAGAGATGGGAATTTAACATCTTCTCCACCAGCTTTATGAACCAAACACTATTTTTATACTGTTCGTTTGTTTGAGTTGCAACAATTGAGTTTAGAACAACCATCCTTCAATCACAACCAGATCTTAATATTATTATAATATTATTTCTTTTTAGACACTGATCCATATCACCTCCTTATGACATTTAGATGTCATAGTTTAGACGCCCATTACGTTCCATTTCTCAGTAAAAATGAAACGTTTAACTTTGTATCCACACTCAACATTGCTTATTTAACGCCCCATTGCCAAAGATATGGTTTTCCTTCTTCTACTGATATTTTAAAATTTAGAACGTTTTAGCTGTACGAAGTGAACTTTTCCATGTTTTAAGTGGGACACCTGCAGCCGTTGATTAAGATAATGGAAGAATAGGTACAATAGAAGAGACGGCACAAAGCCCTGAGTGCAACTCCTCAAATAAGGGAACATCACAATGCAACGTACAACTTTAGACATTAATGCTCATGCGTTAAATTTGCCGACCACTAAATACATTTTTGGGCCCATTTTACTTTTGGAGGGCGTTCATTTCCAGCCCCGCCTCTCTTAATTCCTTATTACCGTCAGGTATTGATAGACCAAAGTGAGAGTAATAGAAGAAAACATCTCATTCAGGTAGTGATGCGTCTTAGCATTGATATTCCAAATCTTTGTTGGCGGAGGATCACAGCCTTCCCTCTTGATGCCTCCCTGTCGTTACGACTTGAAGAGGAAACTTCTGTGTCCCTCCTGGCCTTCCCTTGCTTTGGAGAAAGAGCTCTGGCGTGTTTTATTTATAAAAATTTTTTTTGAAGGTGCGATTGTTTTATCGCCATCAAAAAGCGCCTGTGGGAGACGGCGATGATCAAATTCCCCTCTAATTAAAATGAACCTGGTTTGAGGATGCTGCGCTGCTTAATATGGACGGAGCGGCACGGATCGCACAAAGCAGCGCCTCCTTTTGTTGCCTGGGATAATGCCGGTCCCGTGGAGACGCCGACGTGGGTGGAATGAGCCTACCTAGAACGTCCTCTGAATCAGGGTGATGTCCTCATCACCGTACCATGAGAGTTGGGGTGTCAGACCTGGCCAGTGGAGCCTGAGCTGTGGAACCTCGCCTTTAATTTAGGGCTGATTGAAGGACCTGGAGGCAATGTTGCACAAGGTTCTGCTCTTCCTACCGGAGCGTTGCTCGCCGTAAAAGTTCAAGATCACTTTGATTTATGCCCTTGACACGAATCGCATCTCTGAGTGACATAAACGGCTCTATTATCTGAGGGGCTCCGGCGCGCATCTATCCAGGACTCGGCTCTGTAAGCCCAGAAAATGCATCATATCATGTAAGCCGGTTCTTTCTCGGTCAGAAACATGCGCCCTACGTTCTCCTCAGGTAAACATGTTGATGTTTACCCCGTCTTGTCATCAGGAATCGTTGTTGATGATACAATCTCTGCGTCTTGAGGGTTTTAAGATTCAGGTTTGGACGGCGCGACGTTTGCACAGAGGGTGAGATGAGGGATACGAATTCAATTTGGGTGTTTGTGCCGATCAATGGCGTCAATCCAACCTGGATCTCAGGTTATGAATACCTGAGCAGATGTCTGGTGTGACGCATACAGATGTTAGCCGCTAAGACGATTGGTTTTATGAGTTATTAGGGGAAAAAACGACTTTAATTACACTTTACATTTATATTTAGGTTCTCAAAGAAACAAGGGAAAATTGCCAGAAAATAATGCTTTTTACCACATATCTATAAATTAAAGTTTAGTGTTAATAAGTTTGAGTAATTAACTTCAATTGTAGGAAAATACTGAATTATTAAAAAGGAGATGGACAGTTTACTCTGTCAGTAATTCAGAGCATTGGGCAAAACAAGATAGACATAAGTTTTTTTTCTTAAGAAATTAAAGAAAAAACACAAAAAAATGTAATCTGTTAAAAGATAAACCAATAAAAATACAAAAATAGGAAGAAAGGCAGTTAATGTGGGGAGAAGTCTGAAAAATTCAATTAATTAAAGTATAAATATAATAAAGTCAGTCAAAAGAGACGTTTTTGGTTAAAGATGATTCGATGAGAACAATTTAAAATCAAAATTTAAAAAATAAAAGTTAAGTAAATAATAAAAATAGTTGATGGCTCAACGAAAAGAAGTCTGACCCACATTGTTTTGCAACTATAGTTCTTATGATTCGTAAATTGATTTATTAACTTTGAGAAACTAGCCTATTTCAGACTTTTGATCTGATTAGATGCAAATCCTGACTTTGTTCTTTGTTCCCTAAAGAAACCTAATGTGATTTTCAACTTTGCATAAAACGCTAAATTATATTGTGAACTTTTAGTTTTAGTGTTCAGCTATGTGGCGAAACAGCAGTTACTTTTTAAAATGTTTAAGTTGGTTATTATAGGTATGTTACTATTAAACAATTAGCAAATTTTGTTTTTGAGTGAATGTTACGACAAGGAAAAGTCAGCAAATCTGTTTCTACCTTTCCTTAAGTGCATTAACTCTTGTTCAGAGAAGCAAACACAAACCAAAATTAAGGGAGTTATTTTGAATTTTGCTATTTATTTTAAAGTTTTTTAATGCAATACGAAGATGGAATCGTAGAAGTGAATTAGTGAGTTTTCAAATACTTGGAAAGAGAATCAGCCAGGCAGTGCAAAGAGATTTTGCATCACAGTAATTAACAGAAAGTGATAAAGTAAGTTTGCTACATCATAACTAGGGCCGCACAATTTTTTGTGTTTTTGATTATGATCATGATTTTGGTTCCCACAATTCAATAAGATTGATCGTCCTAAATATTTACATTAAAATGTGAGCATTAAACCTGCATCTCTGATCACGTTCTCAACCAGAAGTCAGCCGACCACCAGGGGGCGACCGCACTGCAATTATTAACGCACATTAACCTACCAAATTAACAAGCGCACAGTCGTGCACACCTTTCAGTAAGCAAAGAGAAAATATGGTGCCATAAACTCCACAGGTGCAAATATAACTATGCAAGTGTAACAACACATCCGAACGCGCGCACGCGCTTTAAGCCGCCGCTACAAGTACAGAACATCACAGTGACAGCGGCTAAACGGCTCCACATCCTTCATCTGGACTAGTTTCTGATTTAGAGCAAAGACACGTTAAACAGGAAGAAGTTTTATGCAGAGAGACCAACAGAATAACAACTCATTTATTAAACCACCTGAAGAAACGTCACAGGCGTAAATACGAAGAATGCATGAAGGCTAAAGCTAACGCTAACTCACAAAATCAGCAACCCAGACAACCATCACAGCAACGCTGCAGCGGGCAACACTAATGTAGATAGATACTTGAGATTTGACCCTGCAATAACATGTTGAATCAATACTTCTACACTTCTTTATTATTATTTATCAGCTATTTCAATGAAAAGTTACATTTTTTACACAAAAAAAAAATCGCTGCTACATTGTAATTGCTGTCGCATAAGAATATGTTTCTCCAGACCCGAGGAATAATCGTGATTAATAATGCTGATTACATTATTGATCAAAATAATCGTGATGATCATTTTAGTCATAATCGTGCAGCATCAAGTAAAACGCGTCCGGTGAGATATAGAGTGCAATCTTGTCATGGGGAAACGTTCAGACATCGGTTGAGAGATGCTCTGAGGGATAAAACACACAGAAACAGTTGAAAGACATTTTTCTAAAACTGAACCAGTTTCTACATCAGTCAATTCAGCAGTTATGATAAAACATAAAACTATGGATTGTGGATGTTTGTGTCCCAGTGATTCTCTGACTGGCTCCATCTCTCTCCTTGTGTTCTGCACCTCCAGGGCTACATGTTTACGTATAAACAACTATGTTCCAACATCAGATTTTATTTCCACAAAGCTGGCTCACTTCTCTCCGTGCTCGCTTTGATAACTCGCGAGGTTTGTTTTCCTCCAGGACGGACGTCCAGAGTCGGCTCGTTGTTTTCGCGAGCATTTGTTAAATGTGGAGAACATGATGAGCCACAGACAGTGTGGATGAATTCCTGCAGCTCCCGTCAAGGCCCTGCGTTGTTTCCTGTTTTACAGCCTTCCCTGCCGGCTGTCAGACTCCGGAGCAGGTAGCTTGCACTCCATTAAACAAACACTGTGGCCCCTCACTTTTATTTGACATTTTATTTGGCTGTGACAAACGAGCAGCAGTTGGATTATAACATAATTTGTCTCCTCTTTATTACCGGCACAAAGGACACCATTCATTAATTATTCTGCCGGTGCCGCTCAACACTAACTGGAAAGGTCCCTCTTTGGACAGATGGCGAGGACAATGTTATTTATATCAATCAGTCCAAAATGTTCAGCGAGGATTACAATTCCTTGGCCCGCTTTGATTTATGTGTGTGCACCTAACCCCATACCCAACCTCGCCGGCTCCTGCGGGGACGCTTTAATGGAATGGGAATTGAAAACAGACTCGTGAGGCAGCAAATGTTTTTCACCGTGTTTATTCATACGCATTTCTGTTTTTCCGCTCCACAAGTCATCACGGCTCAACTTGAAGCAGCCGTGTTCTTATTAGCCTAAATATAGATCAAACATTTACTGTTTCTTTGGCCGAAATGGTTTTTGTTCCACTCACCTGTGGTAAAATCCCACCACACATGCGTGGCAGGGCCGGTCGTAAAATGTTTGGGGGCCCTCATTTTGAATCCCCCCTCTAACAAAATAGGTTTAAATAAAGTTGTAGTAAAAAATGTAACAGACTTGGCTGTCTGTCTGTCTGTCTGTCTAAATACATTTGGGATTTCTTAATTGGAAGGTGGTTTTAATTACAGTGTTTGTCATGATTTTACTCATTCAAACATGGTTTCAAGCAAAGATTAACATTTGAAGAAATGCACATAACTAGATTTGTTGGTCTATCGTTGCTGACTGAGCAGCAGGCGGCCATGTTAGATTTTTATGTCAGGGTTTGTAGCGAACTAAAGCCATCACAGATATTTAGTTTTTAGCCACATCTCTTCACCTGGTGGGTAGTTTTGTTTCCTTCTGATACATAATATTCACTGAAAAGCTCTTTTTCTTGTTTTTTGGTTAATTATAATTTTATTGATGAAACCAGTTGTTACTGACAGCTACTTTATTTTTTTTACACATTCAGACTCTTTAAATCCCTTGTTAGCGGGAGAGAAAGATCCATGTAACGCTGTTTGTTTTGCATTCTGCCAAACGTGTCTCCCAGCGGTTTACCTGAGCTCTTACAGGCAGCCTAATGAAGCCGAGATGTTTGTCGAGTACAAACGCAGACAGGCGGCACACAACCTCCAACAACTCGCTCCTACCTTTCTTCTCTGTGTCTGCAAAGAGAGAAAAAATATACATTTCATAATGAATGCCGTTTATGGAGTAATTAGTTTTATGCAAACTAGTTGAGATGAAAGCAAGAAAATCTTTATGAATTATGAATCATGCTCTAACTTATTGGGGGGGTGCTTATCAGAGAGTTAACGCACCTCCCCTTTAATTAAAAATGTTCACAAGGATTTGAAGCAGGGAGACGGGTTTTGCAGGCCGACTCATCAGGTACCTCTGAGGTCCAAACGACGGCAACAGGTGTAGGAACATCATTGAACAGCAGACGACACGATCTGCAGGTGAAAACCCCCCCCTGGAGGATTCCCATAAAAACCCAATTCATTAGGACGAGCGTGATTTGCTCCGAAACGGAAGAGCGCCACAAAAGGATGGAGGGGTGGGGGGGGGGGGTGAAGCTTGTCAGCGAGACAGGTGGCTGGAGATCTCGCTCTGATACTGAGCGATATGAATAATAGATTCTGCTAAATGTACGCCAGGACCCGGGCTGTAAACACAGCTGCCTCCTTTCCCGTCCAAAAGAACAGCTTGGCTGGATGAGAAGCCCTCGCGCTCTGTCTCCACCTGAGGACTGGAGGGACGGGGACGCGAGGGGAAGGGGGGGCAATTAACTAATCAAATGCAAGGGCTAAATAGCAGAGAGAGACAGACAAAGGCAGGAGGGGGGAGAGGTGTGAGCCACAAGGTTCACTGTTCGAGCACAAAGGAGGTTGATTGCTGACAAATTCATGTCGTCTTTGGCGTTTACAATTAATAAAGGTTTGCTGGTTCAAAATTAGAGTTTTGGATATACAAGGTGTATATTTTTGTGGTTATGGGATGTGACGGGGTTGTGTAAGAGCGTTCATTTACATACCAACAAAAACCCGGGCGTAAAAATCCCTCTTGACCGTTTGGATTTGGTTGAATTAGCAGAGTCCATCCGTCCGACATTAACTGTGTAAATAGACCACACCCACCCTGAAACACGGTGGTGGAAGCATCATGCTGTGGGGATAATTGTCTTCTCTAGGGGTCGAGACGCTGGTAAGCCATTGGTGCAGAATGCTGGACAATCCTGAAAGAAAAACCTGTTTGTGATATTTTCTAGTAAACGTTTGTTTACGTTTCTTGTTTATTTACTTCCTCAATAAAGATTTAAAAGGATTAGGACTGTAATGGTTAAAAAATGTCTCTGTTAAGATTGTGGTGCAAATTGACAAAAGTCTAAAAGTAAAAAAAAAAAACAGAAGAAAATATCGTCATATCTTTTATTATATATTTCAGTTTCTGCAATTATAAAACGCATTTATCCAAAGCGACTAACAAAGTAGTTACAGTTATTATCAATCTGACCATAAACTATCTAGAGGAAACTCTCTAGTCAGAGTCAGAGGTAACAGTGAAGAGATGGAGGGAAGTACAGAGAGAGTAGTAGAGGGGGTATAGAGCTAAGAGTTAGGATAGGAGATGCTCTTTGAAGAGGAGGATCTACAAGAGTTTCTAGAAGACAGACAGAGATGCTGCTGTTCTTGTGCTGCTTGGTAGGTCATTCCACCATCTTGGAAAAACACAAGAAAACAGTCTGGATTGTCTTAAGCGTGGTGTAGACACTGACAGCAGCAGAATTCATTGTTTGTCCATAGGAAAACTTTATTTTCCGCCATCTTGGACGTTTATAAGTTGGTGAGCATTCGTACAAAAGCACATGTTGGTTTTCAGTGATCGTAGCACCAATTAGTGATTTCACTTGTTGAAAGTGAGATTTCACTCACTCACTCTGATCTCCTTTAGTAAGAGAAAACAGTCTGTTAACGTTAAAATGGTCACCAAAGACGGCAGTTGTCCAATCTTACTGGTTTAAGACGTTGAAACCAGAGCTTACGAGTTCAGACTAACATGTAAGTGCAAGTTGCACATTTTTTTTCAATATTGTGCCATTTATCACATCATTTTTGTCATTCTGACCTCAGACAAGAGACGTTTTGTCTAGTTTAAGTAAAGACTGCATTTATCTTCTATTTATTGGATCCGAATGCATCAATGAAACGTTAAAGCCGCTGTATTGAAGCTAAAGCGAGCTGTTGTGGTGTTCTTCAACTGTGTATTTATGTTTGTGATGGTAGGTTACATTCCATCCAAAAAACCAGTTCCCATTTAGTTAACATCTCAAAGGTTACGAACGGACCAGAGATGTCCCACTTAGTTGTAATTCTCTATTAGTTGCCTTTTATGAAGTTTTGATTGCTTTCTATATCTCCAGATGTTTGAAATTCTGATCATTTAGCTTTCATCTTGGAGTCATTTTCTTTACTTACAGAAAATGTTCTCTTGTGATTCTTGTTTTGGGGCCTCGGCTCAAAGTTCCTGATCAGCTTTTTACGGAATATCTTCTTATATTTGGGATGAAATGCTGCAGATTTCCTGTCCTGTTAAAAACTCTGAGGCTATAAAACGGCGTTTGAGCTCAGTGGGCTGAAGTCGCGCGTCTTCACAGCGCTTCACTCACCAACATGTTTACTCGTGAAAATCACGTGCTTCTCACCGCCGACTGACGAAGCGCTACGTCCCGCCACTGATGTCATCCTACGTCTGCTCCCATGCACGTCTGACGACTCCCCGGGTGAAATTTAGGAGGGCTTTGCCCAGCCGAAGGTAATTAATTCTTCAATTAAAATGTTGTTAAACATTTTTAATGAGTAATATCCACGGGGGGACCGGGATACAGAAGTATGTTTAACCAGAGATGGAGCGACAACACAAATGTTTCAGAGTTGGTTTCGGCGGATCTGTTCGCTGACCCACTTCTTTCTCTCTCCGTTTTCGCGCGGCGCAGAAATATCAATAAAAAATCAAACGCGAGTCTCACGGCATGAAGAGAGGACGCGTCCTTCATCTCAGGTGACTGCAGCTTCATTTGGCTGCTCGGGTTTTCCTTTAATTAGGCCACAAGGCAGAGGCACAACAACCTGAGCCGCACATCTGCTGCCAGATCTGACGTCGCTGCTTAACCTGATTTCATTCCAGTGCGAACAAAGACGGGGGCAGATTGATGGATCGGGGCATGTTTCATTAATCACCGGCAAACGACACAAATAAAACCAGAGTTTGGGAATCGGCGCGGATCGAGCGGGAAGTTTAATGCTGTGACCACCAAAAATCCATCAGTGTCTGGTTTATCCTCATTATTTATACTTTAGTAGGATTTAAAGATCATTTGAGACAACGGAAAAGCAAAAGGTGAGAAAGAAAAATGGCCACATCTCTTTAAAAAAAGGAATATCTATGAATTAGTAATAAACTACAAAGAAGCCACTTTCATCGTCTGGTTATTACCTAAACTGAAAAAGATGAAATAAACAATTATTAGCACTGTGACTCTGCCAGGCATACATTAAGCTAAGCTAGGTGAGGTACGCTAGGCTAAGGTAAGCTAAATGATGATCACATAATCTAAACTAAACTTATGTAAAGTGGATAAAACTAAATTAAAATTTTTTTTAGACAGGAAACTTAAACTTAAGTGAGCAACACAAAGCTTTAGTGAAAAACTTAAACGTTTGGCCAACAAAGCAATTTGTAATTATTAAGTTGCTAACTTGTCTCGGTGGCTAATTAGCATTTTTGGTCAAATGATTGATTAAAAATATATTTTAAATACGTTTAAAACTACAGATTGATTCAATATTTATTGACTATCTGGCCTGAATCTTTGCTGCATAAGTCAGTTTAGCAATATATCGGATTTAACCGAACCGCACATGCTAACGCTAAATATAGCGACAAAGTTGCTCAGATGGCAACACGGTTAATAAATGTGAAATGATATATAGCAGCAATTAAACTTATTGAAAAGAATGTATTTTTATGTGAATTATATTTTAAAAAGAAACTTAAAAAGTATTTTTTAAAGCAATACATTTTTCCTTCAATCATAATTCATCATGTTCTGTTGCTAGGCAGAAAATGGCCTCCATGCAGTTGGAGTGTCAACGCTCAGTCGGCTTATTTAAGGACCTTCCATTAATACGCTTTAGTCACTTTGTTAAAGACGTAACAAATTTCTGTCTTTAATCATAAAAGTTTATATTCATTAAGTTATTTTCTTTGAATAGTTTTTATTTACATACGTATGCACATTTACTATCAATATTAGAGACGTGCAACAGGTATTTATGTCAATTAAAGTTAAATTTACCTACATACTTAATCAATTATAATCACAATTTAGCTAAAAAAAATGTATTTAGTTTGAAATTATATGAATGCACCATCACAGATCGACCTATCACAGACAAGGACTGCGGTATTATAAAACCCACGCAGAAATTTTTCATGCTGCGTTTATTAATCACCTCTTCTACAATTACAATGGGATTTAAAAAACAAAAGCAAATCCACCCAACATAGCGGAGATGCTATCCTTACAATGTCCTCTAGAATCAAGACTTAAAGCTACAGTTATAGAGCCTGAACTGTCAGTCCAGACCATTTTTCCATGATTACTGGCAGCTTAGAAGCTTTTATTATTCATGGTTCAAAACAGCCATTTAGAAACGTTGACTTTAACTCATGTCAGGGAGGATGGAGAAGGTTTCTGCGTGGGAACATTCCTCTTCTGAGGTTAGGGTGACTTTAAAGAAGAAGGGGGCTTTCCTTTCGAACCTTTGCATAACTGCTGAGCCTCAGCCGCAGGCCACAGCGCGAGGACACAGCGCTCTTCTTTTGGATAAACATCTGTTGACTTTGCATACCACGACCTTTTTCCTTGGTACACATAAATCATGTTTAGTGCTTCGTACGCTCGTAGGTCACAAACACAATGTGCCGTCTTGTTAGTTTGTACGTCCGTGACTCTTTGTGTGTCGGGTGCGTTTCGGAGAACCGGACTCGGGATGATTAAGCTGACGTCGTGGTACGTTCAGTTCTGCTGAATCAGATGGGAAATGATGCATCCTCTTCAAGCTACTGGAATAAATCCTCCTGAATGCCACGTGAAGCCGTCGCCCATTAGCCCTCTGCTGATTTTTATCGGTTCCCAGTGAGTAAAAAACAAACATCTGTGTGTGAAGGAGGACGAAGCGTTAGCTTCATTACGGCGCTGCCCTCTTTGGGTTTCTGGCATTGTTCTCTCAATTAGTGACTTGTAAATGTGTTGCTTGCTTAATCACCCAAAAACTGGCCCCTAGGATTTCCCCCTTGATGCCGGCCCATTAAGGAAGGGCCATCAAACGAAAGATCCTCCTCTAATAGCAATAATCCCTCACTCCTAGCAAAAAACAAACAAAAAAACCCACAAGCTTGTGTCTCCAACGAGCGTTGCTGGATGACTGTGCGCCGCCGTGTCATAGATCCTCTACATCACTGGCGACGGGCGCACCAGATCTGCACCAGAGGCGAGATCAGGCCTGGAAGTGTCTGAAAGTCAGACTGCTAAGGGGGGGATGAGGGGCTTATCCAAACAAGCTCGTTAGCACAATTAGCGCTCGCTTCCCGCCGACGGACGCCCGGGGAGACCCCGGAGTTTGACTCGGATGACGATTGGCGGGGCCGACGAGCAGATGCTTCTGAGCAAACGCCGTCGTGATCATGAAGATGGCGCCGCTGTCCTGAACAAACGCGGAATAAAACACTCGAGACTTTTCAGACGAGACAGTCTCAGCCGCTGGGATGTCACACAGCTAATGGTCCGGGAATCGTACCTGGGACCACCACACTGAGGACGGCAGCCTCTCTATTTACTCCTATCTACATAAATTCTTTGCCGTTAACATGTTCACACCGCCAGGGGTGTGAAGACTTAGTGGGTTTTCAGATTTTAGCTTTAATTTGAAGGATTCCTGTCCCACAGTACCAGGGATCCTTCACCGTGCTTCCAGTAGTGGACAGTAATGGTAGAAATGTACAATTGTGACTTTCTACTTCATCTCTAGGAGGTTTTTTGATGCTTGTTTCTTAATGCTGAGCTCAGATTAGCGATCCGTTGCTGTTTGTTCTCTCCTGAAATGTGATTGGTTTAAAGATTGGCTCCAGCGACCAATCACAGCCCCCGCTCCAACCTAGAGGGGATTCTGAACGGCAGTAATTGATTGTTCATACCCTGGATGGATTAAATAAATGATTTGGGGAATGTTTTCCTTACTGGTTCAGATTTTTATTTCATTTTTATTTAAACGTTTTTGCAGCTGATTAAGACTTTTAGTATTGCAGATGTTCTACATGTCAAAACATCATCAGGAGGTTCAAATATTTATACTCGAACATAACAGCAGTTGGAAAACAATGAAGCAGTTTATTTTATCTAGATTAGAAAATATTTGTTGTGCTTTTGAATGCATGGTTTCTATTTAAGTACTTCAATAAAGTTTTGACTGAGCAACTTTTACTTGTAGTTGAGTAAAATTAAGCTACAAATCTCCATATTTTGACTCGTATATTAAAAAGGAAGCTTCCAGTTTAGCTTTTAGCTCGGTTAGCTTGTTTATTTTAATCCCGTTAACAAATAGTTTCTCTCTACAAACTTAAACAATTTAGTGTCATTCTGTTTCTCTCCGCAGTATCTTCATTTCCTTTTATTTACTTTGGTTCCTGTTTGAGAATTCGATGTGTTTTGGTTGCACAAGTTTCCTTAAATCGATAATGGATGAACGGGGACAAGAGCAGCAAACAGTGCCGGGCCGGGAATTGAACCGGAAACATTTGAGTTGAGGACTGTAGCCTCTGTTTACCAGCACGACTAATATTCTCGAGTACAATAAGAAAATATCTTCAACTTCACATCCTGTAATAGACTGGTGTTACAAACTAGCTGTTAACAAACTGCACTGCGTTCACATTTGTGATGGTAGGACCGAAAGTCCTGGTGTTTTAATCCAACATGGTTCACAGGTTTTTATAATGGTTGCCGGGTAGATTTAGTGAGATAATTATCTCATTTTTTAATGTTTGGAACCGAAACAAAGCCCACAGCATTACAGATCCGCTACCGTACTGAACAGTGGGAAGAAAGGAGGAGCTTTTCCTCATATTTGCTCTTTTTCTTACTTTTTTAGCTCATCTGGATTGTTTGTGATTGAGTTTAAAATAACTAAGTATAAAGATCATGTTAAAAATCTTGGTGACGTTTGTGATGTTCAGGGGCGCAACTACATATTTCTGAGGTGGATGCGAACATGTCACACCGGCGCCCCCACCCCGACGTAAAGTTGTACAGGTGAGCTGCAGGTCTGAGGCATTTTGTTAGCATGTTTTCCTTCCTTCTTATAGCTTGATATGAAGCCTTATCCAAACTGGCGACCAACATTAATAATCCTTACAAACGTTTTTAATGTTCTCTTCACAATATTCATTACCCCCCTCCACGCCACCGCCACCCGTCTCATACAGCTTTCCTCCCTTAGACATGCACTTAGAAAATACAGCAGTCATATTAGGGAATTTTTTTATGTTACATATCATATCAGGTGATCAATTCAATCACAAGCAAATAAGAAGTTTTAATAAAGTAAAAATATATAGTCGTAGTTGAAAGTAGTGTTTTAGAAAAAACACTCTTCTCTGATCTTGGATATGTGCCATCAGAAACGTTCTGTGGGCCATTTTCAACCATGTTTTGTGTGGTAAAGCCATTCAGATGGATCTTCTGAATAAAGTCTAGCAGTCAAAACACAATAAAATGAAGCTTAAAATTTAAATGATCTCCTGGTTGGATAACAGTTACTGATTGGACATTGCATCTGATCTGACTTATCAGAAACATCCCAACACCACTTTAGTGATACTGATTAAGACATTTAAACTCAAGTGTCCCCCTGCCAAAAAGGTTTGATGGCTCAGCAACCCTTTTGAGTCTAAGGGCTATAGTGACACTGGACTCATTTATCTTATACACACATAAACTTGTACAACTCATCTTTAATTAAAGAATCAATAATAATAAATATACATATGAGTCAATAAACTGCAGAGGGCTAAGCGTTGGATCACAGCTGGGCACTGGCGCCACAACAATTTAGCTTAGTTAATATTTCCGGCGCCTAATCAGTGCCGTTACTCTGTTATTGTTCATTTCATGCTGTTAAATATGGAAAATGCCAACTAGAAAAACATTTTGTTCTATTAGTTTTGGCGCCCCTATGCGTTGCATAGAGTGCATACCCACTTTTCATGGTACGACAATAAAAACCGTTCTGTCTGAACATTACTTCCTAAGTTCTCTCGTCTTTCCCATATTAAAGAATCCCTAGAATAACTACAATGCACTTTTTTATAAGGTCTAAAGAATAAAATCAAGTTATGGACCTATTTTTAGTTTTCCGAGAATTCCAGATTGCTAGGGTGAGTTTCTCGACGTCTCCATGTCGGATCGTCGTCCTTAAATAAAACGTCCTCAAAGGGAGGAACAACGTAAGATGTTCTCTGTGAGGAGTGTTTCTAAATCAAGCCTCGCCCTCCCTGCACACCCACGCCTTAAAGGTGCAGCACGCAGACACACGAGGCCTCCAACCATGTTTGCTTCTTAATTATCCATGGAAACCTTTAAATCCCCCAGACAGCTGCGTATATTTAAGGAAGCAGATTCCTTCAACTGTTCTCCTCTGAGCCATCCATTACTTAAACAGGAGATCTGCTCTTAAGGGAGCTCCTCTGCTGGAGCAGGGAGCCAATCAGAGCGCAGGCGTTTTAAGGAGGAATCCAGGGAGAACCTCATCCATCCATCCATCCAACCAACCTACCAAACCATCCAACCATTCAACCATCCATCCATCCATCAACTAAGTTTTCTTTAACTCATCCATCCACCCATCCCACCTTCATCCTTTCACCCTAACATGGTTAGTCAGTCATATTTACACCATAGTTATTGCAAAATTAAAATCGGACTTTTGTTAATTGATGTAAAATGGTTGAACGACTCCTTCTTTATGGAAATGTTTAAGTTTCATAAATTTCAACCAGCGAAATGTATTTAGGCTTCTCTAACTACTGTAATCAGATTCATCAAAATTTATTAGCATTTTTTTATCAACTTTAAGGCTGAAACCTTTCAAAGCTGAAGTTAAGATCTAAATTAAATGATTTCCGTGTAATCAAAGCTGATGCAGATCAGCAGGAGCTGAAGGGAAAGAAAGTGGAAGGAATGGTTTTCTCTCTCCACCTTTCAAATCTAATCCAAACTTGGGAGCCATCCCGACTCCAGAGGAAAGGTAGGAAGATCCTCTCCTCCCAGCAGGAAGTGCCTCGGCACCTCGCTCTGTAATTAAAGGCGTTGCAGAGCGGGACTCTCAGCTGACAGGTAATAAAAGCACGTTCCTTAATTGCAAACGAATCCACACATCCCCGTCTCTATTAGGCATAAATAATTTGGCCGCTTGGGTACGTGCTTCCCAAATTACTTATTCTTTTTGTGCCTCAAATTACCCATTCTTTCTGATGTTGCCTTTAGTTGATTAGCGCGCCACTCGCCATTGGCTTCTCCCAGGTTCTACCAGGAACTGACTGGGCTTGTTCGTTGGTATTTGTACACAGAGGATTATTCACTCGCTGGTCTCCAGCCTTCATGACGCTTTATGGGCTTTTTTTTTCTTGTGCAGTTTTTGCTCGGGGATGTTTGCTGAATATTAAATAAAAGTGGCAGCGGCGTTATTGCTTTGTGTTGCTGCGTCCAGTTCCTGCATGGAAAATGTATTTCTTATATTTTTTTGCATTCATGAAAGATTTATTTTTCTTGTGTTTTCCTGATTTTACATAAACAGTGTCAGGACAAAAGGTCATCCTGATGTCCCGGTACTTTCTGCTCGCAATCCAAATATCTCTCATTAGCAGGCGATTGCTCATTCTTTACGCTTTTATCATTTTTTTTTAAACACGCATTTCTCTTTATATTCAACTTGATGCCTAATGTGTTTCATTTTCACAACTGTGTCGTTTCCCTGCAGGCCGTTTTCAGTCCGATCTCCTGCACCGTTATGAGTTTTTGCCCGTCTTTAGATTTTTCTTACCACTCGACTTCACAATGTGCAAATGGCTTCTAATAACCTGCAGGCATGGCAGGAAGGGCTGGATCTGGACGATATGCATGGTTGTCATTCAGAGTAAACTTTAAAATCTAACAGCTCCTGATAAACAAGAGGATAGGAAGGCCGGGTGGAAGAAGCACGGCTTACATGTTAAAATTTAAGATACAAGCTTCAGTTTCTAACATTCAAACATTAGACTAAAATGATATGTTTCCCCCAAAATACTTAAAATGCAAGAAACATTATGTGCACTTACTCCTTAAATTGAATGTTTTCATAGAGGCTTAACGAGAAGTCTAAGTAATTTACTGAAAACATCTTTACAGTGAAGCACGGTAGTGGAGACATCATGCTGTGGAGATGCTCCTCTTAATGCTGGGACAGGAAGGTTGCTTTGAATTTAATGGAAGTGGAAAAATCTGCAGGAAAGTCTGTTGGCAACTGCAGAAACCTGAGACGGAGATAAGCTGAATATAAATGCATGCCGCACTTTTCAGATTTCAGAATCGCTTATCTGATTTTCATGTGAATTTTGACAGAACTTTTAATAAAAAACTAGAAAAGGATACTTAGACGTGTTTCCAACTACAGGATTGGAGAGAATAAACCAGGATAGACGAAGCAACATCTCTGTAAAAAACAGGAAGTAGTAGAATAACTTTGCCATGTCAGAACCTTTTCGGAAATTAAAGTTCGATTTAGGAGTAACTAGCTTCCATATGTGCGTCTTATTTTTCTTTTTTTAACTTATTTTACAAAAATGCTTCTGTTTAAAAAAACAATTCACTTAATATGTCACTTCACTTAATATGTCACTTCACTTAATTGACACTTCATTGCTGCTATGTCCGAAGTCCCATATTGTAGATTCTGTGTAGTTAAATCCTATTCTCGCATAGTTCTTATATTTTATTATATTATTTCAAATTGCTATCAGGGTATAAACTGGACCGGGGGATTAGAATTTCGTCCCACCTCATGTACCACATGTGATTTGATGACAAATTAAAATTCCTTGATTCCTTGATTCCTTGAATTAAAATTTAAAAGTAAAAACACATTTTAGTTTCATTTTGTGAGCTTTGATAATAAAAAACTTTATCTAGGTCATATTTTCGAAATGTGTTTTGCAGCACAAAGGTCGCAGATTCCTGGTTAGATATTAGCAGAGGGGACAAAATTTGTCTTCAGGGAAATACTATAAATTTAACGATCGTAACATCAGAGCAGCTCTATTGGCAACGATTATTTTAAAATTTCTTCAAGCGGACAGAAAACACAGTAAACACATAGATCACAATCACAAAGCTGTAAAAACACTTTTTTCAATCAAAGTTGTAACATAAACCTGGAAACTGATACAGTAAATGTTGGATATTTGGTAGTTCAGGGTAAAGATATTCCCCTAATATTTACTTTTAGGAGTATAATGATCTCTAAACGGAAAAAAAACATTAAAACTACAAAACTAGAAATCCCTGTGGGGGGGAATCAAGTAAGATTCTTGATAGTTAATAAAAAAAAACGACTAAAGTAAAAGTAAGAAGTCAAAATTCTCCTTAAAGTAAATTTTCTGCTAAAAGTTACTCTAGTAAATGTATCCAAGTAAATATAATGAGTAACTATCAGAAAACATTTGCATTGGTTTTGAGTTAATAAGATTAAGATGATTTGGTGGAATATTATTTTGTATACTAAGTATAACCTCTAGTCCGGTGGAGTTGCCGGTTAAACTCCCTCCTGTGAGGTTTAAAAATGTGATTGTTAAAACCAAGTTTTGTCAGACTTCAAGCCTTCTGTGCAGATTTGGGTTCCTAAAAAATGCGGCGAGAGTTTCACCAGTCGAACAAGGAGGTGTGATGGCACCCCCGCCTTACCCAGGTTGCAGCAGTCCTAATTAAAATGTCCTTCCTCGTTATCATCGATCGCCCCTGTTGGATTTTTTTTATTTTTTTTGGGAAAACAACTGCAGAGCCGAGTTCTGGCAGCAGCCAAATATAGACACGTGACACTGGTAAATACCCCCCCAATACGGTCCCGTCAGATGGTCCCGCTCTGACATGAGAGCAAGGAAAGTGGGGCAGCAGCCGAGCGTCCCCTGTGGACGCCGGACACCAACACTCTCTCTCTCTCTCGCGTCGGAGCGCAGATGGCCAGAGTTCATCATGACAAACAAACAAACAAACTTTCTTGCCATTAATGTCATGATTTATTCATTAACAAGTGTGTAGGGAGTCTGTAAGGGCTGCGACAATATTGGGACCAAAATGCAGGATCTATTCCCTAATTATATATATATAGTATTATATAATAAGATTTATGTGTTAGTAGATGCAGTTCCTGCTTTAAATAAATGAACATAATGTCTGATGCTGATTTTATTTGAGTGCAAATATATTCAAAGGTTATTGATCTTCAAATTCTGTCCGCCGACCTTTTGTAGAAGGAAAACAAATATTCTGCAGTCATTTTGTCATATATGAAGTTATAGTTTTAGTTTCCTGTCTGTAAATAAACAAGTTCAGATACATGCACTTAACCTGTTTATTTATCCTTTTTATTGTAATAAATCATAGAAATTGGTGCTCAAATCCCATTGCCCCATTTGACATTGACCATAGCTCAAACCACCTTAACTCTTTGCTGTACTGTTCGTATTCACAGAAACGTCTATGTACGGTTAAGATTTGTTTTCCAGCATAACTATTTCCTACATTTCTCAGGACAAATTCCAACATATCCCACAATATCAGAAATTACACCCTTGAATGATGATGAAAAATGTATTTCCTCCTGTCACGTAGTTTTCATGCTCTGAAAGTCGCTCTATTCTCTATCCAGCTTTGTTTTTTTGTGAATTTTGAGGTATTCTATTACACAATGTTTATGTAAACAAATTGTGACTTAAAGTAACTTTTCAACCTTCAATATTTCTATAACTTTTGTGATCATACGTTCACTTACACCTCGTTGAATGACGCCTCTGTCATGACCCGAGGGGGTCCATATCGCTTCAACCTAGGCCCCTTTGAGGAGGGTGGCAGGAGCCCTGCCACACAAAACAACTACAAATGTGCTGACTGCTTTACTGCATACGTCACTTCCCCTGTTTCTTATCTCCAATATCATCATCTGACATTGTTTCACCACAATTAGATTCATCACCTCATCGCTATTCATCCTTCACACAGACACAGGAAACAGAAATGAACTTTAATCCACCTGATCAGAATTTTACCACTATGCTCTGGGAATCATGGGAAATGTAGTCTTCCTTCAGGAAAAACACTACTGCTTGTGTCCACACTGGCCGCACAAATGTACCAAACTGAAACTACTTTGTTGTATATATATAGTAAAAATAGTAAAAAAGTTTTCTTTGGCCGTTGCCTCCGCTAACCGACCCCTGATTTGTGGACAAGCCTGTTTGGATGTTGAAGCAGAAACGCATTTAGTTTCCTGCTGCAAACAGCCCAAATTCCTTCTGAAAATGTGAAGGAATGTGTGACGAGCCAAAACAACCGTTCGCAGGGAAACTTTTAGTGCTTTTGGAGGTTCTGGACGAACTTTAAAACCCAAAAATAAAGTAATTATTATGAAGGTGTTTCAAACTAAAAGCTTGAGGTATCAAGTTTTAATGGTCAACTGCACACGTTTCCCACAACATCTGTAGCCTGTCTTGTGTCTGCCTGATGATGCGATTTAGTTAATCTTGATATCCTTATGAGACCTAAATCCATTTCTACTGAATAACCAAAAAAGTCTGAACAGCAACATGTTGCCATCAATCATTAATCGGACAATGTGGGCACTCAAACACCCAGTAAATGATTAACAGGAAGCATATTGCCTTCAATAAATTATCCTTCTTCTAGTTTTAGTCGTTGTCTGCAGCACGTTCCACCAGGCAACCAATTTCCCCGTCCTCTCATTGCTTCTCGCCGATGACAGGCAGATGGACGGACGAATGGACAGATGAAGCAGACACGGCCACGATGGGAGAGGCACGCTGCCGGCTGGCGAGGCAGTGACGCAGGGAGCATCTGCCGGCGGGTTGGAGGAGCAGCCATGGCTTCTGCGACGTCGGATCTCCCCCGACGCCGCTGACGAGCCAAGAGGGGCCGAGCGAGTGCCAGTAGGTCACCGAATCCACGAGTGGTTCAAACGTTGCCACCTAAGTCAAACCTTAGACTCAACAGAAGGGGTTATTTTAATTCGGGACATTTCTAAATGCTGATTTTATTAATTGAAACATTTAATTAAAAAAAAAAATCTACAAAACAATAATTAAACCAAATGTTTCGGTTTTGACTGTTTTCACACTTTTACAATTACAACAAAGGGTTTAAAAGGCTAAAAAAACATTTAAATAGAGGCGACAAGTTTTTCCAATTAGCATTACTGGTAGACAGTAATATATGGTCGGTAATTAGCAACCTGCTAGTTTTAGCCTCCATTTTAACAGCATTTAATCGTTCAAGAGAAAATCTTACCCAGATATTCATATATTTGACTTGTCTTTGTACCTTTTAGCAGATTTAACATCAGATCAGTTAGTCAGCAGCAGCTCTAAACTCCTTTAAACACTTTTACATGCATGCCAGATATTACATTGGTTTAGATTCGCTGTCATCCAGATCCTAACTGCTTTAGGAAATGACAACTGGCCCTTTAATGTTTATCTTCTGTTCTAAACGTAGTTGTAACAGTCTAATAAGTTAAAATAAGGTCAATCAGGCTACCAGCTTTGGTTATGGTCACTAATAGGCCAACTGGGACGTGATCAGTGTCCACATGTTGTCTTTTTTTTTTTTTCGATCTCTATCATCTTCAAGAGCATTTTTGTCAGGCTTATAAAAATGTTTATGTTTGAATAACTTTCCTTTAATTCAATATGGGTAATTTAATATCACTGATCATACCCGATCATTTCTATTCAAACTGTATTATTATTATTTTTTGTGTGAAGAGGCTTGCAGAAGTGAACCTGTTATAGCTTTTGGGTTCATCGCTGCCCCCTACCAGCGCAGAACGGTACTTTGTGCCTCACCATGCGTATTTTCACTAAACGTTCGTCACAGACTGCAGAACATCTGCCTGTGGGGAATTTGTAATTAATCATGTTGATCGGTGTTATAAAGACAGACGGTGTGTACATTTCAGCTCATCACTGCCTAATGACTTCACTGCTATACTCTCTTTTTCCTCTGTATCCGGAAGTTGTTGTAAACTTTCACCTAAGCAATGTAATGAATTACTGGCAAAAACTGTCAATTTTGATATATTTCATACTTCTCATATAACAGTTATGTAAAAAAAAGATGGAAACCAAACACACAACCTTGGGGTACACCACTGGTTTTTAATCTCCCAAGATTTTCCATCAGCAAATGCTAGAGCAGTCTTTCATACCTTGAACTATGTCACTCTGTTCAGATTTCAAAAAATCCAATCCTGCATCATAAATCCATGTTTTTTTGGAACCTTTCATTATTATTTTTACTTGAAAGAACCACATTTTTAGAATCAAGCATTTTTATGGTTTATGTTGTTTTGAGATGAAAACCAAAATTCAAACTAAATTAGAATACTTATTTCTAGATTTACCAACATGAAAGCAGATAAACTAAAAAAAACTTTGTTTGAAAGCTGGTTCTGGTGTTTGTTTTAACTACACATTGAAGATTTCTCCCAGAAACCTCTGATTAAACCTTTTAGATATGTTATTAAACATTAATGGTCATGTTTTTGATCTTTTTTCTGCTTCCACATCTAAAAAAAACTAAATTTACTTAGACTTTGTTTTCTCAACTTAAATTGTGTTGATACATTATATCGATTTAAGATAAAAAATAAAGATAGAATAAAAAAACAAGTTTAACTCCAACAAACCAGAAAGAGTTGAACATAAAAGCATTTTCAGTTCTGAGTTCATTTTTGTTTTAAATTATTATTATTTTTTAGTAAAGAATCACTCTTCTCGAATCAATATTAAATTATGTTACAGTACTTTTGTGCTCCAGTCAAACAATTCAAAACACCAAAACTATCAAATGTAATACGCTAATAGAATTATAAAAATAAGTTTTTTCAAATTAACCAATAAGAATGCTTGAAATGTTTATACTTAACATGATTAGGTGGTTTAGGAAGCTTAAAATAAAGATGTATACATTTACTAAAATGTTTTTGTGCTTCTTTAAATTTAAACTCATTCTCAAAATTAAAACAAAAAAGTGGGACGTTACTTTTTGTAGGTTTTAACAGCATTAGCTAAAAAATCTTTTATTTAAAAGTATGTTTGAATGCAAATGAGAACTTCTGAATTAAAACGAAATTTAAAATAAACAGGAAAAAATTATCATTTCTGTAAAAGCTTCTGATTTTAAAATAATGTTTAGAAGGTTTTTAAGCCAACATAGTAAAATCAGGACTGAGTTAGGTTTTCTATTACATCACAAACGCTAAAAAACAAAAGATTATACCCTTTAATGAGCGCCGTCTACGGATTTACTGGACAATTTCGGTCCAAGGCAGCCAAATCAGTTGGTAGAAACGCTTTTTTTCTGCACCCCACAAATCTCCTTTCAGGGGTGAAGTGCCACACCACAGACACACTTGTCTAAATTCCCCACATTGGCGAGCCAGAACTGGCCCAAATTTATCTCCTCCCCCTGCTGGTTATCAGCGCAGAGCCAAAGAATCCAGAGTGGTGGCGACGGAGGGGGCTCGTTTGACCACAGGGGAGGCCTGTCAATGGCCCAGATAGTTCTGGTAATTTCTCAGCGTTGACTCTGCTGCTGCGGTTTACATATTCAGAGAGGGCATCAAATATTTGGAGAGGGTTGGGGGAGACTCCATTTGTTCTGGATCGCCGGGGCAGGAGGCACGGATAGGCCTGCAAGACGAAATCGAAATAGTGAGGAAAGGGAAGTAAACAGGATTAGCGCTATCAGGGAACACACACTCGCAAACATGTTCTGTATATCTGGAAACACTCACACCAGGAATCGCAAATGAAACAAGAATAAGTAAAGTAATAAAACATTCTGCGGGTACGGTGGACTCAGAGTATTACTTGACTCGTGCCGCGCCGGCTGAATAAGTGTTCCCTCCTAATCTGAGTGGTGGAGCGTGATTGTGAATGGATAATCGACCTAAGTGTTCCCCTTTTCTGACAGCAACCCATGCCTCATAACGGCGGCATATAACGGAGCTTCAATGGCAACAAAAAAAGGCGATCAGTAGGTTCGGATCATCCCCCGCGGCGCCCGCAAGAATTGCCGTGATTTTCCATGTCAGTATCAGATATTAGAGAAATCCAGCCCTCTATCCTCCTGTTTTCCCATCCAGCGTCGGATGGGGCTAATTTCCAAAAACATCATCTCCTCCATCACCGAGTTCAGGAAGTTGATTTATAGACGGCGCTGGGGGGAGTTAATTGCGGTGCACGACACCAATCAGTTTCTGTAAAAGGCAAGCCGGGATTAAATCGACACCCAGCACAAACAAACAAACAGCCATATTCACATCGCCCTGCATTTATTTATCAATGTTTTAGATTGCAGCCCGCCTCCCAGATTGCTCCCTTTTTCTGTCGGAGATTCAATAAGTCGACGGAAACATTGTCAGCACTATAAATCCGTCCGTGGGAGGGGAAAGAAAGGGGAATGTATGAGTTAAAGAACCTCCTCGAAGAGTCGCTCCTCCACAAAACTGACGGCGCTTCTGTTCACGAGCATTCATCTTGATTATACAGACAGAAATGCTTTGATAATGATCCGCGGGAGCCGCCTGTCAAAGGTTTGTCAGGGAAAAGAAACTGTAAATGTCAAATCTCCGCCGGTGGTGTCTAACTACCGACCGGCCCTCCTCGCTGAGAGCAGGCAGCTGCCGACCGACCACTGCGTTGCCGGCTCATGTGCTGTCGGGTCATCTGGCGCGTTCGGGGACACAAAAACACCGCGGGGGGGAAACGGAGTTCAGAGCATTTGTTGCAGAGCTGTCACGGCTGTTTGTGCGCTCGTTGTTTACATTTGTTCTGCGTGCCCCGTGCAATCCTGGAGATCTCTATTTGGGATTTATCTACAGACTGGACGTAGTTCCCGTTCCTCTTGACTTGGATTCCTGCATGAATTATGTAATGTACTTTCCTCTGAGGTGTTTACAGACTACAAAAGATACATTAATCAACTTGAATTTCACCAGGAAGTGTTTTTTAACAGGAATTTGGTTCAAAAGGCAAAACGCTCCATTATATTTTCCAGAAACATGGCCCTTTTGACCAGTACGTCCATCTACTGGTTAATATATACTTGTTTGTCCCTTTTGAGTAGTCTTTCCTGGGATGTTAAGTACATGATTCATTACGTTTGTAATGGTTCTTTTCGCCAAAGTTCATGGACAAATTATCGTAAATCAAAACCGCTACATCAGTTCATATCACAAAGGTCAAGGTCATTGGACTAGCAAATCCAAAGTGGTGGATTTGGTGTGGCCTAGTCAATGTCTGGACTCTTGGGTTCCTTTTGCATGATTTACTGCATCAATGTGACATGACATCGCATAGCCTGGGGTTCTGCTGAAATGTTCTGGAAGCCTAGGATGGGTCTGGTGTTGCTCACCGTCCTCCTGATTGGCCAAAAACTGACCTGAACCCCGTAGAGAATCTAGAGACTAAAGTTGAATGGACACCATGGTGACTGGAACGGCTTCTGGCACCGTTGGCAATATCGGGCCGATACCGAAAGCTGCTGGGAAAATAAATCAGGATCTCCAGGTAGAAGGAAGCCTGAAATTCTCTAAAATGTTCTGGGAGACGACTTTCCCTGTGACTCTGGTATAGAAGAAACTTTTTCTCTTCCACTAATCTTTCCATAGAAACCTTTAAAGACAGCATTGTGTAAATGGCTTACTTCACTCACAGTGACATATAATCGACCTTTTAGTGACAGATGTCTAACCCAACATTGACATAGAAATCTCAATATCTCCTTATCAAAGCTACTTTTAACTGAAGACCAATACGACTGAAACACAATGTTTCCGTTAAAGTGCAGCCACAGTTGATGCTATATTTTTTACTTCATGTATACGTTTCAGCACTCTACCTGTTTAATTATGGTTTTTACACCAGAATGTAAAGTTTGTAGCTCAAAAAATGTACATCTTAACATATAAAAGCATTTAAATGCTGCAAAAAGTTGGATCCAAAACAAAAACCACAGTGAAAACTTCAAACTCCTTTTTTTGACAGTTAGTTTTATCTGATCCATCTGGTTTATCTGATGTGAATTGCAAGTCTTACACGGTTATTTAAAATTAAAGTGTTTCCTAAACTACACCAATAAAGTAATAACCAAGATACACTACTGGCAAAGCTATATGGCTAAGAAAAGTTATTCTATGTTTGCATGTTACACAATATTTGCTTTTATTAGATATAGAATAATCAAAATAATTACAACTATATTGGGGGTTTTCATTTAGTGTCATAACCAGAAATAAGCATACATTAATAGGATATTTACATTTATTTAGAGGCTCCAGATTTGCCAGGTCTGGTTTCTAGTGGTGCAGAATAATCACTCATGTCTTGAGGATGATGTAAAAGTCAGATAATTTATCCGACTTAGCACCACATACGGAAGTGGCAGAAGTTTAACGACGGGTTAAAAGATTGGAATTGTGTCATTCAGATTTCCATGAAAGTGTCAGATATGTTTCACATTAACTAGCCGTGTAAATTTAGCATTTTGTACACAATCTTATGTAAACGAATTACATAAGACGTGCAGTTAAGTGTGCCGGTTCTGGACGGCTTGCCAAAGCTAATGGACCATTGATCCTGAAAGACATGAAAGGTCAAGATCTGCAGGATGACAGCGTTAGAAAGTGCACCAGCAAGTCCATAGTGGAGGATTTGATGTGGCTTGGTCAAAAGTCTGGACTTTAATCTGTATAGGCTTTATCTCTAAACCCTCCTCAGGGATGTCGCAGACTCGTCACCAGTTATTTATGCTTTCAAAGTAGATGGAATATGAGTGAAATCCAAAATCTAAAGAGAAACCTTCAGGAAAGCCGAGAACCACCGATGGAGACCTCTGTAAGGGATTGCGGACACATCAGGAAGCCAAACCACGTGTATCCTAAGGCCTGGATTTGTTGGAGACAAGGTCCTTGACAGCTGGATTTAAATCTTCAAAGTTCACCTCAATGCTTCCAAAGCGAAACTGTGCAAAAGAAACCATGACTAAGGGCTCAGGTTTTTACACCTCCACATGCAAAATACATCTCAATCAGCTTCTGTGCGCCCACACTCGCAGCTGTGTCATTTAAATGGAAATGCCGTCACAGGTTTCACTCCCTCTCCGTCCCGTGGCTTTGAGGAAAGCCGCTTGCGGCGGCAAATACAGACTGGCAGGTACTAAACGGTAAACTAGTGGAACCAGTCTTTAAAATGCTAATGAGTCTCGGCTCCATATCTGCAGCCGCTGCGTATGCATGACTGCTGGTGTGTGCGCGTTCGCAGCTCCAAATGAACTGCCAGCCTTCAATGCGATTATGCTTTGTGACCTTTTTACAGAGGCTGACATAATATTCAGGATTTGGCTCATTATTGAGTTACTTATTGCAACACATGCTTTTATTTTTGACACGTGAAAGCTTCGTGGATCTGCGCGGGGCCTGAGCCGCGTCTTCGCTCGCATCCCTGTTTGTTTTGCCTCCACATATGGCCGCCATCACTGACAATCTTCGTCGGCGAGCAGGCGAACATCTTGAGCGAACGCAGGGACCCCGAGCCTCCCTCCTTGGCTGGCGTCCAAACTCTGTCTCGCGTCTTCTGGGAGAACAAGAGGAGAAATGGAACAACTGGTTTTAATGAAACAATTACAAGACACTAATTATTATGTTAATGTTTTGCTGCTATCATCAGCCGCCGCCAACTGCCTTCTGCACCTAGAGGTTTGGAGTCGGCCGTCTGTGTGAGCTACCCCGCCGAAGATGGACGTCTCTCTGTGGGAAGCGGCGCAGGAATGTGTTGTGGGTAGACAAAAAAATAAAAAAAGGACCACAAAGCGCCGGCTGTTGTCACCGAATGTCAGGTACATTAATTCCCACAATGCCCAGCGCAAATAAATTAGCAGTCGGGTTGTCCGTGGGATTCAAAGCCATCACTTCTAGGTGTGTGGAGGGAGGAGGAGGTGGTGTTGGAGGGATGCGTCACGCCGACACATGAAAGCACACATGTAAGCGTGACCATTGGTGAGGCTGCGACGGGTGAACTGGGGTTCACACATTAAAAGGAGCATTCAGTCTCACTGCGGCCACAACGCAAGAAGGATTCGGTCTCAAAGCAAAAACTCTGAGAAGGCCTCAGAAGCAAACCAGGGACAAACCACAGACCTACCAAGGGAATGAGCATTAATCAGAGAAGCAGTCTAGAGGCAAGAGATCCAGAGGAATCTCTTGAAGGGTCTTTACGGTGACAGCATTATGCTGTGGTGCTGCTAGTGAAGGAAGCATGTAGACGGCTTAGGACAAAACCTATGTTTATACAGCAGTCTGAACATCTCAATCCTCAAATATACGGATATATTTTTAGTGGTAATCTGAACGGTCATGTATCATTTTATCCAACTTCTTCTTCGTAACGTGATGGATGCATCTTAATTTTGCAGCACAATAAGACAGACATGGTCAATCCTACTAACAGTGCCGAGATTTCTTTTTGCTCAGGTTCCTTCATCTTGTTCTGATCTTGTGATGAAACGGTCGGCTTCCATTGCTAACCAGCAATCGCACTCATGTTGGGATGTCTACTTTTTTCTTCTGTGGTTCGCTTTGGGGTCATAAACGGTTGACACAGAAGTTATGGGTCTTGGCTCGGATTCTTTGATTGAAACCTGTTTAGTAACAACTGCTAATTTCATTACATGGTGTCGGCGCACACTGAGCAGCTCCTAAAGGGCCCGCTTTGAACTCTCGGGACCCAAACAATGTCACAGGGCATTCAGGGGGCCTGATGGGAGGGTGACAGGACGGTGGCGAGCTGAAAAACAAAACCTTCGCTCTCTGAATGTTGTGATTTTCATAATGCTGAAGTCTGTCAGATATTTTGATATGTCCCGCTCAACATGGTGCTCCTCCTCCTGGGATTCCTGCCTTTCAGCGAGGGAACAATTGATTTTCCTCACGATCATGTCGTCTGCCTCCCTGCCTTCAGGCGAAACCTTTCATGAGAAGCCATGGCCCGCCATTGCAGCTGTTCAGCCAGGCTTCTTCCCATGGACAGCGGGGCTGTAAACTCAGAGGAAACCGCTCGCAGGTTTCCCATTTTGCTTGTTCTCCCATCAACTGTTGGCTCACGGGAAACTTTACGGTTGTTTTTCATCGTTGTCTTGGCCAGAATTGGACCAAGTAATGCTGTTTTTCTGTTCAGTTAAACAATACACTTATCAGTTTTCCAAATAGTTTGGCTCATTTTCAAAACTAGGCTTCATTTCTTGAGCTTGTGCTTTGGGAAAAAAAATTCAAAAATCAAACCGAATACCAACATGGATAAACATTTAAAAAGCTACATCATTTAGTCTTTTGTTTCCACACTAAAAAGTCTTGGTATTTTAGCAATATATAGCAGAAGAATAATTGTAAATGTATACAATTCAATATTGAGGCACAAAACAAGATAGCTAATTTAGTTCCAATCATAAATACATGCATACATGTTTAACAAATCCGTTTTAAAAATTTACAATCGAAGGTAAACCCAGCAGATTGCAGCAAGTCATTGACTTGTAGCATTCATTCCTTCTGAGTCGGCACGCAGGGACAATAGCTTATGTTTACTTTACAGTAATCTCTCACACTCAGCATGCATCAAGTGACAGTGGGGAGGAAACAATCCCACAATTAAAGCCTGAACCTGGCTCAATATGACTAGACATCTGCCATGTACATAATACAGTACAGATGGAATACTCCAGCGTGGGGAAAATACACTAACCAGGTTGCTACTAATCCAAATGGTGTGTTCCAGTACAAGAAACCAGCTAAAGTGCTTCACACTAAAACCCCGCTCTAGCAGAAAAAAACTATAGTAAGTCCACATTAAAAGATGATTTTCAGAAGGAAAAACTAGGGGTGGATTTACTGATTCACAGAACACTGTACTGATACCTTTTCACTGCATTTAGGTGGGAAACAATTGGTGGAACATCTGAGCCAAATGGTTTTTTTTGTGAGATCGAATAACTGTTCAATCCTAATCTAGAGGTTGGTAACTCCTACAATCAGAATAAAGCCTTCGTTTTCAAGTGTTCAAAAATCCCTTTTAACTGGGTGAGAACTTTCCCAAACATGCACCGTGAAGGTAACTTTGGAAAAGTTCACAGTCAATAGAAGAGCCAAATGAATATTCATGAAAAATTACCCCCCGCTCTCCGTTGCAGATAGCGGGGGCCTTTTTTTCTGCTACGGTATTAGGCCTGTAAGAGAGATGAAAGGCTTGTGAGCCATCCCTACTTCCTTGGCCTTATACTGGGACACAATGGCCAACCAGCCGCTCAATTAGTCTGCCATCTTAGACTGACTGTTTGACAGGTCTAGCTAATTGTTAATCCCGCCATAACTGTTGCTTGGAGTAATTAATCATGCGACAAAAGGACTCTCAGTAAGGCGACCCCACAAGCGTGGATATGCGTGTCAAACCACTAAGCGGGAAGCTGAACAGGGAGAAGGCATCAGAAAGGTTGTCCAATTTGCGGCTAACAAATATTTAATCTTCATTTGGAGCACCTAAAAGTGGCGACGGCTGTTGTCCCCCGGATGTAAACAAGTGCTGTGAGATCTTCTGGTTTATGTAAATGCAGGAGCTCCCTCCCCTACCCTTGCCACAGGAATGGGTCTCAGGGGTCAAGTACCATTCATCATGAGATGATGTGTCATTTTCCCCACTTAATACGCAGACAGCTGCTTAAGAGGAGGAAGAGAAAAGAAGGTATTCTTTGAGTAAAAGTTAAAGGAGAGGCACAGTCTCGTTGTTCAGAGGGGAGACGTTTGCGGGGGCGAATAGAAACACAAGGTGCCACTGTGTCAGGACTCACAACGGTGATGTCATTCACCTTCCCAGCCCCACCTCGAGTCATAAGACAAGCTGCATTCCTGGGAATGGCCGGCGGACACAAAGAGCCACCGTGTTGTTGCAGCTTTGCGGCACTGACTCATTTTGTTGTGAGCTCTCGGTGTGTCCAAAACGATGATTAATATCTGTTTTCTGTCTCTGTGGCAAATGGCTGCGCCCGGAAAACAATGGCGTGCCTTGTTTGGATGAAACGAGGATTTTTAGGCTCTCAGGCTATTGCGTCCCATATAGGCCAAATTGGATAATTTGAGACAAAACGGACAGAGGTCGTAGCCCATCTCTATCGCAGTTCTGTATGATTCTGAAGATAGTTGCACAAAGGACGCCATGTCCTCGTCAGGTTCTTGAGTCCTGTACGGCCGATATGACTTAACAAAATTTGGAAGATAAAAACGGATGGATCCAAGGGGGCGGCTGGGAATTTAATTCTCAACAAAGAAAAAAGGAAGCAAGTGATTTAAGCAACAAAACAAAAGGCCGTCCCGACCTCCACCGACGTCGCTCAGGACCAAAGCACAAAAACCTGTAGACAATAACCAGAAGCAGTAGGGATCCTCCAGTAATTTGACTTGCTCCACAGGTGGCCACCAGCTGCAAGCGAACAGGTTAGGTTTGGGCCCCCAAAAGCAGGGCAAGGGGTTTTCATTTGAACAATGAACCACAGCTCAGGTCCCAGAACCAGGAGGTTGTTTCTTTGTGTCCACCTTTTTTCTCCCCCTCCATGTTTCCATCGGTTTGGCAGTGCCTGGAGGTAAGTTGCTGCTTCAGACAGCAGACAGTGAGGGCTTTTGTGTCCGTGCACAGAGATGGGGGCCATCAGAAATTCCCTTGTCTTCGCTCACATGATTCAATGAGAGCCCTGTGTTTGTCAGTCTGTTTTTTTCCTCGTCTATTCATGGCAGCGCACCGGTGGGGGAAAGACCCGGTTCGCGCCGGAGGGGCCTGCTTTTACTCATCCAGCAAGACAACAAGCTGGGCTGGACTCGGGAATTCGTTTAACTCGTAATTGCGTGGCGTTTGGTTCAAAATGAGGCCCTTGAGTTTTGAAAGAGGCAGCAATCCTGGAAATCCCTTCAAGCTTCAGCCAGATCTGCTTGGGATCAGGCTCCTTACTGCCACTGTGCCGCGGACTAGAGGAGTTCAGATCAACAGATAAAGAAGAAAGGATTCAAAGCTCTGCACATGGCTGGATTCAGGGAATTTGTCCGCTTTACAATAGAAGAACTGCTTCTTGAAGACAGAGGGGGTTTCCTATAATCCACTGACCTTATCTTGTCCTGTGTGTGAAGACACAGAACCACCCAAGAGGTTATTATTTAGCTTAATTCAGATTTCATCGAATGTAGGACAGAAACTCCTCTGCAACCCACTGGAGTCTCAAAACCATGGCACGGTTTTATTTTATGCAAATTAAAGGCTGATATTGTCCAAAATTAAGAAAGAGAATTTATGAATTTATTTCTGAACCAGACTTGGAGAGACTGTTGGCAAACGGCGGAGCTGATTGGCTCCTTCCACTGTCCTTTCTGCTCTGTTCAGAGAGGAGTTAGTCTTATCAAACCACACGTATGATTAAAGTCAACATATTAACTTGCCGTGTGCGCTTCAGTTTTACGTTTACATTATAATAAGAGGGAGGAAATTTGTAACTGTTGCTTTTAGTCAGTAATTTCCAGTTAAAGATAAAATCTGTGTGATTTCATTCTGTTTGGAATGAAGGAAATTTAATAAATAAATGATTGATAAACAGTCTGGAAATAGTATTGACATCCATCCATCTGTTGATTGGTCCTTCTGTCTTTCTTTCTCTCTCTGGTTTAAAAGTTAAAACGACCATTTACAAAGTAAATAATGCAAAGTAACGCGATTAACTGATCGAGAACACAGATTATAAGAAAATACCTGATTTCCGTATTGCAGATTTACCTGTTTTAGAATTTTTTCAACTCACAAAACCTTGTAAGACCAACAAGTCCAAATAATATCAAGGTATGCGTTCTATTTCAGACCTTAATCCAGGCTAAATAAATCCAGATCCAGTTGAAGGCAGACCAGTTGCAGTGAAGTAAAATCTAATTTATTTATTCATGCTAAATCTAAAGAGGCCTAACCAGTTTAATTAAGTCCTATACTTTCTGGAATTGGAGGACAACCACACTTCTTTCACAGGAAGAAAGCTCTGTTTGAGTTATTAGAGCTGGAAAACCTTCACTTGTTTAGAGGAAAAGGAGGAAAAACACGGAAGCACTGAACATGGAGTTCCTTATACTAAAGAAGGGGAAACTTATGTAAGATTACTTAATGTTTTTGGCAGGAGAGGGATAAATAATGTCTTTGTCATGGAAAGCAAGTGATACCAGGAGCATAGTTTTAGGACTAGTCTTAAAAGTAGACAACATTTCTGTTTCTGGGACTAAAGCTGATTAATATGGAGATTTTTGACCTTCAGAATGTAAATGTTGCTTAATTTCCTGCTTTTACCATTAAATTTCGAAACAAATCAGTCTAAAAACGTTTAGGTAAATTTCAGATTCCAAAAAGAAATGCTGATCATGTTAACCACACCTGTGTCCCAATTGTCCTTATTTCCCCGTGCTGCCTAAAAATGTCTCCACGGATGATGCTATATTAGTTTTTGATGCGCTCCTACCATCCTGTCCATCAGCGGGGCTCAGCTGATGCTCAGCGGCGGCGGTGTGCTGTCCCTCGTGGTCACCTTACACCGCTGTCCTCCTGTCACCCCAAAAATAAAACTTTCATCTGTCTCGTCATCGCATCCGAAACTTGCCCCCGCTCGTCTTCATTTGCATTCACACAGCTGTGTGCTGTGAAGAGGCGCTGTCAGAGAGGATAAAGAAAGGTTACCTGGTGGCTGCGAGCGAGACGCGCCACACCAACAGATTTATCCACACTGATGTTTTGATGTCACCATCGGCCGCTCCGGGCGCTTCTCTGTTGCAACAAACCAAATCCCAATCAAATCTTTGATGTAGTCATGTATGCATAAGCACCGTCTACCTTAATGCTAAATAATTAGCAAGAGAGCTGGGACTGCTACCTCAGGGCTACACTTGCTTTTGCTGCTTTGATCATTACATTAATTAAATCTGGCTCCCTTGACAGGTCGGGGGGCTAAAAAACAGGTAGGTGTCATGGGCACCTCGGCAGAGATAGAAGCACCTGGTGTGTGCGAGCGCCGCAGCTGTCAGCGGCCATGCCTTGAGAGTCAGACGGCGCTGGCGTTAATTCGAACCGATGTCCCAAAAGAGGGAGGGGAGCAACTCACTCGTAAGACACCCCGAATCTTCGCTGTGGAGGCGGGCGAGGCTGGCCAGAGGAGGAAAGAAGTCATGTTGTCAGACTTCAGTGTCAGATCGCGTCATAACCAGCGCCTGGGGGACAAATTAGAAGTGTGTTTTGAGAAATGTGTCAAAAGTGTTCTCGGTCCACATCACAGAGAGGATATCGCGTGAAGAAGGACCTAAACCAAAGTCAAACACAAAAAAGTCAAAGCAGGGACTCACCTATGATTTGTTTAACTCGGAGTGGCTGACTGTGTGCAAACCAGCACATCTGTTGGTCCTTTAGGGTTTTACTGTTGTTGTTCATCAGAAGGTTGACAGTAAGGCTCCTCATGGGTGGAAAAGTTTGACTCTCGCTGTGCTAAACACAGTAAAATTGCAGCGGTAAAGGTCACAGGCCTTCTGGGTGAACATTAGGCTTCACGGGTCAGCAATGTTGATGCCATCTTCTTCACGTCTGTCTCATTGTGGCACATTGATTTATTTATTTAAAAACACTATGTGTGGTCATGACCTTCAGGATTGACTTGTTGAACAATCTTCTGGTACATTCCTGACAAAAATCTGCAGAAATAGTTGTAAATAATGTCGAGGTGTCTCTTAGGATCTTAATTTGCTGTAGATGGAACCATCGCAACCTCTTCATGTTTTATCAAGAGAGTCTTTAGAAAACTAAACTAGATGGGTTTGGTCAGATTTCTTTTAATTCTTTCAAAATTAAGCTGAGATAGAAGTTAAGAGGAAAAGCTGCTAATATTGTATTAATAGTAATATTAATGCATAAATCTCTGTCCTCTTACTTCTAAGGGTTAGAAAAATGCTAACAGACTTCAGACTCAAACCAAGACAGTATCATAGTCAAGCTAACAACTAATTGTGACAATTGTAAAAGTCACGACAGCTGTTTAATTGTCATTAAAATATTTATTTATGCTCTACAAAGTAGTCTTTGATTTGAGGATTTTCTGCAAATAATTTGAAGTTAAACCTATGATATGGTCAAATGTAACAAGCTATTCACACACAGCTAATGGTTTTACATTAGCTTTAAATCCAATTTAAGATCACTGCTAATAAATTCTACGTTAGCTGCAGATCCAACTTAAATTAAAAGTGTACGGTAGCTGCAAATCCAAGTTAAGATAACAGCTAAAGCGATAACGAGGTAACATTTACCTAAGGTAATACCTAATCAGTTTCTAGCTAGCTAGCTTTAAAATAACTGCTAAACTGAGTTAAAGGTATAGGAGAGGATCTTCAGCTCGTTCTCATTTTCGCAACACTGCGCATGTGCCACCTCATCTCCAGTAACGCCCCCTGATATCGGGAGCGCGCACGTCCTCAGCACATGCATCTGTTTACATCTGCGGGACCACAGCCTCTGGCGCCACATCTGACTTATTACAGAATTGATGCTTTAACAGCAATGAAGTAGCTACCAAACGGTTATTTGTTTAGGAAAACGCTTGTAGATGAACATTTGACAGTAATGAATGATTATCAGTGATAAATAATCACGCTATTGGGTAGTAATTCCACATACGGGCTGCACAGCTAGCGTTTTCTGACGGACCCTGCGTAGCGAGAACAACACTTGTGTCAAATCAACACAAATCCTTCTAAATAAGCAGGTGCTCTGCGACGAGTTGATCGGATTTGAATCCCTTTTCGGCTTTCAATGCCGCCACCGCACAAAGCAGGAATCTCAGAGACAAACTCGTGTTTTGTTCATCTCTGTAACCGTCTTTCTTTTTTTCTCAGCGACTTCAAACACGGTTTTTCTCTTGCTAGCTTCTATTCCTTTAAGGTAACGGCTAATCAAAACTCAAGATAAGTGTTAAACAGAGTTAACTTAAAAACTCAAGGTTTTGTCTTAAGAACATGACAGAACTGCTGTGACAATTAATTTTAAAATCAAGATAATTGCTAATAAGAGCTACTTAAGCTGGCACTTGCACAAAAAGGCATTGAGTGAATATAAATAATATAAGTATATATAATATAATATAATAATAATATAATAATATAATATATATAATATAATAAAAGACAAACCAGGGTAGATTGCAAAACTTTCTTTTTTTAATAAGCTAAAGATCGTCCATCAACACTTTTAGCTCTTAAACAATGGTAAAGTATTATCACATTAAAATTGAACATATTTAACCAATCCTATTTCTCAGAGAGGGATGAGGCAGAAATCTCCTGAAAATTTTATTTAAAATTCTTTTAATAATGTAAAAAAAATTACAATCATCTAATATTTCTTGTACAAATCTTTTCAAAAGATTGATAAGAAGTTCGCCAAGCGCCTTAGTTTGGACTTTGTCTCAATATTAATACCAGAGAAATTTGGCATTCAAAGTAAACCCAAAGTTGCACAGTTTTATCTTTGTTTTATCTTATTGGCACATCGTCTAGGAATGGACTTTTCCATAAATATTTTAGATTCTTGATAAATGCGAGTTGAAAAACATAAAATTGCATTAACTCAAATCAGCGTTCATCAACCGTTGTCTCTTCCAATCCTCCAACTCTCCATTAGAAGTTGTTCCGTGTGCATGGCGGCTGACACAGTCGGCTGCAGGGCATTGAAGTCTCACATCTTTGATGGAAATGAGGCAAATGACATTTATTTTGTATGAAATAATCTACATTGTGTTTGTTGGATGTGCTTAGAATCAAAAACCTCTTTCTGCCTCGCCCGCCGCACCGCAGAGCGTTCAGTAGTAATTAGCGTCTTCAGTCTGCCTAAGCGTCCCACATACCTGTTTAATCAAAGGCGTTTCTGGGCGTTTATTCAACCTACAAAGGCGGCTTGTCTCTGAGGCGTATTTTGATCTAGATCATTAATGTTTTGGAATCAGACGTTGACATAAGGCCCGGTTTTGTGTTGCCGCACT
Source organism: Orestias chungarensis (assembly GCA_032876305.1). Lineage (NCBI taxonomy): Eukaryota > Metazoa > Chordata > Actinopteri > Cyprinodontiformes > Cyprinodontidae > Orestias > Orestias chungarensis. Next base: position 84,918 of record JAVLVB010000456.1, on the reverse strand, counting down.
CCTGGATCTGTTTCCCGTGCTGACTGAAGTTGGGGATGTTTCTGGAGAATCGCTGCGATTATGGCGCCCGTGTGCTATTTGATGGTGGTTCCAAGAACAAGGAGGGAGCCGCGGCCAAACCAGACTCCACCAGTAAGAGCTGGCGGAACCGGCCGAGCTTTCATGGACCACATGGTCTTCTCGCCGAGCTGACATGTTTTATTAGTACAGAAATCGACTCCATCAATAACGACACTCTTAAGATGAAGGCATCAAGAAACAAGAGAGCTAATCTGTGAAGAACTGACGTTTCTCTCCACTTGGCTGGAGTAAAACCTTGCCTAAACTTTTAATCCTGGACTGTTTGGCTCTTACCGTGAAAAGAATCGGCTTTGTTGTTCAAAAGCCGACTGGACGTGTTCATCGCTCAGATGAAGATACAACATGTTCTTGGACTTGGGAGTCCTCACAATCCCCGCGACGGGCAGCGCCTCTGAAAAATCACAAGAGATTCATTTCCTTCCCCTGAATGGGAAACAACAAAGGCATTTCTCATGGCAGGCCTCTCTTCCTGTCATCTGCAGGCCACAAGTCTTACCCTTCTATTATTAGCTCATCACAAACAGACCGCAGACCCCTCATCAGGTGATCTGATTAACAAAACTGCAGACATGGAGGAAGTCTGAGGCTAAAGGTGGAAGTTTAATATTGAACCTGATCGCTCTTAATCTACCTCGTAGGTTTCACATCATTTCCTCTCTGAGGCTGGTTTTAAACCTTCCTAATGTCTTTAAATTAAATCAATACTGCTACGTTTAAAAAGGTTTGGAGCACAGAGAGTGATCCTCTGACTCTCCTTCTGCTAACACTAAAGTGTATCCAGTGTTATTAATCATTATTCTGCTTAAGGAACCTCTGATGAGCCTTTTTACAACACCACAAGTGCTCGACTCTACTTACAAGTAGGAATCCAATATGAGGAAATACAGTAGATCCACCCGTCTATGTCGTAGTTAAATACCTTTCCAAACAGTTGGAACAAAGACGGATATCTGCGAGTTCGTGGAGAACAAATGTTCGAACTTGAAGTCGCTTTCTCTGTGTTGTGTACACAATCGAGGTGAACCCACAACAGGGCAGATGGAAGGAATCATCTGATTTGTTTGTCTGAAGAACTTATTGGACGCTAACGAGCCAAACGCAGATTTAGTATTCGCGCCTGACTGTGGAATTCACGGAGCTCGTCTGCTCCAATTTAATGCGTCTGATAAACCCAATCTGTCCGCCCTCCCGAGAGCTTTCTGTCCTGATGTTTGCCGGCGGAGACGTGACAAAGTTTTGGTGCCGCAGACGCAGATGCATCCCATCCGGGGCGCGCGGCCGTCCTCCATTAATATCTCCGGGCATCGGCAGCAGAACTAAAGAGTTAAGCCCAAACATTGGGTCTGCATGGCAGCGGGGGGGTTAATGAATGTGTCGGTGTGTATTTGGAGTGAAGGGGGGGGGTTGTATTTGCATGCATACATCAAACAGACGTTGGTCAATATTGGGGTGTGGAGAATCAACATGCTTCTTTTTAAACGAGAGGCTTATGCTCAAACATCACAGTCGCGGGTCGGAGCGTTTCCCGAGGCCCGGATCGGAGTTTCTCATTTGTTGCATTAGTGGTATATGTAATTTCCCTGAGCAAAGGAAAGGGGTGAGTGTGCATACTGAACAAGGCCAAGTGTGATTTTTAACGGAGCAGGAAGCATGCAGCTCCATCGATACGCAGTTACATCGATACGCAGCTCCATCGATACGCGATTAAAGCAAAAATGCTTTAATCGCTCACCTTTATGTGCATTTCCACCACTTCTCCGCCTGTGGGTCCCTAAAACCGGGATTACATGGCGCCTCTTCCTCTGCACATCATTTTCCGGCTCTGGTGTCAACAAATCGCTCGTTTTTTAAGACGCTTTCATTCACAGTTACACTTTCAGAAAGTTTCAATTCCAGGAAGCTGCTCTCAGAACATCAAAATCCAACGTCTCATTTTATATAATACACCAACACAGTCGCTCAGAGATGTAAATTATACGTAATATATTCGATAATTGTCTGTTTTTGGCTTCTTTTCCTATGATGGTTTTAAATAAAATCCCTCCAACCATTTCTAAACCTGTAAATAAGACGTGAAGGTTTTTTACCAGGATGTTATTTTTCTATATTTTTTATAGAAAATTCGATATTTTATATAAATATATAAATTATATAAATAATGTAAATATTTGATTGTATCCATCAGTGTCACATAAAATGTTTTTCACTACTAAAACAGTTTTTGTGCTCAACACCAAACCTTTAATAATTACATGCAAGAATCCACATAACAAAAACAGTAAAACAAACAAAAAATGTTTATTTCGGATTCAAGCTGTACTTTAATATTGAATATAAAATCAAGTGACCCAGAATAGTCACAGGTTTCAGATCTTCTCTAAAGCATTTTCATATGCTGGGGATTTTTAACAACTAACCAGAGGCAGATTCATAACACAAATCAAATAGAAATGCTTTTAAATGTTTAAAAAATAGAAACATAGATATTTGTTATTTATTTTGATGTTCATTTACCGCTGAGTCAAATGCAATCCTACCAAATTCTACTCATAGATTATATTGTACATAAAACGAGGTGTAACTTTACAACATGCTCCCCAGTTTTAAGGTGCAGCTGTGACACTGCAGCCTGGTTCTCTCCTTCACTCTCGTCTCTTTGATTATATTTGTACTTCATACTATTTTAATGTCACACAGATTGACTTTAGCAAACCAAGCCGTATCACCTGCTTCAGGTGCTTTATCAGACGTTTTCTTTGGCGCTCAGAGACGCTAACATACAGAGTTTACTATTAAGTCTGCAGCAGATGTCTTCTGGTGGTGAAGTAAACTGGTTGTACTGGGGGGAGTGATGCATTCGTAGCGTGTGGGACAAACAAAACTCAGAGGTGATAGTTTATGGTGAAAGTAAACGATTTAAGATGAAACAATAACTAAACAAACTTTACTGTAGATGGCAGCATCAGGCTGTGGGATGTTTGTAATTAGTTTGTTAGAGATGATGGGATGTTTCTGCATCACATCGTGTCGTTAATACGTAGTTTTAAAACCCAAATTCAGCCTGTTGGTACCAAAAAGCCTCTGTGAGCTCTAAACAGTCTGTTCCTCCTCCTCCTCTCTGTCTCGTCGAGCCAAATTGTGTTTTACAGCGTCTGTTCATCATGGACGGCAGGCATGATGGATACGGTCATAATATTAATGTAAGACTGACTACGGCTGACATGAATCATGGCCGACTTTATTTCATTGGCCCCCGCCACTAAAAAGTGATCCGTAAATGTCAGCGAGCGGCGGCCGTAAAGCGTTATGAAGTACGTTTAGATGGTCATTTACCAACGTGTCCCCGTGGTGCGGCGTGTGTCCCGTTACAGACGGTAACTGGGTCTGTTTCAGGTGCTCCTGATGGAAGGATGTTCTCATATGGTCAGACCGCTGGATACGGAAGGCTGACAGTGACTCAAAATTGAAAGTCTTCCATCAATCTGAGATTTCATTTCCCACATTAATGCGGCCACAACGACACGGAGGCATCGGTCTCCTCCTGAACTTACCTCTCCATAATGGGAAAGAAACAACAAAAGCGGCTAAGATCCTTTCAGATGCAAGAAAACCATCAAACTGGAACTCCGTTCATTTAGGATTTCACCCAAAAACTCAAGAGATCGGAGCTTCTAGTAACGCTGAAGACGTAGAGGAAGGATAAAGAACGCTGATGGTTATCATGGAGCCTTTATTCCCAGTGCAGAAGCTCCTTTCTCAACTATTTGATGTAAACTAACCTTAGATTGTTGATTTTCTGCACATGAATGATTGTAATATATTACAGAAGAACGTAGAGTCGAGCGTATCGCCTCGAGTTTAGAGCAAGAGGAAGGAAGCTGAGAAAAAACTAAGCTAAACTCGGCACCGCTCGCTTCGGACGTTGTTTACATTCAGATTTATCACGTCTGGCTTCTTCTGATGTACAAAAACGCCGCACGTGTGACGTCAGTGAGGGAAAAGTCGGATTGAATGCGACTCTTACGACTGTAGATGCTTTAAAACCGACTTTGGGGAGTAAAAATATCTGATGTGGATCGTTAGGAAAACCAGATTTAGGTCACATTTGAAAGTAAAGATATCTGCTCTGCATGTTCCAGAGCTGCTCGTTTGTGACGCCATGGATGGATGGATGGAGGGGTTCACGTCGGTTAACGATGAACGTGTGAGAGCCGGTTTTTCCAGCTAACGTAGATTACGGCTCCGTGTTGGTATGTAGAGTAAGCATCACACCAGCTTCCCCCCCCCCTCTCCCCGGCACCGTTTGAAAGACGACTGCTGCTCCCTACAGTTGGAACGCCGCCTGTCGCCTGTCGTCTCTCGTCCTCGCGCCGCCTGCTGACTGCGGTCTGTGGAGCGACTCGAACGGCGAGGCTGCAGCTGAAGGGGAAAGAATGGATAAATAGTCTCCCTGTTGTCGTGCAGCTTTCAACTGCCTCCAGGTCTTAAATAATTCCTGGTTTGGGTGGCGTGTGGGTGTCCGACAATGGTCTGAATTAAATATCAAATGCTTCTTTAGCTTAACGAGGGGCTGGTCTGTGAATGCTCTGAATATTTGGCTGGAGCGCAAGATTCTATGCAGGCGTCACCTCAGAAAGCAAATTTGGCCCAAAGTGGAAATAGATGTGGTGCCTCTTTCTGCGTTTAAGGTAATTATTTCCTCGTCTCAGGTCAAAACTACAGAAAATACTCCTTTGCTTTTAAAATTGGGCTCAGATTTAGCAGTTTTCCCCTAAAAAAAGCTGCGTTAGGACGCTAATCTGTTAGCCTGCCCAGTAAACTTGCTGCATCCTGATGCTTTACAGGTGTGAGTGGAGCTGAGCGACCTGTCTGCACGCTCTGGATCTCCTCCCGGCAGCAGCGGCAGCATCAGGGAGCTTTGGCGTGGGAATCCCACTTGCGGTAGTTGAACCACACACAGGCGTCCTCACAGCCAGATCTACTCCAGACGCTTTTAGCTAAGCGTCCTGTTAAAGCAGCAAAACGTAGAGCCTGCAGAGGAAGCGAGTCCCCAAAGGTTTCACAATATCACTGTTGTAGCTTCAAATGTCCTTTCATTTTAGATCAATGCAACATTCTTCAAAGTCTTAATTTAGCTTGAAAGATGAAAGGAAAATAACCTAAATATGACATTTATTACAGAACATGATTGGTTAGAAGTGCCTGAAGACTAAAAAATCAAAAAATGCAATAAATAAACAAAGCTAAATTACATGGATTATTAAATTCTAATCAATAAAAATTATTAATAATAATTAATAAATCAAATAAATAAATGAAGAAACAAAAATTAAACCATAAAAATCCGAGAAACAATTAACAAGTAATAAATAAGATAAATAAAATAGAGTTGCTGAGGAAATAAAAACAAATTAATTTGATTATAAAGAATAAAAAAACGAAATAATAAAACAAATAAATGATAGAAAAGAAGATCATTTAATTAAATGATAATGTTCATAATTGAATAGACGACTATAAAATCCCTTACAGGTGGACAAATGATTGAACTATAACCAAAACCTTAACATGTGTTGATAAATTAGTAAATAGTTTGATAAAGTAACAGAATGACTGGAACAGAATATTAATTATATTTTATTGTCTCTAGTTTATTTTATGCCGGTTTTATGTAAATCTGCTAAATCCCAGGAGAGTTTTACCTCCTCAAAACGAGCCCAAATCAAAGCTTTCCTCCCCAGAAACAAATAAAATGACGAGGACGTTTCTTTCTCATGGGATTTATCTGAAGTTTGAGGAACAAATAGAAGCTGAAGATGAGGAGATAAAGCTTTTAGATGCTTCCGGTTGTGCCTTTAAGCACTTCTCTGTGTTCACCTGTCAGAGCTCGAGGGTTCGGATTAAAGCTTACAACAACATCTGATTGTGTACAAGTTTGAGTTTAATCCAACCCTGTTTCTGCGAGCCAGAAGAAGAGGAGGAGGAGGAGGATGGGGGGGTGAAAGTTGAAGCTCCAAAAGGAGATGCTCTGACTTATCTGCTGCCGCCTTAAGTGCAGCCGCTCCTAGATAGACGGAGTGAAAAGAATCCGCCGATTGTCTCCTCGCTCTGCCTCTCGCTGTAATCTGATTGGGCACGTTCTCTGGAATCGAGGGCAACGCCGAAACAAAAGATCACCAATCAGATAGACGGGGGCCGGGGGGCTCCCACTGAACTTCCTGGCATGGCATGAATGCTTCGCCCCTCTCTAGTGTGTGTGTGTGCACGTTCAAATCTAGCGGTGAGATTCCCCGTGTCGCTTTTATGTGTTAATCGCTCAGCGAGACTATTGTGCCGTCTGCATCGCTGGGGGGGAAAAATGGGAGAAGAGTTTGTATGAGGAACGAGTGCCAGGAATGTTTCACAGGAGCTGAGAGTCACCTCGTCCACCCCCTGTTAGCGAGGGTCCAACGCTGCCGTGTGGGGCCCAACGCTGCCGTGTGGGGCCCAACGCTGCTGTGGGCCCCCAACGCTGCCGTGTGGGGGCCCAACGCTGCTGTGTGGGGCCCAACGCTGCCGTGTGGGGGCCCAACGCTGCTGTGTGGCCCCCAACGCTGCCGTGTGGGGCCCAAAGCTGCCGTGTGGGGGCCTCCTCACACGGAAACACAGACGAAGCGACTCTAACCTGAACATTGAAACCTTCACGTTTTCAAGTCTTCTGGTGTTGAGTTCAGATGAATGTTCCTGGATTACAGAGATTAACGACTAATGTTGCATAAATCAGATCAAATCTAAACCTTTAAAGTCACATAACTAATAAATATTTGACGGATGGTTTTCTGGTCGTCTAATCTCATGTCGGGCATTTATCCTCTGGTTTATCGTGCTTATGATTAATATTTTGAAGTATGATTGAGATTTTATGCTCACAAAGACAAATGAAGATTATTGTCAGTTGTTTTCTGGGAAAAAGATCAGAATTGGGCCTTTTAGTCGGCTGTATAAGAATCTCTGGTGATGCTGTGACACCTTAAATCCCGTTTCTTAACTAATAAATGCTTTGGCTGCTACCTGGAAGTGAAACCTTCACTACCTGACCTTTGGTGACCTCTCTGTAGATCATTAAGTTACACCATCCTGATCCTCCTTCGTTTTTAACCGTGAAAACTACGATAATATGTTTTAAATTTGTGACTTTGGGTGTAAAAGATGTCTGTGTCCGTCTCATTCAGACTTTATAATAGTGGTCGCTCGCTTATTTGGGTTTGATCGGGTTTATAATGCGAGGCAGCAGAAAGGCTGAATATAGGAACCAGAACTGATCCCTTTATTTTTCTTTGTGGAAAATAAAATACAGTTTAATTTTATTTATTTGCAAATTTAAAAAAAATACTATTGTGTGCAGAGATGAGAGAGAAACGATTGACTTACTGGCTTCAATTAGAAACAGGATGGAAAGTTTTTACTTCAATTTGTGATTTCTGTCTTTTTAATGGTTATTATTTATACATACATAATAAATAATTTAAAGCAGAGTTGCTAATTTTAAAACACAAACTTCAGCTGACTTTTGCTCGTTTCTAAACCAACACGGATTTTTAGCAACACGTAAATATTAGGATGAAGTTTTTAAATTTGCATCAAAGTAGTTTTAAAATTATTATTGTTTTCATGTTTAGCTTTATTTTCATAGCGGATTCTGCTATATTAAAAAAAAACATTTATGACAAATCTTTTAGCTTGATTTCAGTCTCCCTGTACTTCGCTCTTCCCGTCCTCTCAAAGTTTCCTCAGCATGATGCTGCCACCACCGTGGTATTTTCAGGGCTGCAGCGTTCGAAAAGTCTGGTCTCACCAGAGCAACGTTTTTTCAAGTTGGCTTGTTTCTGTGCTTAAATTTGTGCTTTAGCGTGATAAAATCTGACAAAAGCCATAAGTGTGAGTGAATTTGCAAATTGTTCTGCACTTTTTAAAGACTTTTAATATTTTTGGTGCAGCAAAAACTAAAATATGTTAAATCTTGATGAGGATTTACACTAAAGTGATATATTAAATTGACTTTAATGCATATTTATGTAGTTTTTCTCTTGTAGTTGGAAAGCAGACATGTCAATGTTCCTCCATATTTTCTTTTATATTTATGCAGACCCAGAAAAACCTTTATTGTACTTTTTAATAATGCATCAGTAAAGGTTAAAGCTTAATTTATTTTAGTTGTGTATGTTTTCCTAGTATGTTCAGACCTGCTGTTTTAGATGAATCTGCCCGTTTCTGAGTCACAGAGCGATGCCTCCGATCAGTTATCAGAAACGTTAAAGTGTTAACTTTAAAAGCTTAAAGAGAAACACAGAAATCCTGCTCGGCTGAGAGTGTGTGTGGGCGAGAGAGGGAGAGTGTGTAGCAGATGCCTTTCTGCTGATCTCAGCGCGTGTCCGTCCCGTTCATCAGTCGCAAATCCTCTCCCGGAGCCTCGCCGGTCCACCTCCGGCTGACGGGGAAACATCTGCCTGCCGAGGAGTCGCAAACAACTGCAGAAGCGACGAGGCGGTTTGTGTTTGACGAAAACGCTGCACCTCTGAGGGACCTGGTGGGTCAAAACCAACTCTATTTTTAATATTTGCTGCTAAAACTAAGTATTTTTACAACAAGAAAATGCAGAAAAACAACCACAAGCAGCTGCAGAGTTGGGTCGAATTGTACAGTAGCTACAAAAATAAAGAAAATTCCTCTCTGTTCGACGACTTTGAGGAAAAAGTTGTGCAGCTTTTTTAACAAACAGCACTTTTAACCTTCCACCGGTAGTTTTAACTTACCAAAACAATAAATAGAAATCCTCTGGAAATGATCTCAAAGCGGGTTCACAGCAACACAGAACAGAGGAAAAAACGAAGAAGGTTTAAAGGTTAGACTCTGGAAGGAAGCCTCATTACATAGAGACTGAGAGCGAGCTCGTTTGCACAAACAAGTGTTTCCTAGGTTCAGAGGTTGCTCGCATTAAGCAGGAACGTTATTAAAAAGAAGCGTTTGGCTTTCCTTTCACCACAACAAACAGTCAGGATGCTGAGAGGCTTTCACTGTCAAACATATGCATGCTTTTCCTGCCGGAGTCTTCCAGCTTTGACGGAAGCTCAAAAAGATCCGATATCATCCGTCAAGGCAGGGAGGAGGACGGCGAGTCAGCGGGGGGGTGATGAGGGAGAGCTGCAGAACAGAAGTTGGGTTTCGCCGCCGCACCGAGCAGCTCGTTTTATTGACGTGGGAAGAAAAAAAAACGAGCTGCTTTCACTCTTGCGTGTCGAGTCCTTCTGTCGGGCGCGCAAATCCACAACAGTTTTTTGGATTTTGAGAAATACGGGGGCAGCTGGCGTTCCCACAGCCGTGCTGGAATTAGCCGTGTACGCACTGCAACCCTATCTACTCTGCACCTGGGTGACGGCGGCCGGACCGCCACCTTTGACTCGGGCCGTTGGCTGAGACGGGAAACATGCGCTCCCAGCGCTCAGCCAGGCCCTCCTGCATACTCTTACACGATGTGCAGACGGAGGTTATCGTCCCGAGCGGGTAAAGAATCTGGTAAATCAATGTTCTTTTAAAAAGTGAGAGTATGTAGGAAAAAAAGAGTTTAAAGTTGTCTTTACCAAAACCAACCAAAGTGTTTTACTTTTATTAAAATTGTTTTTGAGAAACTGCACCAAAAGTATAAAAACT
>JAVLVB010000456.1:62555-75050 GCA_032876305.1 Orestias chungarensis | reverse complement strand
ATCTCTGGTGATGATACAGACTATAAAGACTAAACGTGTGTACTGGAATAGTATAGAGTAAACATTCATATTAGGAGATCATAAAGACGCGTTACCAAACACAATGAGCACCAACAAGGCACCCAGTGACCCTGCAGAACAATACAATAGAATACTGTCACAACATAATAGCCTTTGGTACATTTATAGTATATGAACGTTTTCCCTTGTAAATATTAAAGTCTGAATAAAACCAACAGGGTCTTGATATAATTAAGGCGTTGTTTATTAGTTTGGGTTCCGTCGTAGCCCAAACTCTGGCATGTTCCTCACTGGAGCTTCCCGGGGGTTCGGCGGGTCGGCGGTGTGACGGGCAGGCGTGGCAAACAGCGGTGAGGAGCGAACATGTTGTCTCCCGTGTCGAACATCTGACCTGGCTGCAACCTGCGGCGAGTGGCACAGCTGAACAGGAGGCCGTCTGGATGGGAGGGAGGGGAAGGCGGCGGGGGAGGCTTGGCAGTACATGCTTGGCTCCTCGCCCTGGTCCCATTGACCAGACAGCTGAACTGTAGCGAGGGAACGGGGGGGCAGCTGGGGGAGCGCATGAAATGGACGCAGTTTACATGAGAAAATCATAATCTGTGCAGCTAACTGTCATCCAGACTCCATCTTTGCTTGGGTGTGTCTCTTATTTGTTGGGTTTTATCTGGTAAAATGACACAAAAGGAAGGGAGATTAATCTCCAGCCCCTGTCAGAATATTTTATATTACACATAAAAACAGAAAGTAGATGAATAATCTGTTTTAGTAGCAGTCGTACAGTCCTAATAAATCTGTCAAACCGTGTCATTAATCCCAAAGAAGCGTCGTTATTGGCGTAAACACGTCGAGTGGGTTATTCTCTCTCCCTCCTCAGCTGTGATGATCTCTGTGCGCTTGTTAGAGATCCCCGTGGGGTCCGGCTGTTGGACTACACGCCCGGACCCCGCTCCAGCCAATCAGGTGCTGATGTGTCCAAACAGGAGACGGTCTCTGCTGGCAGATGGAGGCCTGACCTGGAAAACGTGTTTTAGGGTTCAGCAGACGACAAACGACAGGTATTATTTTGCAGCCTGGAGAGAGACGCACACTTGTTATTCACCTCCCTGTTGCTTCAGTTGTTGCTTTTTAGTTCTTTTTCTTTGTTTTTAGACAAGCATGAAAGTTAAGTCGTTAATTTTGGTGGTAAAACGTAGATTTAAAGAGCGGCGCCCACCTTCAGCTCATTACTTCTATTCTATTCTATTACCTCACCTTCAGCCGCCGAGTCGACTTAATCTGCGTCTTCCACCAGTCAGTGTTTCTGTCTGCCAGAAAGTGCTTTTTGATGAAGTCGTTCATACATTTTAATACGACATGTCAGTTGACATGATGTATAAGACTGAGAGCTCTTTCATATTTCAGCTGGTTTGCTGTTGAAGAAGCGGCGGTATTACACAGCTTACTGGGCTTTAAGCAGTTTGTGTTCACAGCACACGATTCCTTCATTTCCTGTTTATTTTGCCCTCTTTAATTCACCAAAAATGATCTAAACCATCATTTGATTTGCAAAAGGTCTTTTTGATTAAAAAGGTTTCCAGTTTTTTTATGATAGCTTGAAAAAATACATATTTTACTCTTTTCTAACTTAAAGTAGCTTTTATTACAGTTTTTGCTTTCATTAATTGATTTCAATTTTATTAATAAGTTAGCATTTTTTAGCTAACACTAGAGTAAAAAATTATGTAGTAGATTATCTATTAATTACATAATAATATGTGTACAAAAAAACTTCCATGCCTTTTTTTCATTCATATTCATAATTAGTTAGAAAGTCAGCTTTTGTTTGCTTCCACATATTTATGGTGGTGATGGAAACCACCCACAGTTGGCTGGCTGGTTTTCCTTTCTGTTTCTTTGTTGATTTATCTTCAACCTTAGTCCACTAACAAATGCACCAGCTTACACCCTGTTTTGTAATTGTCTTAATGTTTAACTTTTTCTCCTTGTGATAAAAAACAAAATCAATACCATGAATACATAAAACACGTTTATATGATTCAGTATATTTGTCACCTAAACATACATTTTGTTAAAATAAACAGTGTTTTAGGGAGAAATATTTCTAATATATGATTAAATCCCGTCCTTTTACATTGACTGGACTTCTCTTTCTTGATTAAAGCAAATCCTTTACAGCATTTACTCACTTTTCTGTTCTTGGACAGTGTAGAAGACCAAGTTTAGCATCTATTACTGTCAACCTTTATTATTTCCAACATTGTTCTTATGAAACCTTAAAAAAAAGAAAACACAATCTTAAAAAACATGCTAATTAAAGTTCTTTCCCATTTCTTGGTAAATAGGATGTTTGGTAGCTGAAGAAAATGTAATCAGAATAAATATGTTTATCTGTAATTTATGCATAATTTTTCATGCTTTTAGTTTTACCAGCAAGGCCTGTGCTTCTTTAAGGGATATTTTCTGTTAATATATGTATATATTTTAGTTAAATACATCTATACATCCTTTATACTAAATGTATCAGCTTTCTAGCTGTTGGCTCACCTTAAACTTTATCACTTTTTACACCTATCAGTATTATTTTAGTTAAAAAGTAACAAAAAGCGCAATGGTAGACTAAAACCTTATCTGATGCTGCTGCTCCTAACTGCTGAATTTCATATTAAATTATGCCAAACAGAACTCTCCCTTTTTCAGTTAAAGGTGGCTAATATCAGATTTTTCCAACCTAAGCCTCCCGTCTTTTATGAAAATGAGACACATTACCGGTCCATTAATTGATCCGAGTCCTGCTTTGAAATGTGGACGTTCCCGAGAATCAGAAATTAGGGCAGGCACCAGGGCCAATTAGGTGAGCCTTCGCCACATCTCGAACGGCTCCGCTGACGAATCTCAATCAATCCGGACTGGCCGCAGGTGAAATGCCACACGAACTCTCCGCTTGCTCCCATGAATGCTAAAGGCTGCCTGGCATGGTAATGCTATTCATGTCCACATCATGCAATGCATGCAGCACGAGGGGGGCAGAGGCTAATAGTGTCTCGTTTGGCTGGTTTTACCTTTCATGATCCTCTTGCTCTGGCTAAACATCATTGACTGATCAGAAACAGGGTCGTTAATCAAGACTATCTTGTTTATTTTTAAACATCTCTCAATAAAAAATGCACCTTAAAAGTCAAAGAGTTATGTAATTATTACTTCAGATATAAAAACATGTGAAAATGTAGAACAAATTGACTAAAAACGTGTTTTTACCTATAAAAGCCAATAGATGTATGTTTCTGGTTGGTTTTATTACATTTAACTTTCAAAATGAAGGTAGTGTAGCTTAAAAAGTTAACTTTTTACGTGTTTTTGTTACACTAAATCTAATTTGAAAACAACCATTACTTATAGCTTCAAATCAGTGACTGCTAATGTTGCCCATTTCTCCTTGATGATACTATTACTATAATAGCTAGCCTTGTAAAATGTAGAAACAAAATCCATCCAGTCACTTTATAGCTACCAGCTAGCATTATCTTCACTTTAAACTAAACTTTTAACATTTGCTATTATCTTAAGAAGTGAAAAGTGTAATATTTAGCTCTAAACATTTGATGAATCATTGACAGAATGAAAGATCCCAGCATTTGTTAATTAACAACATTATAGTGATAACAATGAAGCTTTCTAAGGCGGGATAACCTAAAAGAGAATTAACCTGGCAAGAATTAGCTTGTTCAAATGGAGATTCATCTTTAGAAAGTTAGTTATCTCAAGTTGTTTGAAAGAAATTTCGTTAAATGCCTAAACTCACTCTTTATATATATATTTATGTTGAATGTAGACATTGTCTGGTTAATCTACTCTGTGCAGTCATTTTGTAACAGGTTTGAAGCTGTTAGCTTTAGCTGCAGCTTTGCTAGCTACTATATATTTTTCCCACAATAAAAATAAATACATTTGCAAGCAAACATAGCAAATGTAACAAAGTTTAAGTTGATAGCAAGAACTAAGTTGTTGAATTTGGTCGGTTGTTAGCATAAACTGATCTCCTAGCATTAGCCTCTTGGTACACATCACTGCTTGTCTTTTTCAACATATCTTTAACCTATTAAGTTACACTATTTACATAATAATGCCTAAAACATACTTTCCTAAACAAAAATCCAAACTAGCATGTCCTCATTGTTACAAACTAAAGAAATGCTACGTATGTCAAGCTAACTGTGCGGTCAGGGTATATTATAATTATGTAAATTCATTCATTCTCTTTTTAATTGTTAAAGGTTTTTGTTTTGATTCACACTGTTTATCTACTTTTGTTATAAACAATAAAAAGGGACAAGATAATATTAGATACCCACTGAAATAGATCAAATATTTTAGAGTGAAATGGCTACAACCCAATGTTTAAATAAAATTGGATAATATTTTACGTTTTCTCAAAATAGCATTTAAAAAGGTTTAATTATGGAAAACAATGGCTGCATGTTGTTCTTTGTTGTTGCACATACTCCTAGCGCGTATGGCTCTGTTTCTGTCATATTGGAGCCATATAATCCCTGGGAGCTGTCTGGCTGACCATGTGCCATGTTCAGATGTGTCCTGCCACTCTAAACCTTGATGTAATCCCGCGATCAGCCAGCTTGAGCTTTAATTGAAATAATCCCTGCCGACGAGCGGGCCGTTGCTGCACGGGTCTGCAGCCGGGGCCAGTTTCATGATGGGTCCAGTTTAACCCACTGTGTGACTCTGACCTTTCCCTCGCTGCTCGCTGGGACCATCTGAACCCGTCCCAGTAAGGACATCTGGTCCAATACTCAGGAGGTCATTTGATCCGCCTGGTTGGTCCCAGAGGCCTCGCAGACCATCTCGGATTTACAATGCAATGCTGCTGGAAGAGCGCATGACAGCAGTGCAGCAGGAAACTGTTTACATCAGCAAAATGATGGAGAAGCTGTTGTTTTAGTCAGTGATTATTGAGAGGTTTCCATCCCTGGATATTTTCAGAACTTCAAACTATTCTTCTAAGTTGGTATTAAAAACCTTATAAAACAATATATTATCAGATCCAACTCGACATCCTTTTATATCCAACACCAAAAACGTTTCTAGTGAAAACATCTTAACAAAAAATATATATATTTCTAGCAAGATATGGGAGCGTTCTTTTAACTCGTTAATTCTTAAATATTGATTAAATATACAATAGAAAATATTTCTAACTATGACTGGTTAACAGATGTAGCAGTTTCATATTATTTAAAGCTATTTTCACTATAAAACTTGATAATGAAAGGTTTATTTAGTGCAGTAAATCTGTCTGTTATGGTGACAAATGGCCTATAATATATGCTAACCTACTTTCTGCCTTTTACTCTAATTCTTGGCATGCTGTCAGGACTCTGTCCTGAACCTTTAACAGCCTCTTCTCTAACCGATTTAGCCATTTATTCCCCTCAATGCACACCGGATCAGATCAAGCCTATGGACAAAACTTGGCCACACATCCACAGGACAAACCGTTCAGGTCCATGAAATATTGAAATAAAGAAGATAGCAGGTAACTTGACGCTTGAAGCCAATCAAAAAGTTCAAAATGGTTATTATAGGAAGATGGTTAAACTGTGGCAACTGGAGTGTTGACTCTGCAAATGATACTTCAGTTCCGGGAGATAGAAAAGCCCCAACGAAAAACCTTTTATAATCAGCCGAGGTGCTAATGAAGCTCATTGCTGTTGTCTTTCCAGCTTGGCTGTGTGTTAAATACAGGCTTCTTTCCTTTTTTAAACCTGATGAAAGTAGAAAGGTTGGTGTCAATATGCAGTGTGACAGGCCCCCCACCCCCAGCTCTACTCCTATTGGCTTCTGTAATGTACTTGAGTGATAATTAAGTTTATTGTTGTTGTCTTTCTGCCTTGGTTTTATGTTACCGACTTGTAATTTTGCTTGTTAAACCCTAAAGAAGCAGGACGACTAAGTAACTATAACTAGTCTGACTTTTATATTTTGACATTTTTAAATACCAACAGAGCTTAATGAAGTGTGTTGGTTGCCTCCTACTTTACCTCTTAAACACCCTTGAAGCTCAAAGATGGGAGTAAATTCCTATCTTCCCTGTCTGTCTTATGTCAGGCCTGCATTTATAACGTACTCAGGTGAACGTCAAATGTATTGCTGTTGTCTTTCCATCTCGGTTTTACGTTACACCACTGCAATGTTTCATATTAAACCCTATAGAAGCAAGGATGCTAAGGGAATCTGTTACATTTTCTGACTTTAAACTGCATTTTATGACACACTCCGACATCAGTGAGCCTCATTGCTGTTTTCTTTCCATCTTCGCAGTGTGTTACAAACCTGCTACCTTACCTCTTGAACCCCATGAGAGCCTGAAGTTTGGGGTGAACACCTGTCTTCCATGTCTTTCTGAGAACGCTGTTTCCTGTTAACACACCTGCTGTTGTCTCGGATCTTTCCTGTGGTGCTCATGACGACGCTTTCTCCGGTCTTTCGAAGTGAGGTTAAACGTTCCATCTGGTTTAAAAAAAGATGTTGAGTTTATTCGTTCTTTACAAAGAGACGGACGATTAAAATGTCTTCTGACTAAATATTTTCAGTAAAGCGAGCTAATCCAACAAACTTGAAGACGACCAGGCGGTAAAGCAGCTCCCTGTCTGCAGTGTTTGTAATGCATCACCTTGTGAGCACGAGCTTCCTCTCCTGTCCATGTTTGACTTTGCTGAGCCGTTTCTCCTGCTGCTGGATCTGGAGCCACGTATCAACATCTGCGGAGCATTTAGCGCCGCTGACACCGGGCTAATAACTAAGAGTGCGTCCGCTCAGACGGCGGCCAGCAGGCGCAGCTGGAAGGGGTCACAGAGGTCGACTCGGACGGACGGGGCGATCGGCGGGAAAGGTTCACTTAGTTTGTGGTTTTTTTATGTTTAATCTGAGGCCTGAAACACCTCAGAGCCGACTCATCTGCTCCCCTCGCATTGTTATTTATCCATTTGAAATTATTGATCTTCTACAAACATTTTTAAAGGTATCTTAATTCTCGCAAAAGAAGCAGCGCCTTGGCCGGCGGACAACACAAATAAGTTAATTTGCATTTCTGTGTTGTGAGTGTTTTGGCAGGCGGCGCGCCGGTCCAGATTGTAACCCCTATTTCTGCCTCCAAAAACCTGCCTTGGAGGAGCGTCCACGGAGGGATTAGGGATTTAGTGGGGAAGGTAAGTGTGACTACAAGCTTTGGCTCGCCATCTGCTCCCCAGCAGAGTTGAGGCCAACCTGTGCAGCCTGCAGCAAAGACCTGGGCACCGTGCTAACTCCGGCTCGAGCCAACCTGGCGCCCGCGGCCTCAATCACCAACAGTCTGCTGATTAGTTGTAAGAAGCGCTCCATATGTAGCAAAGTTAGTTTTTTTCCCCTCTCCTCCTTGTGTGTTCTCATTAAATAAAGATGGATGTATGGAATATCTTCTTCTTCTCTCTGAGCAAATGGCAGATCGCCTTCGGTTGTCTGGCACGGTGAAAACGAGCCTGTTCTTCTTCTGTCTCACCTCTGACAGAGTAGGACCGAGCCAGGGAAAAAGGCAGAGGAAGATGAAGAAGAAATCCTGGCTCTCCTCCTCCTCCTCTCCTTCTTCTCCTCCTCTTTCTCCTCAGCTTTGCCTGGCAGCTTCAGGAGACAGATGACAGGGGTTTGTGGCTGTCTAATCACCCCTGGGTGGGTATTTCCTAATTTATTTAACGGCGGCTTATTAGAGGAAAAGACAAGAGGAGGAGGAGGAAGGTGGGTTTTTCAGCTCATCCGAGGAAAAACAAAAGTAAAAATATATTCTCACCCTTGATGTTCTCCCAGTTTGTTACGATACGATCTGCAAACCTGAATATATTCGATTTTGTAAAAGAATTGTATTTTTTAGCTTTGGTTTTACAGATAAAATCCTGGAGAGTCTTTTCTATTTCATCCCACTTGCTTTTAAAGCAGAGGAGCTACATTGAATCGTTGTCGTTGTTTGCTAATTGCTGCCGCCGCCGCTAGTTTGGTGGAGCTCCAAGGCGGGGCTACGTTTAAATGGGTGGGGCTATTTAGGAGCAAGCGCCTGAGGCCGCTGTTGCAAGACTGACTGCTACTGGAGCGTCTACGTCCACGACGACTTTTTAAAGATACCCTTGACTCTCGTTTGTTTTTGTTGTTTTTAAGTAAATTATTTTTTTTAAATGGCTTTGAGCTGAGTTTAGGTGAGTAGGAGAGAAAAATGAATAATGTTTCCAGTTTCTCCAAATGGCTGGAGGAGGAGCCTCTCTGGTCGGATCGACACAGTAAAACACACTGATGGCTGCATCATTCTGTGGTGTGACAGTGACGGTCCTAGACCAAATTACGCTGCTTCTTCCTAGTCGGCCCTCTTTGTTTACTCTGATCTCTCCTTTGAACTGTCCTTAGGTCCGCAGTCAGCAACGTTTGCCCCTGGTGCTTCAAAAATACGCATAAGATGATATTAAAGTTTATTAAAGTGTATTTCTGTTTTTAAATTGTAGAACCAAATAAATGAATGAATGAATCTGTTAGAAAGTTGATAAAAGAGGTCGGATTATTTACAGGTAACTTTTTAAAGCCTGCAGTTGATATTATATGAAGGTTTTACTAAACTCTAAAGAAAAACCTTTAGAAACCTTTCCTGTCTGTTTTTATTAGAGCCACAGGTTTCATTGCCTAGTTTAGATTTATGTTCACATACTATAATGGCCTAGTCAAAGTCCAGATACTCTCCATGTGGTTTATTGTGAATATGGGGCCATAATTACGGTCTCTGGATCAGAATAAAGCATTTTTTCATTGCGCTGTACAGAGGAAGAGGATGCAGCGACTCCCTCGGTGGAGACATGAGAGAAGACGAACATCAGAGCAGGAGGCTGAAACATAATGCTCATTATTAAATTGCAGCCATTCCTGTTGCCAGGAACCCTTTTCTCATTATTAATTATTCATATTTTGTTGCGGTAATCCAATACTCAGGTGAGAGGCGCTGCTCGTGACAGAACGTGTAATTTCCCAGCTTAACTGCCGGAGAAAGAAACGAAAAAGGATTAGTATAAATCACTAATGGCTGAAGAAACGTACAGCAGCCTGAATCCGTCTTGCTTTGTGTTTACCACTAGTTTATTGCTCCACGACGCTCCGAGGGAAACGCTTTCCCGTGACCTTTCTCCAGACTCCAACAGAGGGGGATAAACATCAGCGTCTTCCTGTCGTCCTCTAGATCGACGTGAATACACAAAAGCAGAGAACGGACGATCTGGCCCGACTCTTACAAATCATGTTTTTAGAGCAGGGTAGCGCCATCACTTACTTTTGATCCGATTAGCCACATCCAGTACCCTCCATTTCGATTTGTCTGCCTGCCCAAGCGCTCCGCCATAATAACAATTTATAGACTAGCAGGAATTTTGGGGGGGAGATTGTAAAGGAAGTGTAAAAGCCCGAGGCCACGCCGTTTTTGATTCTTTTTTATTCACAGCTTTTAACATAAATGTCTTTCTGTTCTCCATCCAGTCGCTGATTCTCACCCATCTATATTCCTGTGGAATAAATGAACCTTTCCGTCTTTCATGCGTTGACGTATGATGGCCTCGATTCATTTATAGGCGTGTGATGATATTAAGCAATAGTCATTTGTATTTCTACATGATATCCTAACATTTGACTTGTTTCTTCGTATTTAACAAAGTTTGAGCAACTAGTTGGAATCTGTAGATCTCTACGGTTACAGTCTCTGAAAAAAATACAAACTAGTTTAAATGTTAATGCTGTTGTATTTTTTTGCTTAACTTTCTCCTACATTTTCAGATATTTAAAGTAAAACTAAGTAACTTTTTAACCTTGGTAATTTTTCCAAAACTTTTGTGATTATATGTCGACTTACAGCTCGTTGAATGACGTCTGTGTCATGGCCTGAGGGGGTTCGTATCGCTTTAACCGGCACTAAGCAACTTTGAGGAGGGTGGCAGGAACCCTGCCTTCCACATTAAACTACAAATGTTCTGACTGCTTTACTGCATACGTCACTTCCCCCGTTTCTTATCTCCAACATCATCATCTGACATTGTTTCACCACAATTAGATTCATCACCTCATCACTGTTCATCCTTCACACAGACACTGGAAACAGAAATGAACTTTAATCCAACTGATCAGGATTTTACCACGCTAGGCGCTGGTGCTCATGGGAAATGTAGTCTTCCTACCACATTTGTCCACAGGAGTGCTGAAATCCACCTAAACTAAAACTTCTTTAGTCTTGCTTTAATATGCGTCCTATAAACTCGTCAGAGGCATCTGTGTTCCTTCTGGTTTTTATTTTATTTTTGGGATATTGATGCCAATTCAAAACATACTTTGTGTACATTTTTGTTGCTATTTGATTGTTTTTATTGTTGCCTGTGTGTAAATCCTTTGATAATTTCGTTCTGTTTTTCATTAGATGAAGATAATTCTGTCATGAACTGTTAAGTTAATCTTTGGACGTACAGGATCCAGATTGTTAACAAATTTGTTAACAAACAAACAAAAAACACTTTAAAAAAGTTACAAAACAATTCGCTTTACTTACCAGGTACTACAATGTTAAACAATGACCAGCATAGTATTGCGTGTTGGATAAAATGTGACACAACCAACAATCAGATACGTATCTGATTTATTACCACTTATGGAAGGGAAGGGTTATCATTTATTTTTGGGGGGGTAAAAACATCCAAATAGCCTTTTCTGGACATGCTAGCTTCTAGCAGACGTCACCATCCACATATCTGGACCAAATAAAGTCCATGTTCAAACATGTTTGTCCTTCATTTGGAAACATAGTTGATGAGATTTTTTATTATTGTGAGCTTTACCATGTTGAAAATGTCAGGATTGAGCTCCTTCTGTAAGTTTTTATTGGCCAGGTTATAAAAATCTATAATTTTGTATAAATTAGTTGTATAATTTGTCAGATTGTAGGGCAATCTGTTGTTTTGAAGGCCTCGAGATTTAAATCTGAAACTTGATTTCTGATTATTTCTACAGTAGAAGACTACACATCAATTTGGGTTTTAACGAGTTGAAGGATTCCTGACATCCTGCTTTCCTGATGCTTGGAAAGGCAGGAGAATGAAAAGCAATTAGCTCATTGGATATGCACACATCTTCTCTGCTCTCTGGACTCCTGTAATATGGGATTTACAAAAAAATAGAAGTAAAGGTCAGACACGTTAGTCAGATTGCTCTCGACAAATTCTAGAAAGGCTCACTGGTCATGCCGATTGTATTCGCTGCAATATAATTAGCCACAATTCCCCGACATAGCAGACAACTGGGCGTCCCAGAAGCCCCGCCCACTCACCTCAAAACCTCACCTCTGCTTGTTCTGTCGCCGCGACCCCTAACCCCCCCTTCCTCTTCTTCTTCCTCGCCCTCACCGCTCTATCACACATGGTACACTCCCCCAAACTTGCTGCAGATGCGCTGGGCTGATGCATAAATTACTCATCAACATTAGCATTAGCCGGAGCGTGGCACCCGGTGCCAACTGCTCTCCGAGCGGCCATAAAAGGTCATGTTTTGATGACTGAATGCCACACAGGCACCTTGGCCCCCCGGAGAACGGTTCCCCAGGTGCACGTGAAAGGTTAAAAATTACCTACCCGCCGCCGCCGCCTGTCTCTGCTGAGGGGAAATAATTAGGGGGTTTTTAGGGAGCGGCAGAATGGCTCGCTGTCAGATGACGGAGCGTTACCTAATGGTCGTATCTGGGGAAGAGTCAACCGGCCTGTCATTCTCCTGACAGGACAAATGAGGATAATGGTGCCAGAGACAGGGGCGCGTGTGTCGCCCCCACCACCACCCAGTTTCCTTTTTATTTCTTTTTTTCCTTTTCCTCCCCAGTTAGGGAGCAGGAGGTAAAATGGCAGCGCCTGAGCAGAATAACAGAACGCTAACCTTTTCTGTAACTCTGTGAACACGTGTAGGAGGCCTGTAAAACCACCGCTGACGAATTCCCACAAAACAGAGCGAAACGACGGACGCACCGGGGAGGATTCTGGGAAAAAGTGGGGAGCTAATGTCTGATCTAGAATGTAGAAAAATTACACAGTTCTCCCTGTACATAAGTGGGTTCACTCCAGGTACCCCAAGTTACTCCCACTGTGAAAGTAAATCCTTAGATGTGAAAGCATGTTTGTCTATCCATCCATTTACTAATCTATTCACTCATTAATCTATTCATCTTTATATCATTTTCATCTATCCATTTATTAGATCCATCCATCTATCACTTCAGACATCCATCGTCTCATCCATCCATCATCTCATCCATCTATCACCTCTTCCATCCATCCATCCATCCTTTTATTCATTCATCTATTCCTTCCATCATTCCATCCATCATCTCATCCCATCCATCATCTCATCCATCCATCTATCACCTCTTCCATCCAT
>JAVLVB010000456.1:50703-62455 GCA_032876305.1 Orestias chungarensis | reverse complement strand
TCATCTATCCATTTATTAGATCCATCCATCTATCACTTCAGACATCCATCGTCTCATCCATCCATCATCTCATCCATCTATCACCTCTTCCATCCATCCATCCATCCTTTTATTCATTCATCTATTCCTTCCATCATTCCATCCATCATCTCATCCCATCCATCATCTCATCCATCCATCTATCACCTCTTCCATCCATCCATCCATTCATCCATCAATCCATTCATCTATTCCTTCCATCCATAATCTCATCCATCCATTCATTCATTCATTCATCTATTTCTTCCTCCCATCAGGCCATCCATCCATCACCTCTTCCATCCATCACCTCTTCCTTCCATCCATCCATCCATCATCTCATCCATCCATCCATCCATCCATTCATTCATTCATTCATCTATTCCTTCCATCCATCATCTCATCCATCCATCCATCCATCCATTCATTCATCTATTCCTTCCTCCCATCAGGCCATCCATCATGCATCCATCCATCACCTCTTCCATCCATCCATCCATCCATCCATCACCTCTTCCATCCATCATCCATCCACCCATCCATCATTTCTTCCATCCATCATCCTTCCATCACCTCTTCCATCCATCCATCCATCCATTCATCAACTCTTCCATCCATCACCTCTTCCATCCATCCATCCATTCATTCATTCATCTATTCCTTCCATCCATCATCTCATCCATCCATCCATCCATCCATCCATTCATCCATTCATTCATCTATTCCTTCCATCCATCATCTCATCCATCCATCCATCCATCCATTCATTCATCTATTCCTTCCTCCCATCAGGCCATCCATCATGCATCCATCCATCACCTCTTCCATCCATACATCCATCCATCACCTCTTCCATCCATCATCCATCCATCCATCACCTCTTCCATCCATCATCCATCCATCCATCCATCCACCCATCCATCACCTCTTCCATCCATCATCCATCCATCCATCCATCCACCCATCCATCACCTCTTCCATCCATCCATTCATTTGGCCATCCAGTTCACAGTTTTGGTTCAGCTTTACCAATGTGACAAAAACCTCTTCAGAAGTCTTAACATTAAATTCAAATCCTCTCCAGAGGCTAACAGCATCCAGCTTGTTAGCTAGCGAGCTACCGTTGATGATCGACGGTTTAAAGGTCTCTCTGTTTCAGCTCTTCATCCCTCGGGTCTTCTTTCTACCTTTTTTGGCATTTAGTGGTTGGAGTTGAGGAATTATTTTACTGATTTTTTTCAGCTGCCTCAGTTGTAAACCAGCTTGTTGCCATGGTTATGTATCAAAATGTCCAACAGTAAGTTGGACATAAAGATTTTGAAACAAGCACAACCTGCTGAGTGTTTCCAACATCCTACTGCTAAAAACATGAAGATGGTTCAACAGGTTGCTGCTAATGCAAGTTAACTCATAAAGAGGTCACCAGAGGTCAATGAGTCCAGACATGGGTTTAAAACCAACTTTCAGTGAAGAAAAACAAGTATTAGGACCAAATTTCAGAGTCTAGTTTAAACTGCAAACATCTTAGAACATTTAAAACAAGACAAAAATAACAAATAAGCTATAGGAGCTTGTTTTAAATGAACATTTCCTAAATATTGGTTAAAAAAGGACAAGTTGAAAAAACATGTTCAAATATATAGAAAACGATAAATCGCTGCTAATGAAAATACAAGTTTGACTTCTATCCTGTCTCCCATATCTTCCTGCAAAGTAATTTGATGTCTAAAATCTCCCAAAACTGACCCAATAGTAATTTTTACTTTATTCCTTCATCTTGTTCCGTCAGAGCATTAAAAAACAAAAAAATCTGATTAAATGTAAATAATGTTTGCAGTTTAGGGATAGAAACTGGGGTCCTAAATATGTTTTATTTCTTTTAATGTTAGATAGAACAAAAAAATCTCAACATTGATAATTAGTAAAAGAGTTTGCGCTCTTTTAAAGCTGAATAGTTTTAAAGATTTTTATTTATAAACCGTAATTGCTTCACAAATAATGCTCTACTTGTATTTGGTGTAAAAATCCCAATAAAGAACGTCGCCACGGCCCATGTGACTGAGCTTTGACCTCTGTCTTGACCCCTGGTGTGGAGCGGGACTCGTCAGATCCTCCTCCGAGGTGTATTTTCAGCGCTCCTCCTCCCCTGCCTGCTAACAGAGGGGTTATTAACATAAACTTTAAACGTCTACATAAATAATACGCTCACGGAGACGCGAGCCGACTCGCCTGACACTGTTTAGGCAGCTCCTCCAACATCTGTTTATGAGCACTTTTCCAAATGATATCATCCGATATCATTAACTGTGGCAGTGCGCCGTGCGGCAGCAGCAGGTGCAGCTGTTTATGCACCCCCCCCACCACCACCTCCACCCCAACACACACTCAGGAAGACTTTCACAACCTCCACCAACGCCAGCTCCAACGCTTCCCTCTCCACCACCCCACTAATCGCCAAACCTCTCATTAGGACAATTTTCCTGAACAAAAAACGCGGCCCCTGTGATTTCCCTCCGTATATCACCTGTAATTGTAGTTTTTAGCCAGAGTGTGATTCCATACATTTAGCAGGAGTAACGCCGTGCGCGGTGGAAAAGCACGCCTCTCTCACTCTCTGTGCAGCTGCAGCGGCTGTTTTTAGACGCGCTCTCCTCACTCCGAGGCCTCGCCGTGTTTTATTTATTTATCTGTGTCCCCGAAGAGGCGGCTCCACTCTTTGTTTTCTCTGTTTAGATGCTGGAAATTATAGAAAATTATCATCTCCGCCGAAGAACAATGCGGATGCGTCCTCTTCCTGACCGGAAGGCCGCGCTCGGGGGGGCTCTGCAGGTTTTTTCCTGCCCGCCGTCGAACGCCGCCGTAATTAGTCAGGTGCTCGCCACAGATGTTGCGAAACATCAGCAGAACCCGAGACAATTGCAGAATTTAGAGGCTCAAACACACAACGGATAAACTGATGTTGCCTCATTTTTCTGTACAAAAATATATCACAATATTTATCGTTTTAGTCGAGAGGAAAGGAGGAGACGCCAAACATGTCTAAACCATCCATCTCACAAACGTTCATTAAAATCAGTGCCGGATTTAAAACGCCATTAGCAGCAAATTAGCACCATCTGACATTCCTATACTAAGAAGGGAAACCTGAAGATTAGGGGTGGGTAGAAATCTGGGCTTAATCAGGAGGATCTGGAGCCACATGTGACTCTTAAACTTATAAATGTAGATTTTTAAGGTTTTCCTGCCTGTTTTCATGCAGCAGACACACATCCTTATTTTATTACACTATTTAAACCTGAATTTGACAGTTTAATGATGTAAAAAATTGCTTTAGTGATTAATGTGAATGGATCACATACGTAGTTTTGAAGATTCATGTTGCTTCTGTTGATCTAAAGTTTTTTTTTTTAGCTGGATTGAACGCTAAATGGCTCCCAGTTGTAAATGTCTCCTAATCCTGATTCCTGGATTAGATCCTCGGAGTTTAGTGAGTTTGATCACATTAGGAAACACTTTCTTAATTTCATAAACCGTGTTTTTAATCCAGCTGTGATGCAAATTCGAAGTAAAGTAAAAAAATCATCAAGGCTAAATAATGTTGTACGATGTTGACGTTATGCATATAAGGATGAACCAGGAAGTTGTAGCAAAGTTTTCTCACATCAGAACACATTTGACAAGCGTTGGCGTTTCACTTCATTCAGAACATAAATAATTTTTCTTAAGAACAAAAAAATTTATTTTCTGTTTCCATTAATGTAAAAAACTTCAGAGCGTTTGGTGTTTTTTTATTTGTTAAAAGCATAAATCGCCAAAACGTCTCAAATTAAACAGAAAAGTTGCTGATTTCTTGCTTGTTTTAAAGGAAAAAGTTACTAGAAGTGTCTGAAAAGTCAACAGTAAACTTAAATGTAAACTTAAATGTGAATTTGAAGAGTTTACATAAAGAACATACAATAATGTACGTTAACACGCGCTTCAATTTTAAAACAGAACCTAGTTTGTAATGCTAGTGCTCCATGAGGAGGAGCAGCATTATTACCGTTTTATTTTCAGATTTCTGTTAATAGATTAAAGTGTTAAACTAAATTGACCACCGTAACTTTTAATATTTGAAGGAAAATTAATAAATAATACATAACGTTTTTAATTTTACACCAATGAAATACTTGCATGGTCCCTTATGCAATTATATCTGACTGTTAAAATTTAATGTTGAATTGTAAACTTTGAGCATTTAAAGAGCTGCATCATCCTTTACTTAAACAATTGTAGGCAAAGTTTTTAACCAATATCTTCAATAAGACCAGATTTATATTTAGCTTGTTATCTGGAGGGTCCAGATGAATAATTATGTAAACAATGAGATTTACATAACATTAAAAGTTAAAATATGAAGCTGTCTGAACACTTGCTTGGTCTGGCATCCATTAATTTACAAGAAAGTGAGTCAGATGGGGAAATCTGGAGGTAATCAGGTCAGGTGGGTTTATAGCTGCAGGCCTCAGGTTTGTGTGTCAGTGTGTCAAATACAGACGAAGGAATCGAGCGGCTTTAATTCAGACCCACTCAGGTGTTGAGTTTCAGCTCCTGCAGAACATTTGAGTTTATTTAATGTTCTCTCCTTCGATCACTAATTGATATATTTATATCAATCCAGTGGGTTTGTCAGCAACAGGCCACTTCTGAAACCCAAAGCATTCAGAATGTAGAATAAAGTTTCTTCTATTTCCAAAGACAAATTGTAAAAGATGCATCAAAGACTGCAGCCAATGGAAACCGTGACATGTTGGTCTGTATAAACGTAGAATGAGCGTATTATCAAAAGCATTGATGTTTAATGTAAGGCTTGGAGTTTCTCTACCTCTGCCGTGTTTGTTTGTTGGAGGTTAGCTCTACCTGTCTTGTTAGCTGTAAATGACCAGAATAGATCTACTTTACCATGTTTTGGTCTTGGTTTCCAAGTTTACTGTGTTTTTGCTGCAAACCTGGACATGTTGCATGAAGTCAACTCCACTGAGCCAGAACGAGAGACGGAAATGTGCCATCAGTGTTTCAGGAGACGTCAACCTGGGAGAAAATTAGTAGACCATTAATGTACGAGGGGCTTTGTTTCAGAGACCAGCTCAACAACTGTTGACGTCCGTCCACGGACGGCCGATGGAGGTGGTATTTAATTAGTACCATGAAGCGCAACGCATATTATTGGGATGTGCTCAGCTGTGGGTCAGGATAATCTGATAAAGATCGTTCCATAAGAACAACTTTCAGATTGTCAAGTTTAATTGTCTTACTGTTGCTCCATGAAGTTAATCAGTGACTCGATGGATCTGATGGATTCCTTCTCTTTAAAACCTTTACTCTACCTTAAATTATAGACTGAATGTAAAGCACTGATTAAAATGATTTGTCTGGTGAGAGTTTCTGATGTACTCCCACTAAATATTACAGCATCAACATCGATGGATAGGAAAGGTCCTGTAATGTAGAACAATAAACGTCTTGTTTAAATAACGTCATCTTCCTGTGGACTCTGAGGTTTCTGGCTCGGACAGTTTCACCCAAAGAAGAGCATGTTTGCTCCCTGAGGAGCCCCCAAGATGGACTCGGCTCTGATGGACTCGGCTCTGAGCGCAGAGGCCTGCCGGGAATCCCTCGCCAAACGCCGCTGACATGTACTCGCCTCTCCTGCTACACCCGAACATGAGAAGGTCCACAACAAACACTCCTCCTCCTTCCAGCTGTTATCTAAATGTTGATTACACAAGACACCGGGGGAGCTTCCTCCCTCCTTCCTGATCCGGTAGCCGGGCCATTCCCCTCCTGAGGAGGCTGAGCGGCTCAGGCCGACCCGGGGTTGGGCGGCCCGGAGGCCTCTTGGCCCGGCTTGATGTCTCAAGACGAAGTCATGGGCAGAGACGGCAGCGGCCCGGGGACAGTGGGTGGAGGAGCAGGATGCAGAAATAAAAAATTAAAACTGCTCACATAAGTTTGTGTCAAATGAAACTGAGACCAGAGAGAATTGGATTTTTATCCAGGCTGACTCTGGATTATTTTTGTGTGCACTTAGCCGTTGCCAAGCTTCACTTTGAGGCGTAACGTCCCATAAAAACACCATCGGCTGGTTAAAAGTGTTGACTGAGGAGTGCAGGGAACTGAGTCTATATAAAATGTGGATATTAAACACTTTTTAACTACATGGTGTAAAAAAAAAAGATCCGTTTTTTTGACTGGTTCAGTTCAAGTGTGTTCGTACTTCAGTACTTTAAGAGTTTAGGGAACCGAGGATGCGTCAACCACGGCGTTAACTCTACCTACTCCATATGTAGAGTTTAATTACTGTATGTATTTAACATGCAGCAAGTTTTAGTTAATAAGGTTAGAAAATACACTATGCGCCGGTGCTCAAGGGAAATGGAGTCTTCCTCCAGGCTAAACAGTACTGCTTTGTTGATCCAGACCATTCTGGCTCTTTATGAAAACTGTTTACCCCCTAAAACATGAAGCATCTGTAAAAACTGGCTCCACGGCGGAGACGTTCAGCAACACCAGAAGATTTTCTAACCAGAACAACCCTTTAAGATTTCCAGCTAAAGTCCAGTTTTTTAAATGATCGTTTTTATTAATAACTGAAAAACGTTTGTGTGGTTTACGATCTCAAAGCGACTAAGTAGAGGAACGTAGACATCACAGCAGCGCCATTTTTACCTCATTAACGATGGACGTTAAAGTTGTAGAGCAATGGGAGCCGACCTTATCGTCAGAACAAGATGAGGGAAGCCAAGAAAAAAGGTAAGCTAAACTCGGCACTGCTTGCTTCGGACATTGTTTACATCAGGATTGACTAAGTGGGATAAAATGCGACTCCTCTGACTATCTGATATGCATTTGATTTTGTAGAATATATGGAGGTGGTAGGAATCTAAAAAGATAAAATTGCTTTGTTCACACTGCCAGGATAAAAATCTGAGTGCCTGCTGTGTGAACGTAACCTTTGACTAGGAATCTTCAGTACATTCATTTTGTTTGAGGTCAGACTTGCTGGTCTTTACATATAAACAGCTTTACGTTCTCATTTTGGATTTTCTCCTACAGCGCAAACATTTTGAGCTCCATAAGATTCACAAAGATAGTTGCCCACATCATAATACTGCCATTACTGTGTTTTACTTTGGGTGTGATTTTTTCAAAAGTAAAGTTGACCTTTTGTATTTGTATCATCTTTTAATATTGCACAACGACCCCTGACCTAAGCGGAGGTAAGTTAGGCCTACAGATCTTGTCATTGCTCTCATGTTTCCCTCTTCATCAGTGGGTGAAATATTAATATTGCAGCTTACTGCCTAGATGCTATATTAGGTACGATATCGTGTTTCAAGTCATGTTTGGCCCGTTAGACTTACTTGGTGGACGATTGTCCGAATAAGGTCAGTTAACAAAAAACAGACAGCATTTTAATAGCAGTCTGGTCTCTGCTACGTCCGTATGTTAAACTAAATCTGATTCATATTTTCAAAGCTATGAGGTCAGAATTTTCATGTCGCATTTTAACCAGATTTAATGTCGTGCGTCATAATTGTGCAGCAGACAAAGCCGACGTGCTAAATCTGGACGTAAACAATGGCCGAAGCAAGCTGTGCCGAGTCTAGCCTTCTTTCTGTTTTCTGATCTTGTGACGATTTGGTCGGCTCCCATCGCTCGACGACCTTAACATCCATCCACACTGACGTAAACATGGCGCTGCTGCGTGCAAGATTAATTGAGGATTAAAACAACACTAAAGAAGTTTCAGATTTGGTTGATTTTTGGCCCCCACTGTGGACAAAAGCATTAAGTGTTTTAGCCTGAAGGAAGACTACATTTCCCATGAGCACTAGCGCATACCGTGGTAAAACCCTGATCAGGTGGACTGAAGTTCATTTCTGTTTCCAGCGTCTGTGTGAAGGATGAATAGTGATCAGGTGATGAATCTAATTGTGGTGAAACAATGTCAGATGATGATGTTGGAGACAAGAAACGGGGGAAGTTACAGACGCAGTGGAAGGCAGGGTTCCTGCCACCCTCCTTAAAGTTACTTATTGCCGGTTAAAGCGATACGGGTCATTTAACGAGCTGTAAGTCGATGTAATAACAAAAGTTGTGAAAATACTTTATGAAGGTTGAAAAGTTGCTTGGTTTTGATTTAAATCATTTTAATCACTGATAAAATGTTTTTGGTGCAAACCTCATTTAAAAAAAGAACAATCTAAACTAAAGGTAAGAGGAGATTAATTGGCCTGTTTGTACTTGTCAAAACCTTCTAATGTGACGTCCTTCCTGAATCACCTTTCTCTGTTTTTAGCCACTTATATTAAACTTGCTGTTGGATCTGGTGAGCGTCTGAACCTTTTGTGAGAGAGTTGAAGAAGATTGAGGACATGTTTGTCTACCTTTGGCGATGCTTTGACGGCCGTTGTTAAATCTTCTTGACGGCTGCTTTGTTGTTCCCGTTTTACTTCTAAATGACACATTTAGGATTTATTAAGACAAGAAACCATTTTGAGAACGTGAACCTCCGCTGAGACCTGCTCATTACTCCGTAGCCCGGGGCCACGATCACAAGTGCATCCTTTTATTTTTGTTATAATAAATGATTTTCCTCTCTCCCGCCTGCGTGTGTGAGCGGCGAGGCCAGATGCCGTCATGTCACGACGGTCGGTTCAAAGCGGCGGCGATGATTCGGGGCTCCCAGCAGGTGCCGTCCTGATGTTTGTTGAATTATTGAACGAGGGCCGCTTGGCTTCGCCGCCGCGCCCATCAGATAAACACAAGACTTCAGATCTTTGGTGCTTCTTCTCGTACTCGTCACCGTTTTTCACGATGTTTTATTGCTTTTGGAAATATTAAAGAGCCATTTGTTCCCTTTCCCTGTTTCGTTTGCACAATGGCTATGGGGATGTTTTTGAAGCCGTCCCAGCTGCCGCTTGTAATCGCCTCCACGCGTTTGAACTTCCCAGCAGACGCAGATCTCGCCGCCACACTGATAAATAAGTCATGCTGGTCGTGGAGTCCGACCTCGTGGCTGTCGCTTCCAGCCGCCGCCTCCCTCGTCTTCCTTTCCTTCCTCCTCAAACGCTCATTTCGCCACTTTCATGAATCTGTAACGACCAATCAATCGTCTGAGCGACTGTTGAGATCAAACTTCGACTTGAAACCAAAAACATGTCACCTTTAAATTCCTTCTGTTGTCTTCGGCCGTTTGCTCTTCTTCTTCTTCTTCTTCTTGTGTTTGGTTTTAGAAGAAAGTCTGAGAAGCAGCAGAAAGTTGATGACCGAAAACGAGGAGAAGAGATTGAAGGAAACGTAATTATTTAAAGGAGTAGTTCCACAGTTTGAGTTTTTTTGAGTCAGACATCAAGTAATTGAACTCTGAGTAGTCGGCGGAGCTTTTAGTGACAGATAAAATCAAAACTGGATTATTCCTCTAAACTCTTTTTCCATGTTTGGTACATTTTTACTGTTCTGATTGTTTTTGAGCGAGTCTGAAATCAATTCTGGACCTTTTTATTGTAGTGGCGACTCGACCGGTTCCTGAACCATTAGAACCTTTCAGCAAGTGTTTTTTTGTTTGTTTTGTTTTTTAGCCTAAAAATACTTAATGCTGAAGTTTTAGTTGGTTTGCTAATATTTCCTAATATTTGTTTAAACTTGAGGCTTTTTTTTTGTTTTAATCATTTTGATGATGATTTTCCACCACAATCTAACTTCAGAACAATTTAAAACATCTACCCAGAATGCATTGTTGCCTAATACAGCAAACACTATAAAACATTATTAGCAATATTTAACAACCATAAAACTGAATCCAGTCAGGTGAGGAAAACTAAGATGATCCTGTTGGAGGAGATGGATTATGTTTCCACACATGTTGATGGTTGAATGTCTGCATGGTTGAATCATTAGCTTGGGCTAAATGTTTGTTTAGCGCTTTAACATTTATTCTTTAGTGATGGTTGATTACATTTTAATTTAAAGCGCTAACCACTGGTTGGTAACTAATAAACCTGAACTAGGTTAAAGTTTTGTCCTGCTAGGAGAGTCTAGAGATCTTGCTAGCTGTTGGTGGAGCTTTGAAACTACATTGTATTGTCAGTAAACCCAGCGTTAACGAAGACTTGATTCATCCACGTCTGCTGCCTGAAAAAACGCTTATTGGAGATAAAATCTGCAAGTTTAAAACCCAAACTTTGGTCAAAAAATTAAGAAAAACATTCTTTGCAACTCAATTTCATCTTGAAAAAATAGGATTTGCTGATATTTTACAGATTTGTCCACCAAAGCAGACAGAAAGACTGAAATAAAAGCTCTTTGAAGCCTTTATTTGGAGTAAAATTTCCTGGATTGTGCATCTTTTGAAGAGATGAAAGAATTACACAGCCCCACATGCAACCTTCCCCTCCCACACCGACAACAAACCCCAACCTCTCCTCCTCTTCGTTTGAGTCTTTCGTTCGCGTGTTCGGTGCATGCCAACAAATCCTAATTGCACCCCACACTCTTCTCTTCCCTCCGACGCTGCACGCCTCGTGCCACAGAATTCCTCGCGTGCTAATTAGGCGTGCAAACCTCGGTGCGACGCGCTCCTGACAGGTGCCGCCGGCTCACCGGGGTCACGCACACACTCACGGCGAGAGACGGGCGACAGGAGACACCGCTCGCGCTCGCTGCAACCAAAATAAATGGAAAGAGTTTGAGGAAAAAAAACAGACAGAAAAACAAGAGAAGCAAGACGTGCTAATTTCTGTCTTCCATCTGTTATTACATAAGCACTGCCAGCAACCGCCATGACTGAAGTCCTCCTGCACAGAAGAAGAGTTCCCCAGGGAGCTGTACTCGTATCGATCGAGCTTCTGGCGTCTAGATATTTAACAAAAATAAAATGTAACCTGGTGTTCTCTATCTAAAAACCAAACAAAGCGGTGACTTTATCTTTCGTCTCCAGAGAGATCTTAACGTCGTTTTCTGCTTTATTTCTTTTGGGAAGAATTTAGTGGAGAAGAAGTAACTTTAATAAGAGAGGAACTTTTTTCCGATTTATGGATAAGAGTCAGCAATTCACACAGATAATGTTGAATGTTCAACACGCAAGACTTGCAATGCTGTAGAACAATAACTATATCAAAGATATTTCAAAATTAAAAAAAAGCTTAAAAGAGAAGAAATAAAAAAGAAATAACGTTCAGATTATGGCTGTGGGTACAAAGGATCTCCTCTAGTTGTCTGTGTTGCAGTGCAGAATTGGGCCTCTGACTGAAGAAACTCGACTTGTCTTTAAAGTTGTCGTTTTTTTAACGATTATTCACTTTTTGTTATTAATTTTGTTGATGTTTATTTTCCCATATGAACTATTGAAAAACAAATTTAATTAAGAAAAATATTTGTGCCGTTCACTGTAATTTATTTAACTTTGTTTAAAGGAACAAATGAGCTCAACAGTGTAAAATATTTGTTCATTTTTAGTCGTAAAATTATATAAAACTTATTGATTGTTCAGCTTATTAACAATAATCTCAGCCCTTATTATGCTCTAATATTTAATTAGATGTTTATTGTGAATGTTCTGACTTAGTTGGACATTATTGTTCCTAATAATCTGAACTTGTGTCTCTACCAGCATGTTTAGAACAGAGTTAGTAAGTGGTAGACATTGCTGGGGGTGAGCGTCTTGTTCCACATGTGTTCCTTTATTGTTGCT
>JAVLVB010000456.1:0-50603 GCA_032876305.1 Orestias chungarensis | reverse complement strand
GATTGGCTAATTTCTTCTTCTACTGCTCCACTGGTAGATCACAGCGTTAGGTAGCTCATTACTGCCACCTATTGACCGCAGATAAAATAGATCGTGTTAAAAATCTCACCAAATCTCTCGGCTGCAGGTAAGAGGATCTCTGTTTGTGACCTCTGACCTCGCTGGTACACCAACACCTGAAGCTGTAAAGAGTGTAAAACGCATCTGCTGCCCATGTTTCCTTTAGACCCAGGGTTGTTTTTTTTTCCGCCGTCTCGGTCCGGCTCGAACCGTCCTGTGAAAATATTCCACTGACGGCAGAAAGACTCACACTTTTATCATCGAAAAGAAAATATTTCCAGATCCGAAGGAACAATGGAGGCCGCCCAAACACAAAGAGGCGCGTGGAGTGACAAGCACCTCCGGGATCTGTTGACGAGCTCAGTGTTCCTGACTTCAGTGGAGGCAGATTCTTTCCCAGGATGAAGCGACGCTCCGGTCAGGATACAGGAGTATCTCTGCTGCTTTTCAGCGACCAAGATCGTTTGTTTGTTCCATTATTTCTTTTGGACGCAGCGTCTGCGAGAGAATTACTGAAGAGGATGGTCTGCTCTTTCCAAATGTTCATCCGGCCGGAAGCAGGAGATACGGGCTGAGGAGAACGACGTCACTGATGTTAAACTATTTCCTGAAAAGCTTCTCGAGGTGGGAGGTTGTTTCATCAGTAGTTGGAAAAAAACGCTGAGGTTCAGTGTTTAAAAAGTTAAAAGTTACAGATTTATTCTATTAGCATCAAAGCTAACCTGAGTAAATGCAACAGGGCAGTTTTAATGAAAAAATGTCTGTTTCTTGAACCTGATTACTGCGAGACCTGAAGTAGGTCTAAAGGATGTTCAAGCAACACTGAAGAGGTTTCAGTTTTGGTAGCTTTTGGGGCCCACTGTGGACAAAAGCGGTAGTTTTCTGTGTTTTATGCTGAAGGAAGACTACATTTCCCACGAGCACCAGCGCCTAGCGTGGTAAAATCCTGATCAGTTGGATTGAAGTACATATCTATTTCCAGTGTCTGTGTGAAGGATGAATAGTGATGAGGTGATGAATCTAATTGTGGTGAAACAATGTCAGATGATGACGTTGGAGATAAGAAACGGGGAAAGTGACGTATGCAGTAAAGCAGTCAGCACATTTGTAGTTGTTTTGTGTCGAAGGCAGGGTTCCTGCCACCCTCCTCAAAGTTAGTGAGTCCCGGTTAAGGCGATATGGACCCCCTTGGGTCATGACAGAGGCGTCATTCAACGAGCTGTAAGTCGACATATGATCACAAAAGTTATGAAGATATTTTATGAGGGTTAAAAAGTGACTTAGTGTTGCTTTAACAAAGCAAAACACCATGATAGTTCGGCTTTCAAAAACTACTCCACATTTAACCTTTTGGAAAAGTATTTTGATTGGACGTGACAAAATCCATCAGCATATCAGAAATGAATGTTTGTATCAGCAGTTAAACAAGGTGGTGGTGGTGTGATGATGTGGGACTGCGTCACTGATTTGCTGACAATCCAAACTAGAACAACAAATCAGCCTCAGAATGGCTTAAAATAGGGAGAATTAATGTTTCTCAGTAGTCTAGTCAAAGTAGAAGAAGGTAAACCTGACTGGGATGCTGCAAAGTTCCTCTGCTGTGTCGACCGATGCTGATTGTTGGAAAGATCTTGCTTCCATCCCGGGGGGGTGATTTCCGTTGCTCAGTCGCTGATGTGTTTGTATAAAACTGTATTATGACGTAGGAAGCGGTGGGCGGAGCTTAAAGCAACTCAGCACTGTGAGTGTCTGGGAATTGAACCGGGGACATTTTTACATTAGATTATACATTTTTAGCACCTGATATTGTGTTTTAATGCTGTAGTTATAACAAAAACACATTTGGATCACTATTTGTTGTGAAGTTTGTCTCTATTTTTGCCCTAAATTAACAGATGACAAACATTTTGGTTGAGGGTGTGAATACTTTTCCCTGCTCCCGTCTGACTGCATTCGTTCCCCATGCATTATTCACAGCCGCATTAAAACCTCGGGCCGAGACGTCGCGGCGGCTGAAGGCGTCCGTCACAGTTTGAGCTCCCCCCCTCGTCTCCCTGCTGCTGCAGCCTGAGTGAGAGGGATTAGGCTTAACTCGCTGCGTAAAGGAAGAGCAGGCCCGGATTAGGGCAGCGGCATGGACAGAGCGAGCGCTGAAGCACGAGCCGGCGCATTTAAAAAAAGAAAAAGGATGGAGAAATGCAGCGTTGCAGGGACCGTGTTGCTTCAGCGGACTCATTGACAAGTTGTAACACCGAGCCGGCAACACGGAGACTGAGGTGTGGCTGAGACGCTCGTTTTTTTACTCTCTGCACTTTAAACTCCCACATTTGGCCTTCACTCCCGTCCGTAGGCAGTTTATAGGGAAGATGTGGGATTTACGCAACATAAATACAAAAACACATTTCTCATCTTTCCTGGCACAAATATTTAGTTTTGGACAAATATTCTCCAGGGTTTTGGATGCTTTGCAACTCTCTTGCTTTTGGATGATTGTTGGGATGCAGGATCACTATGGCAACAAGTTAGTTTAATAAAGAAGAAGCTCAAGTACAACCGTAAATCCCAAAAACAGATAAAAGGACGATCGAGAGCAGAAGAAAAGGAAGGTTGAGGAACTTTAAACCATTTCTACTATCATTCGTCATCGTGAGATCGCTTGTGTTCAGAGGCGTCTTTATGTTTGTAGTAATACAGACTGCTACTGGAGATCCATTCTTTTCATCACTATTAGCATCTGCAGCAAATCTTTAAGGAAACTTTTTAATATAGACGACAAAAACATTAGTCTTTGAGATTAATTAGAAGACTTTTAAAAGGGATCAATGCGAGTGTAAAGCCAGAGACGGCAGAAAGAAAATACAACACAAATGAAATATTGTTCCAGACAAACACTTGTGCTTTGAATGTTACGTTTAAAACATGATGATTCACAATTTTCAATGTTTATTTATTATTTCTACCTACTTGTAAAATAATGTTCATGCTCTAGTCATTATACAGATAAACACATGGCTAACCTTTAAAATAGGAGCTATAGGGCTACA
The DNA here is from genome assembly GCA_032876305.1 of Orestias chungarensis. Lineage (NCBI taxonomy): Eukaryota > Metazoa > Chordata > Actinopteri > Cyprinodontiformes > Cyprinodontidae > Orestias > Orestias chungarensis. The sequence continues at coordinate 47,499 of JAVLVB010000456.1, read as the reverse complement.
AAGACACACCGTTATAATATATATGTATATATATTACTATGAATGTGCCTAATAAATATATTTTAACCATGCTCAACCTATATAATTAGAAACTGACTTACACAATTACTTTTGTTTACACCTAATAAACTGTTTTTGATGATTTGAAGCTTGACTCTTAGAGTTGGGAGGTTCATAAAAGCTTTATGGAGGTTTTTATTTCCTCATTTGTGTTAAGAAAAAAATGGTTTTGTAAGGATAAAAGCGCTAAAACAAAGAGAATTTCTAAAATTCTTAATATAAAGCATCCTGAGCAACTAAATAAGCCTAAAAGCTAAATGATTAATTCCTGGTAAGTATTTTAGTAGCCAAACCTGCCAGAATCAGCTGTTATCGATCGTTTTAGCCCGTCTGACGATGGAACAGTCGATGAACCGCAAACAAAGGGATGTTTGCCTTCAGTATTTAAAACTGTAGCTTATAAAGCCAATAAAAATGTACAGTAGAGGTCCTATCATGCTGTGGGGTTGGGGTTGGTGCCTCCTCAGTTTTAAGCACATTTTTTAAGCATTGCATTAGAATAAACTGACTAAATTCAAACAAATTAAGTGAATTAAAAGTTTTTTACAATCGCTTGAGTTTGTTTTTGAAAGTGAAGCACTAAAGACGAGATATACGAACATTTTCCTGAATGTTTAACGTCAACATCTAGTTTAAAAACATCATAAATGAACATGACAGCTAGGCTAAAGACTCGTTTGAGGAAGCAGACGCAGTTACACACAGAAGCTGAACCAGGAATACTTTCTCTGTAATATATCAGTTACTGGTTCCTTCAGAACCTCCTTCTCTAAAACACAACCAAACCTTTTATTTTTCCTCCCTGGTTTGTTGAAACAGTTTTTATTTCCCTTCGTGAGGCTCAATTCAGAGGCAAAGCTCACCTTGTAATGTTTTCCCAAGCCCTTCGCAGAGGGGGGAGAAATCCCAGGAAGGAGTTGAGATGAGCAGGTGGTGAAGCAGTGTGAGAAAAACAACAGACACCTGCTCGTGAAACCCAACCTGGCTGCTGCCACACATTCCAGCAGAGCCTTTACCCGCCGCGCCGCCCCGTCAAACCTGCATTTGGAAGGCAGTGGAAGGTGTTTTTTATTATTAGTATTAGTATTTATTATTTATTAAGGCAGAAACCTGCTTGGTTTTGGAAGGCGTTCAAAGGTAGGCCTGCGACATGAAACCTGAAATAACTCTGAGCCGGTCCGTGGTGACCCGACGCGCCAGATGGTTATCGTCAACGAACCATCTGGGAGAAATCGCTGCAGGAAAACGTAACGGACGACAGGTAGAGTCACAGAAGCTGCAACCAGCCGGGGCTTCACCGGCTCCTTCAGTCTGCCGTTAACTTCCTCTCTATGCCAGAGGAAACATGGAGGCGTCCGATACGATACTGATATTTAACCATATCAACATTAAGGCACCTTATTACTTATACAGTGTTAAATATTAGAAATGGCTTCAACTAAGTGCCTAAATATTAAACTTTTTTCTATTATAGAAATTTCCACATTTGACTAAAATAAAAGTTTTGCAAATGGTGGCGCAGATTAAACGCATGAATTTGTGGTGGAGCGATAATATCAGATTTAGATCTAGGCCGATATAATCCGATACTTTTACTGTTTTCTGATATTAGAGCGATATTTGATATCAATATTTGATTGGGACCAAGACTAACAAAGTTTATCTGAAAGAAAGTTGAAGATCTGCGTCAGTCGGTGCAGCGCTAAGCTGGCAACTCCAAAGCTAACTGTGTTAGCATCGCTGCTAAGCTAAATCATTGGTTTCTGCTGTTGCATTCAGACTGGATCAGCTTACTTTCTGCTTGGGTCGGTCTAATTCCTGGTTCGTCCTTAATGGAACTGCTGCTGCTGCTTCATTTAATCCATAAAACCTGGAAACGCTTGAACTCTGGACAGGAAAGAGCTTTTCCTGCTGACTGTAACGTGATGACGCCTTGTTGCTTCACCCGGGGTGGGATCAACCTGGACGTCTGATGCTCTTTGTCTTCTCCTGGCTGCGGGCTGCAGAACCAGGCCCGCCTCACGTCGGCTCCGTGACATCGAAGCGACCGTGACGCAGCGGCGAACCGCCGATGACTGATGCCTTTTTGTCTTCCCCAGTCAGGACGCATCGCCCGGCCGGCGGACGGCTCTAATCGCATCGACAGGTGACACGTATGTGGGAACCAGAAGATGATGGGGAGACGAGTCGGATGGTGTGACCTGCGCCTCAGATGCCTCCTCCGTGTGCCATTAGTGTGTGAGGAGCTCCGCCGTGACAACACATGACATTTAGGAAACAATCTGATGGAAATCTCGCTAACAAGACGCTGAGGTGACGCGCTTTAAAAAGCCTCTCACTCACCACCTCTATAAATATGAAGGTTTCCCCTTTAAACATTTTTAATTCATGTCCCTCATCTGAATAGGAAAACTTCACTATTTAGTGTTTCTGTTAACAGATCATGGGTAAAAAAACAGGTTGAATTTTGTATTTTTAACACCAGATTTAAAAAAGAAGCTGTTTTTAGATAAATAAAATGGCTGTAATCAAACCTTAAGCTGAATTTAAAACATCCACCTGGAAGGTTTTGGGCATTATTTTTAATGTATCACATCAAACGTTGGTATTTTTCTGTCAAACTTGCTCCAAACTACTCGTTTATGCTGTGAAGTTACATTTTTCATCATTCAAGAACATGAGATTGGTTTGTTTACAAAGAGTACATTCGTTTTTGGGGAAAAAAGGGTTTATTCTCGTCTTTGTGGGGGATTTTGATCTGATTTTATGAATTTCTAGTTTGGATTTGAAAGGTTTTTTGTCAGTTTCTTTAGTTTTACTCTCTACAACGTCAGCAATATTGGAAAAGGTTCGTATTTCCCCCTGCAGCAGGAAAGTTGGTCGTTTTTGGAGATGAATATCTCGGATTCTCCTCACAGTACAAACGTAGTTTCAAGTTTCAAGTCTTGTGTCTTTTCAGGTTTTTACAGGATCACAGTTTAAATTTGAAACGATTTCTTATATTTTAGTGGATGCTTCAGTAGATTTGACTCTTTATATTCCAAAACCTTTAATTGAAACTACTTTTGATATATGTACATATGTTTTGTCCCATATTTTCTCTACTTTTACGTAATATGTTTGAATCACTGCTATAATATTTCAGATCTGACTTTGTTTATTCTGTTTTTTATGTTGTACATACATGAAAATGCACTATTGTGTCCACCAGGAGGTTGTGCCACGGACAGTTTTGGTATCGCTTTGATACAGCTGTAGTTTTTACTTTTGTTTGAGCGTTGCAGGCTTTTCCTGGTCTGTGGTTCTTGTGTCAGTTTTTTGTCCTCAGGAATACTCCCGGCGTTCTTTGCTGATGTGTAATTCCAGTGTGCTTTTACTGGTTAAAGTACCTCAGGTTAGGGACTTTGTTCTTGTCTGGTTGGATCATCTTTGACTTCTGAGGTGAATCTTCTTCTTATGGAGATCAGTGGCAGCTTAATAAACATCACCAGCTGTACATTAACAAGCTGTTCCCTCTTTGAGTTCCTTTGACAGCGGGACGAAAGAGTAATTTGCCGTTTGAAGCGGACATTTGTGTTTTGCTTGACGAGCTTCAGAGCAACTTTGCGGGCATCTGTGGCCCAATTAGATAACAAACCTCCTGACAAACGGGGATCATCTAAAACAGCCTAGGTGGATCATTAGCCGGGAATCAGTGAGGATTCCCCCCTCGATGCGCCACCCTCAAAGAGGAGCAGCTTTTTGTGTGCAGAAATCCCCTTGATGTTTGTTAGTTGGTGGAGTTGAATCCTAAATCTTCCTCCTGCTTTTTCTTCTCCCAGAGAAGTTTAAGCTAGAAAAGCTTTTGCGTTAGGCCGTCGTCACTTTTCACCAACGAGCTGCTTCCTGGGCATCCGGCGGGCGCCGATGTACTCGGCCCGTCTTCCTCCCCGCATGACTGTTTCCTGTTTGGCTGCTGCCATCAGAAAAGACACATAAGCACTCGCTCCGCGTCTCTCCACACACTCTTCTCGGCGATGAGCTCTCCAGGGCCGACCGTTTCCCCCTCTGTCTTTATCTGCTGGTAAATGTTGACAGACCAGTGAACCCTGATTTCGGCCTGTGACAGGCTGAGCTGTTTCGGGTGAGAGGGGAAACAAGAGAGATGGCGGGGGTGCTCTGGTGTAGTAGTTAGCCATCATGGCGGCTCAGCTCGCACCACCTCGCAGCTCCGCCCCAGTCAGCCGGCTCGCAGACCATTAGGGAAATGGCTGAGGGGTTCAAACCCGGCTGCACGGTTCAAGTTAATGAGCGGACTGACAGCATTTCAGAGCTGATGGGTGTGACGAGCAAAGCTGCAGCAAGGAGTCAGGACAGCTTTCACTGACTGTCTTTGGCCCAGTTTACCGCGCTAAACTTCTCCTTGCTTTGCTGTGGTGTGACCATGAGTATCTGCAGTCAGACATGAAACTAAAATGTACTTAAACTCATCTGCTTTTATTCTAAATGATGCTCCTCTTGTCCATCTGTGGGTTTGGTCGGTTTCTGGTTCTTTCTTAAACAGAAATCTCCGAGATGCTCAGAGTTCAGGAAAACCTTGTTTTGAACGTCTTCACAACTTTCTCTGGGGGCTTTATACTTGTTTGTTGAAAAATGACTTGATTTTATTGTTGTTTCCCTTCCAGGTTGGTGTATGGAGTTTGATTAGATGAGACGTTTGACTCCTTCAGTTTTTTGTCTTTTATGTTGATGAGTCGGCAGGATGGGAGCGTCACTCCTCCATGTTTGATGTTCTCCACCAGCTGATTTTGGTTTCTTGGCTTCTGTGATAAATTAAAACTACGTCAGGTTCATCTGCAAGGACCTGCGCTGCACGGTCACCCAGCATTAGCATAACTCAAAGGCAAACGTGCAAAAAAGTTTGCACAACCTTAGAGAAGAAAATCCTCTTTTTGGAGGAGGCAGTTTTTTTTTTTGCCCTCATTAGGCTGTCAACAGTGAGCAGGAGGGCAACAGAAAAAGGGAACAATCTCTGAAATGATTTGCGGCAAAGAAGCTTTATGCACAAATTGGACAGTAAAATAATGAAAGTGAGTTTGAATCCTGACATTAGTGCATAAACGCATGTTCACCTGGTTTTCTCTTCTTTTATTTGCCCCCCTCTCTCCCTCTCCAATCATGGGTCCAGTTAACAGGAGAGGAGACGTCTCTCCCAGTGGGAGACGGTCAGATATTACAGCCGGCTGATTAGAGACAGATGAATGTACAGTAATGATCCTTCGCTCTGTTTGATCTGATCTCCTGTACTCTGCAGGTCAGGACACGCTTTTTCACATCCTCCCCTCGTCCTCACGTTGCTGTTGCTGTCCGTTTTTTCCCCATCTGAGGGAATTCACTTCACTTTAATTGTTGACAGTCTTTTGCTGCCTTGGTGCCGCGGCCGCAGAAGGTGCAGAGCATCTTTTTTTAAGGCATTAATAACCTTCCGCTAGACCGATTCCCCAGGGCACAACCTCATTATGGCTTATAGGCAGAAAAAGCCGCCTGGTGGCTTTTTTCCTTCTTTTTCCTTGAAGAAACGCAGAGCTGGTGTGAAGTGCCGGCTTCTTGTTGCTGACTGAGCCGCACGTCCAGCCTGTCTGAGATAAAGCTGGCTGCTGTTGATGGCAGTCAGCACTGGGGGGCAGCACTGGGGAGTTACTCACCTCTTTATTTAGAAAGATGTAAACATGCCTGCCTCTGGCCTGGTTCTCAGCATTTCAACATTACCTGCAGAGCGTTACTGGATTTTTAACTGAATTTAAGTTTCAGTATCGAAAAACAAACATAATAATAAGGAAAGTCAGGTGAAAAATGTAAATAAAGAGGTTTGTGACACATTGGAGGTTAAACTGGATTAAAAAATATTTATTTATCTGGATTAATAAATATGCAACTCAGTCTGCAAAAGGTTTTGGATATTACAGATTATACACAATGTAGCAGCAAAAAGTCAGAAGTTGGTCTGGTTTAAAACAACTAACTGAATTTTTTTAGATGATGCTGCTGAGACAGCTTCTTGGATGAGAACATGGGCTGAGATGCTTCCAGTGACGTTTCTACAACTGCTGCTATAAACTCTTTTATTTCAGTATCCTGTGCTTCTAATTTAGCTTTCTGTCTCTTCAAACCTCCAGTGGGTCGTGGCAGATGGCTGCTTGTACTGAGCCTGGTTCTGCTGGAGGTTTCTTCCTTTTAAAGGGGAGTTTTTCCTCTCCACTGTCGCTACATGCATGCTCAGTATGAGGGATTGCTGTAAAGTCAACAACAACACAAGCCATTGTTTCTGTCTGCTGATTCCAGAGGAGTGAATGCTGCAAGTCAATGACTCCATGAATCTGCTGGGGTTCCTTAGATTGGAAACTTTTTAAACTGATTTGTTTATGATGTATCTTTGATTTTAATTGATTTTCTGTGAAGTGCCTTGAGACGACACCTGTTGTAAATTGGCGCTATATAAATAAACTGATTCTTGAATACCTGGAACAGCCCCTTCCCCATTATAAGCGCAGCAGAGGCAGTGTTAGGCTGTGGGCCTGCTTTTCCTCCAATGATGTAAAACTCTTGGAAATACCAAAACATTTGGGAAGAAATCATGTAAACTTTTGCCTAAGGCTGGAAGATCCTTCTGATTAGATCCAGCTGTTTCCTTGGTGGTCTCCAAGCCTGAATCCTCACAAAGGGAAGTTAAAGGAAAGTTTTATTTCTATCTATGTTTTCTTAGCAGAATGTTTTTGTTGCTCTTTTTTTAGATGATGTTGCTGCAATAAGAGATTAATTTCATCAGAGATTTAGATGGATTATTATTCTATTATTATCACCATCCTGTATTAAACAGGAATATTAACAATATTTAACTTTGAATTAGTAGAAAGTATTAAATAATCTTGGCGAAACAAACAGTGAAGACGTAAAAGACAAAGATGAAAAAACTTAGACATTTATTCTTATTATGCTAAATGTTTCAGTTTGGAACCATAAGTTTGAGTTAGATTTATACTGATGAATATAAACTGATGTATTTTCTCATAGAGGTTGATTTTATTTAAAGTTTTCATTCAGGCAAACCAGACTAAACCACACATATGCTAATCTGCTCTTTTTAGTTCAGTGTAAACAATCGCAGGTCAAACCAGAACAGTTTACTGTCCTTGCAGAATAACAATCTGAGCGTGTTTAAGGTGAGTGAAGCCTTTAAACATTTTATCTCCCCTAATAAAGGAGAAAACTGGAATGCGTCCAGTCGTCCGCTGCAGCGTTTGGGGGTCAAGAATCTCACCCGCGAGCCGACGAGCGGCAGGAGGTTAAATCTGAGAAGCCGTCCTCGTCAGCGAGGAGTGGAAACAGAAAGGCCAAAAGGTGGAGATGACTGACAGAAGATCAGAATTTAGCGAGGGAAACGTTTCAAATTTAAGAAGAGAAAGTTGACATTTGTTGACCTCCGATGTTTCCAAAACGGTTTTGGCAGTCTTGATATCAACTTGAAAAGCGAAGAATTAACTGTAAAGGAAAATATTAGGATCAAAATGTGCATCCGGACATTTTAAAGTCCAAAAGCTGACGTCTGTAATTTCATTTTTAGGCGAAGATTCATGACCTTTTACAGCAACGGTTTTAATATTCATTCATATGAACTATTGTTTAAAAAAGTTAGTGAAAGTATTTTCATAGGAAACAGTTTATGTCTGACTGCCGATAAGAAATCACTCTGAGATTATAAAAAAGATCTTGGATAGTTTTCAGTTGTATTTAAACACTGATATTGGTTCAATTGAACTAAATTTGCTAAATTTACCTAATGGAATCAAACCCAGAAACAAAAATCTCAACAAAGTGCAAAAAAGTGACGAAAATAACTACAAAAAACTTAAAAATGAGCCAAAAATGACCAATAACGCCATCAAAGAGAGACAGAGAACCACAAACAACTGTAAACATTTACATGAATACATACTGCACAAAAACTGCCACAAAACACAAAATGGCAACAAAGAATACAATTTAATACACAAAATGGACACGAAAGACCTTTATAAGCACAAAGGACACAGAAATTGTTACAAAACACACAAATAACTACATAAAGCCAATAAAATATCTACAAAAACATAAAACAGCCACAAAAAACTCAAAAATGTCAACAAGGGCAAACAAATACCGTATTTTCTGGACAATAAGTTGTTCCGGAGTACAAGTCGCACCACCAGCACTAAAATGCATAATAAAGAAGGAGAAGACATATATTAGTCGCACTGGAGTATAAGTCGCATTTTTGGGGGAAATTATTTAATAAAATCCAACACCAAGAACAGACATGTCATCTTTAAAGGCAATTTAAAATAAAAATAGAACAGAGGCACAACAGGCTGAATACCGTAGTTGTACGGTATGTTAAACACGTAACTTAGCTCGCGATTGGTTTCTTTAGTTTTCTTCATTTCAGTAAGAGGAACCTCCGCTTTTCGCTGGTCCCTTACAAGTTTCTCGCTAACTCCAAACTTTCTTTCTGCTGCTCGATTACAGTTTTCAGCTGCATATTTTACTACTTGTAACATCAACACAGGCCTACAGCGCCCGTGTGAAAATAACATGTGCTGTGATATACGTTAATATTGTGTTAATAATTTCACGTATAAGTCGCACCTCTGGCCAAACTATGAAAAAAAAACTGCGACTTATAGTCCGGAAAGTACGGTACACAAAATAGATATAAAAGACCTTCGTAACCACAAAAGACAGAAAAATGGCAACAAGACACAGATTAGCAAAACTGAAACAAAGAAAAATGAACATGGGAAACAAACCAAATCTGTAGAATGTGATAGAAAAGGTGAATGATAAGAAGTTACAATGAACACTTGACTTAGTTATACAGATATATATGTGTGAATGGTTCAAAGATGCATATGTTATTGTAAAACACTCGTGAAGAGAAACCACACAGGACTTGTGAACAAAATGGACGACCTCTCCGGTCCTGACTGATGTTTCGCCGTCGTCCTCCGCCTGACAGCCACTGTTTCTACGATGTCCCCTCGCTGCCGTCACCCTGTTAGCATCTCCACTTCCTCCGGCTGACACAAATTCCTGCTTTCTTAATGTGGCCCCTGCTCCCCTAAAAGCCTCTCTCCCACTCAATTTGTTTTTATCCAGCGAAATTAGGGGGTTTGGTTTGTTTTGAGAGTTCAGCTTCAATACAACTTCAATCGAGCGGCGCAAGGTCGTCAAATCCCGCCGACGTCGTTATTGAGCGGAGACTCGTAATTAAACGCAGGTTGGAGTTGATGAATGCGGGTTATTTAGCTCAAAAAGATAATTTCTGCTGATGCTTTACATAATCCTTAAAATATAGAAGCTGCCACTGACACAAAAAAGTCTAAATGAATGGAAAAGCTAATGGACACGTTGATGACATTATGGTAAAGCTAATAAGAATTGATTGGTGGTTGTGGGAACGTTTTCATTCCCCCCCTCCCCTCGAGTTTCCAGGCGTAATGAACCTGCCTGAGCATTGATCAAAAACAAAAATGGGAGTAAATCTGCTTAAAAAGCCCGTCTCCCCCTTCATCTTCGCCGGGCTTTGTCCTGGCAGCAGGCCGGCCAGGACTTACCGACGCTATATGTCTCTTAAATCGCCAGGATTGCCTGCCGACGCGCTTTTCTCCGCCGCCGACGGTTGGCGGGCATTAGTCGAAAGTTTTTTCCCGCAAACATTTAATCCTCGCCGTGACTGACAATGTTGTCAGACCTCCGGACGGGTTTTTTTTTTTTTTACGCCGTTATTACAAGTGCTCCTCCATCCGTGGCGTTTTGGATTACTCAAGATTATGTTGTAATCCCTTTAATCCTCATTGCATTAAGATTTCAGTCAAAAATATTGCAACAGTAAAGCAGCACTCAGAGGTCTTTAGCAGGCGTCATGATTGGCCAGCCGCCTTCATTTCCTCCCTGTGTCTCTTTATTTATCATTGTCAATAAGCTCGGCAGCAGATTTGCTTTTTCAGACGCCACAATGAGTGGCTTTATGCGCTCGATCTCCAATCACGGAGGAAGAAAAACACATATTTACCCGTGTCAAGGCGAGACGAACACCAGCGCAGGGCGGCGTGTGTTCACAGGAGTTTTAGATGCTGCAACTTTGCTGATGAAATATTTGTCTCTAGCCGAGCGTCCAGCAGTTCCCGCTCGACTGTTTCTCTCCCCCCGCTGCTGCGTACAACCCTTATCTCGGCTCGCTTCACTTGCCTCCACATTTCCAGAGAGCTTCCGGCGGGCTGCTGTCTGCATGAATAAAACAATGTCCAGCTTTGAAACTACCCCTTTTTGTCTTTATGCAACTCTAAAACAAGAAAGCCGCGTCATGAATGCAAATGCATGCGGAGAGAGACGATGTGAAAGTGGGCTGAAGAAATAATTGGAAAAGCTTGTGGAAGGCTGTTTAAATTTCATACCAATTTTTAACAAATTTCTTACAACTTGGGGCAAATTCAGTCTCTGGGAAAACCAGGAAGTTAATGCAACACTCAAGAAGTTTCAGTTTAACAGAACTGTGGTCACTGTAAACAAAAGCGGATTCTGCCTGAATGAAGACTACATTTCCCATGAGCACCAGCGCCTAGCTTGGTAACATCCTGATCACTTGGATTAAAGTACATTTCTGTTTCCAGTGTCTGTGTGAAGGATGAATAGAGATGAGGTGATGAATCTAATTGTGGTGAAACAATGTCAGATGATGATGTTGGAGATCAGAAACGGGGGAAGTGAGGTATGCAGTATAGCAGTCAGCACATTTGTAGTTGTTTTGTGTGGAAGGCAGGGTTCCTGCCACCCTCCTCAAAGTTTTTTTAGTGCCAGTTAAAGCAATACGGACCCACTCAGGCCATGACAGAGGCGTCATTCAACGAGCTGTAAGTCGACGTGTGATCACAAAAGTTATGAAAATATTTGATGAAGGTCAAAAAGTTACTTAGTGTTGCTTTAAAGTGATTCCTCAGAAAACTCACATGTTAAAAAAAGCAGAGGGAGCGCAGGTTAAAGCTGAAACGAGCTGTTGATCCTTTCAGCAGGAATAGATGCATGCAGAGAGAGATTTAAAGAAAGGATGGATGGAGATATGTATGGGTTGGTTTGAACAGACATGATTGTGCTTGAGTAACTGCCTGTCCTGCATTTCTACTTCAGTTGTATTAATATCACGTAACTTGAGTAAAATGTCTGGATTCTCCACTCACTATGAGTAAAAAGAAAAGTGCAAGTTTATCCAAAAATGCACCAGAAACCAAAGTTATGTTAAAGTGGGATCTCTCTTCTTCCATTTTCTAAACCAATATTTGTATATTTTAACTGGAAGCAACATATAGAAACTTCTAAAGTATTAGATTTATAAGTTTTACGTTGAAAAAATGAATTTGGAAAAATGTCTCTTCTGCTTCAGATCTGATTAATAGTTGGATTTAAATAGGTGATATGTTTTTCATTGCTGCCGTTAAATTGCCAGAATATCCACAAAAAATGTTTAATTTTGTCCAATGAGATCCTTTTAAAACATATGTAATCTGCTTTACTGTGAATAATTTCTTGAACGGCTTCTTTTCTCTTTTATGTGAGCAAAAAGTATCTTAAAGGGATGCAGCTGTTACACGGTTTTAATAACCTACGTTAACCGTTTGGTTGGTTGGTTGAAGATAAACTTTAGTTGGTCGCTTAGTTTGGTGGGACGGATGATTTAGTTTCAAAAAGCAAAAAAAAAGTCCAAGAGGACAATATAAGAACATCAGGTAACTAAACTAAACGTGTAAATTTGCACGACAGATGTTTAAAGGAGGTTAAAAAAAATGTAACTAACAAAGGAAATAATCTTCATAAAGAGAAGGAACGTTTTAAATTTCTGATTTTAAATCTATCAGAAAACAGATTTCAGTTGAGGAAACTACCTCCACTGGTGTTTTCCAGCGTTATCTTACCGTACTGGAATAATCTGGATTAGCAATGGATCAGCAGTTAATGTAAATTGCAAGCTGCAGTAAAGCTTATTTCTTTTATATGTTAAAAAAGAAAATCAGGTTACATTTCATTTAAAAAGATGAATTATTGTAATTGATGACTAGAGTTGAAATGATACGCTCAGGTTAGAGTCCTCTCATCTTCATCCTCATCCCAAACTAACCGCTTGCTTCAAGCGTCTCAGCTTCTTTCTTTTTCCCCGGTTTTCCTTTTTTATGGGTGCTGACATGTTTTCACTGATGTTAAAAAAGGCTGGGAGGCGAAGAGTGGGAGCGTGATCAGGTCTGAGGGAGATTCGTAGCAGCATCATCCCTAATGTGGTCACTGATGCTCCTCTGATCCTCTCTGTCTACTAAGAGACCAGCTCTGCCTGCCAGAGCTTCACTTTCTCTCCCTCTGCTCCGGATCCGCAGGACCGTGTTGTTGTTTTGTTTTTTCTGAGGGGAGGAAACGCTCGGAGGTGAACGGAGAGGCGGGTGTTCTCCACTTCAAACCCCATAAGATCTCCGGCTCGCCTCAGAGTCGGACTTCAAACTGGCAGCAGCGAGTCTTTGAGACGAGATCTTGCTGTCGGTGCTACGGGCCAGTTTGTGTCTGCTTGTGCGTCCGGGATGTTGTTTCCATTGACACAAACCCAAATAGAGGTCAGCAGGCGTCACGGCTCTGCTGCTTCCAGAGCAGTTAGACGTACTTTTCATTTGAAAAAGATTCGCTGTGAAGGAAATTAGTCACTTCACGGTGATTAAATTCAATAGGAAACGCATTCAGTATTCAGATCAAATCAAGCTGTTCAAACTTGACTGGATTTGTTCGATCCGCACAAATATCAAATATAAAAAATGAAGTATGCAAAACATACAAACAAAATTCAACACGGAGGTTAAAAAAACCCCAAAAAAGAAAAATCCAACATAAAGTGAAAACAGTTAATAGTACAATTATAACATAAGAAATGATCGATAGAAAAGGCAAAATGTGAAATAACTTCCACAATTTATCACAAATGCTTTACTCTTTTTTTAATGTTTCTAGAAAAGAGTTGAGAGGAGATGGAAACACATTTCCCAAAAATTACTATAAAACAATTGGGCTTTCAAACAAAGTGTAAAAGAGAAACAACACAGCTTTAAAGGAAAGGATGGCTACAAAAAGATGCAGAGGCTATAAAACCTGTCCTAAAGATCATTGCAGCAAGTCTTCGGAATGTCGAAACGACAAGAAAGACATAATAGATCCACTAAAGGACGGAAAATGACAACAAAAAAGACGCAGAAGGTCTGAAAAAAACCAACTAATCTCAAACTAGTAAGTCTGACCGTTAAAGTGACTAAAGCTGGACTCATAATGGTGACTAAACCCTAAAAAAGCACCAGGAGATGTAAAGAGAAAAATGTACAAACGTCCCTAAAAGGCTATAAAGTATATATATATGAAATATACATGAAATTATTTTGAAACAAGAAGAAATGGTCACAAAAAACACAAAACTGATAAAGTTACTAGAAAACAGGCAACGTGGCAACAAGTTTACTTTAAAAAGAAAAAGTCCGATTATAAACAACAAAGTAGCTACAAAAGAGGAAGGGTCCCTGAAACAAGCAGCTAATTGGCTCCACAAGGTTAAAAAGTGACCACGAAACATTCAAACAGGGAAACTAGTGTGTAAAAAATGAAGCTTACAAAGATTTCATGGCTACAAATTGAGAAAATAAAAAACCCCAAAAACTGAACATTAAACACAGATTAGTACGACGAGGAAGTAAAATAAAAAGGCAGAAAAACGACGTCCGAGGACAGAAGTGAGTGAAAAACTGTCGCTGTTTCTGATTTAGATACTTTAGGAAATGACACTAACTTTAGATTTTAAACCCAGATGTAATTGAGCCAATCAGAGGGCAGCATCTTCCCAGCATCTGACGCTGAACGATTGCATTATTTTGAAGTGTTTTTCTGGGCTCAGCTGCAGATATCTCGCCGCCCACGCTGGCGCCGCTGGCAGGGCCGAGCCCCAAAGTTTCGCCACCTTCCTGCTTTTCTGGCCTTTTGACTTTGCTGAACAGACGGAACATCAAAGCCCGACTCTGAGCCACGGCTTTCTGCTCTGCGCTCGTCCGCGGCGCTGAATCTAGGTTAGACTTTGCTGTTGGGACATTCGGCTGACCCCCGACCCCTGGCCCGGATCCCGCTCCCCCGCCTCGGCGTGATGGCCGCTGGGACCCGGCTGCCGGGGTCAGAGTGCACGGCCAGCCTGGAGACGCTATCACATGGTGGCAATGCTCAAACCGTTGCCCACGTCCACCCCCCGCCAACGCTTGTCCCCATACTTCCCGGCGTCCGCCATCGCCGCCGCTGTCCCGGTTCTGTCGCAGCAAATGAGCGGCCGGTGGATTGTTTGTTCCCTCTTCGGGTCGCCTGGTTTCACGCTGACAGACGAAACGGCTGCGATTGGAAGAGGGAATCTGGAGTTAGGCAGGAAAACGTCCACATGTTGACGCTGGAGGTCTGAAGTGACACGAAGACGATGGACGGATGCGTCTAACAGGAAGCAGCAGGAACTCCGGGCTGAAAGATGGTTATCTAATGTTTTCTAGCACTTCCTGTCTCTTCGGCCTGGATGCAAATTAAAGCTCAGTAACTTGTCCTAATTATCAGGTTAGGCAGCTCAGTGGAAAGTTTGCTTCCAAACTCCTGAAACCTTCGATTTATGGGGAAATGTTTTACTGTGTTGCTGCTTCAAGCGTCGCGTGTTCATGTTGGGAATATTCTGCTCTAAATTTGATCGTTTGCTAAATTTAACGTGACTAATCTGGTTAATTAGACAAAAACGCTCTATAGGGTTTATTTATTTCAATGAAATGTCTGTGTGTCATCGTTGGGTCATTTTCTTTCATGTCTGCAAACAAAAAGTTAATAAACAGGAAATAAAAATGTATTTTTAATATTTTCTGGTGAAATGAAAAAATAGTTGACTTGATATTGTTTGTATTTCAGAGGATTTGGAAGAAGTTAAGCTAATTTAAAACTGTAGCCCAGAAGTTTACATACGCTACCTTAGTTTTCTAAATGCACCAAAATCACCGACAGACTCCTCGTTCAACGCCAACGTTTGTGATAACATTATAAATCTAAATAACTTCATTGTTTTCTCCTAAATTGGCTTTTCCATAAAAAACGTGTAAATAATGGAAAGAAACTGGGAACTTCTGTTTATTACAGAAACCAAACCCAAAATTTGCTCTTAGTGTTGCCTGGTGGATTCTAACATTTTTGAAGGTTAGCTAAAAACTTTTCATGACTTTCGGCTTTAAACATGGCCGCTGTGTGGAGGAACTTTAGCCCACTCTGCTTACTGAGCTGGTAATTCGAGGATAATGATTCCCACTGAAACCTTAGAGATGTTTTAGTAACTCATCTGTTCCTGAAGTCTCTTTATATCAGTTCAAAAATACTTTCTTAATCCCAAAGTGTTGTTTTAACTCCCGTCCTTCAAGCCTAATAAGGGAGTTTATGTAGATGCTGGCAGCAGGAAGCTCTCCAGTAGCAGTCTATAGTGCAGCGCATGCTTTAAGCCTCTGACTGAAGACACTCTGCAGATTGTCGGTACTTTTCTTGATTTTCCCTGTGAATCCGTCGTTGCGCCATCATCTCTAGGTGTTCCAGAACAGAACCGGCCCTCTTCATCAGTCCCTGGTTCTGATGCTGCCGCCCCAACAGACGATTAGACTCTCCAGAACCGACTGATAGATCTGTCGCATCTCGTCGGTTCTGATCCTTGTTATCTTCTCTCTGGTTTGTTGTCCAGTTGAACTCTGAGGTTTTTGTCCTTCACCCATGATGGGAATCGTGTTTGAGCTGACCCTGATTCTCTGATGATGCCAGTCTGAGACACTGTAGATACATTTTCCGTTTAACTGTAGAGAAAACAAATGGATTCAGTAAGGGGGGGTAAATACTTTTAACGGCTCTCTATTCCCTTCGTGTCCCGTTATTGTTTTTTATTTTACTGCAGAAGTTGCAGCTGGAGCTCTGCAGTAAAAGTGCAGAGCCGGTCCTGCTGGGGCCGCTTCTGTCCTGGTTTATACGAGCCGCCGTAACGCCAGTGTTTAGTCGGAAATCATTCACAAAGCACTTGGAGGGGCCGCTGTTGCCGGATCGTCCGGCGTTGTTAAGAGCTCGATTCTCTGGGTTCATAACAATAAGCAGTTAAATTTATTTAAAGGATCCACTCCAGGGAGGAAAAATGGCCGCTTTCACCGCCGTGTTTACGCGAGCTCAGCTGGACTCGCCGGACCCCCGTCCTGCCGACCTGCGCCTCTGGTACGGATAAACAGGAAGGCGTTTCATCCTTTCCCACTTTGTTCTCATAATTTTGTCGTTCATATTTTACTCAGAATATAAAACTGGATAAGAATTAAAACCAATAAAAACCCACAAATGTGTTTATATCAGTTAAAATACAACCTTTACATGTTTTTAGGGGCTGTGTGAACGTGGCTCCATATAGGCTTATTTTAAAGATACTAGAAGGTTCTGGGATCAGAATGGGTCCAAACGGTTTAACTTGGTTTTAGAGAGTAATTACAGAAAATATGAACAATAATAGATCCCACACTTGACTTACTGTAGATGTTCCAGGATTTTACCCTAACACATGAAAGTGGGTACAAAACCATCTGGCGCCCATTCTTAAGCTCATTTCTTGCTTATATGGGCCCCATATGTAAAGGTTGGACATTTATAAGAATTATAATTAATATATCCAAATTGGTTGTTGTCCTAAATTTAACATAAATAGCAAACACATTTAAAGTTAGGGCCCCTTTCTTTCAGCTCATTTTCTACCTTAATGGGACACATATGTAAATGTTGACTAGGAATAGAGAAAAAATATCAATTTTTGTTGTTAATAGTCCAACGTTTTACTTTATAATTCTAGATTAAATATATGTTGTATGGGCCCCAATATGTACATGAGTTTTAGTGATTTTAATAAAAAAAATAGTTAAGATGTGGAAATATAGATTATATGTAACGTTTGTAATGTTCATTGTGTAGGACCCTTATGGTTCCCACGTTTTAAATAATTGGCCTCAATTTAACTTATATAGCCAACAAACTGGGGGACCATACCTAACGGGGCCCAGTTTTAAGGTCATTTCCTACTTGTATGGGCCCCATATGTAAATGCAGGAAAAAATATAGATGTTTAGTGAAATAGTAGAAATGTAGAATATATGTAACGTTTGTCTGTAACTTAGGACCCTTATGGTTCCCACGTTTTAATTAGTTGTCATAGATATATCATATATAGTCAAAAAATGGGTGATAACCGCTTAGGGAGCCCATTTTCATCTCATTTCCTAGTTTAATTTTATGGTTTTAATCCAACCTTAAGTAAGTTTTGAATAGAATAATTTTTTGTTCTGAAACTCGTTAAAATATGGAAATATCATGAATATATGAAATCTGTGTATTAAGAGGCAGAGGTGGATCCCTGATGGTTTCCGTTAAATACAAACAGGCTCTGATTGACGGAAAGTGTTTTTTCTCTTTAGTGCGAAACAATAGCAGGAAATTAGCCGTAAAGCTTGAGGAGCTTCCAGCCTCTTCAATCTGCCTCCAAGCTGAGAGACAAAAATATGAAAAAAAAGCACCCAGATCTTCTTCTGCTACACTTAAAACGCTCAGATGTGCGCAAGCCAACATGAAAAGCAATCTTCAAAAGCTATCTTTATCCCCTCTGCAGTCTGAAGGGCCCAAATTAAAGTTGCATACGGACGCCGTGGAGATGCCGCGCCGCTCGGGGGAGATTAACGGCGACGCTCGGCATGTGTGTCCACCCCCCCACCAAAGACACATGTCCGCTGATCAAGACGCGATAATCTGAAATTACCTCCTTTCACAGATCTCTAAATCCCAACTGAGTGTCATGGTGGAGTCGCTGTGGCGGCGTCAGGCGGTCAGCGCCACCGGAGCCGCGATGCCAGTCAGCATCAGCGCCACGAGTCAAAGGCCTGGACGTTAATCTGAAGTTGAGGGACTTTTCACATGGCGGCCGATTCCGCCGTGATTAGGAATCCCTCAATTATCTGACTTTAAATTTATGTCAGAAGTTTATTTCTGTTTCAAATGTAAATAAGGCCTCTGAGATTTGATGAGCACAAATCCTGGTTTCTGGTGGTGGATCAAAGACCCAGATGGGCCGATTCTCTGGACTAAACCAGGATGCCTGGATTTAGCACTTCCTGCTCAGATTAGACTCATCTCTGTTGAATTTAGAGCCAAATTGAAGAACAGAGATCTGAATATTATCTTCCTAGATTGAAATAGGATTCTTATTTAGGTTCCTAGGCCCACAAGTCTTACTTAGCTCTTGCTAATCTCTCTGTACTTGTGACCAACATGCCACTCTTTTCCCCCCTGACTGTGTGTCTGATAGGCTTTTCCCGATTTGATATTTGAATCGGATCGGCCGCCGATATTTACAAAAAATGCGTATCGTTTCGGATCGGCCGGCACGGGCTCAGTCCTCACCTCCTTCTACAGATGTGTGGTGGAGAGCGTCTTGTGCTCCAGCATCAACGTGTGGCATGGAAGCTGCTCTGCTGCAGACAGGAAAGCTCTGCAGAGGGTGGTGAAGGCTGCATAGAAGACTGTTGGAGTCAGCCTCCCCAGCACCACAGACATTTACACCTCCAGATGCAGGAAGAGGGCCTCCGGCATCATGAAGGATCCCACACACCCAGCACACTGACTTTTTGTCCTGCTCCCCTCAGGAGAGAGGCTGCAGAGCATCAAGTGTAAAACCAGCAGACTGAGAAACAGCTTCATTCCTGAAGCTGTGAGACTCTTGAACTCCACCTGATCAAACCACTGCACTGACACTTTACATGGACATACACACTGAACACCTTCACATACCCGCACTGAGACACTTCCCTCCCGTATATTTTCTGAATGTTTTGCGTATTACATTATATTTTATTTATTTTACTTCTTTTAACTTTATTTTATCTATATTAATATTAGCTCTTGGGTGGAACTGGACCGTGAGAATACAATTTCGTTCCACCTCATGTACCATGTGTTGAAATGACAAAGTCTCCTTGAATCCTTGAGAAGCCGTGGGGGGGGAAAAACACACCGCTAATGGTGGCGTTCGATGCTGCACCTTAAATCACGGCGCTGATGATGATGATGGCTGGCAGTTCTTGAGGGAAGAGGAAGAGTGGATCCTAAATTTTGATGAGCCTGTTGGTTATTGTGGAGACGATCTGACAAATTCTGAGCCCATTGATTTAATTCTCTTTTTCTGAATGATGAATTGACTGTTTCTAATTTGGCCGCCACCTGTTGATGTCACAATAATCTAATTAAACGAAAAATCTACTTCTATCCAAAATGTAGGTTCATACTGAAGATATTTCTCATTGACAGTAAACCTTTATCTCAAAACACTTCAAAGTTATGGCCTTTTGACAGCTTGATATTAAAATTGTATATTGTCTTTAAAAAACTCCGCCGCCTAAAGGGTTAAGACGGCCAGGTAATTGAACGTTATTGGTAAAAAGGTCACTTGTGTGGGATTATTTTACCTTAAAGGACGACAAAGACGAGAGGCTTTTCAGCGGCGTCTCACTCATCATTGATGAACACAGGAGCAGGCCGACACCTGAGCATGTCCAAACGCTCGTCTTTCCCCAACATCCTTGGACAGCAGTCAGGGCAAACAGGTGACATCGAAGGGAATGTGTAGATGGAGATGGAGCAGAAAAGTGTGGAGGAGATTGGGAAGTAAAAGGCATTTTTGCCTTTAAATACAGTTTAAAATATTATTTGCACGGATTTTTTAAAGCCTTGGTTTACTCTTGATCAAGAGCAGAGTACTGATGCTGACTAATAGACTATTTTCTACTCAGTTTGTTTGTGTGTTTTGCTTTTTTAATACAGTTTCCAATATTTTTTGCACATACAGCTTTTTAAGCCTTGGTTTGCTGAGGCCATTTCGGTTTATTTATTATTTTGTCTATTTTGTGTTTATTTATCCCTGAACAAACAGGTCAGTTTATTCCAACTCACCTAATTCAGCTGGCTAGTTGTTATCAAGAGTAAAACTCTTTTCAAAATGAGTCTGACGAAGTAAGTAGCCTAAATACCTTTAAACTTTAATAGATAATCGGATAGGCCGGTATCGGTATTGGCCGACAATAAAAGCAACAATATCGGTATCGGATCGGAAGTGCAAAAAGCTGGATCGGGACTTCCCAAGTGTCTGATCACATGACCTTCCGCCAGACTAAGTAAACGCTTACAAAAATTAATCTAAATCCATGGAAAAGCCGCACCGGACGTGTAAAGCCGTCTGGTGCGCCGTTGTTTTTTCCCTTCTGTATATTTCAGACACTTTCTGCTCTATCCGCCCAAGAAAATCCAACGTATTGATACCATCGATTTGACATCAGACTGGTCTGATTAGACGGGATCGCTCCTAAAAGCGTATTTTAGGTATTTTTCTATGATTAAAATCTACCCTTGAATACGACTGTTAGTTCCTGATCTTCAGAGAAATACTTGAGGATTTCAGCTGGGATATAAATTTGGACATACCAGCAGATACGCAGCAGGATGGGGGTAGAGGGCTTACAAAATACACCTCTTCTGCAATATAAACAGGGTTTTAATCTAAACTGTGTACACAGGCGCCGTAGTTCAGCTGGAGAGCCTCAGGTCTGAGCTCACTAATATGGCAAACAGCTCCGATGCAGATATCACTCACAGGGAGCCCAAAGTAAATACAGCGCGCCGATTCTTCCAAGGTAACAATCGAGCTTGTGTACGATGTGACGGAGCGCACAATCCGCCGCCTTTAAACGCTTGTTCAAATATTTAGATTCCCCCACGGTGTAAATATAACAGAAAGTTTCACAGTTCTGGCATTGTTTGGAGTGCCGAGGAGCACGTCTGCGTTACAAATGGGAGCGCGGTGACAGGTGGCCGAGCAAAAAACGAGGAGCGTGGAGGGCCTGGAGGTAAACAGAGCGCTGCAACAATACGGGCTGACGTGTTCGCGTCCAGGAGGCCGTTTCTTTCTCTGTCTTCAGCTTCTCAATGTTTCCACTTTACTGAAGCACCTCCAACAAGCTTTAGCCAACTTCCTGCTGGACCTCTGGTAACCTTAAAGCCTTCGTCCTCTAGTCTGTTTAAAGACAGACAGATTTCATTCAAAGCAGGACTTCGTCGTCTTGTACCACCAACGGAAGGAACTTGCAGGTTCTGTTTCCACAAATCTATATCATCGATACACATTAGGCCTAAACGAACGTTAATTATTACCTATATTTTTGTTTTGGATTCAGGTCTAATTTTCCCTGTCAATCTAATAAAAGGCGCCAAACGGTGGACGACGTTGTTTGTGGATGGAACTTAAAGTTTTGTAAAATATCGTCACAGAATCAGAACAAGATGAAGGAAGCTCAGAAAAAAGAAAGCTAAACTCGGCACTGCTTGCTTCGGACGTCTTTTACGTCCGAATTAATCACGTCTGGCTACTTCTGCTGAACAACTGTGATAAATAAAAAGTTCCTCTAGGATTATTTTTACGATATAATTATTTTTTATACAGTAATGCTATTCCTGAGTGAAACCCCTGGACGCTGTACCCACTTAAAGTAACGTTACGTTATATATACAAGCATCGTTTATGTTAAAGTTGGAAACCAGCTTTGTTGTTCTGATATTTCCTGGTTGCTGAGCTTTTTAATGTCAATAGGAGAAACTTAACGTTATCCAAAAAATACTGTAAACACGTAAAATACTGTAAATCTTAGGTTTATATGGAAAAATGGTTTGGAAGCATCTTCTTTTAAATATAATTTAAATATCTTTTAAATATAATTATTTAGTCTTAATGATATGACTTTGCACAAAACTTTACACTACGGTCTGTCTGAAGACATCGTTTTTGTTCTCATACCTTTGTGGAAAATAAGTTTTTACTGTCTTGGACACGTTTTCCTTTTACTTAAATAAAAGAATGTTATGCCGTTCTGCTCAAGGTGAATAAAACAAACGTCCGTCCTCTCGGATGACGGCCTCATGAAGGACAAATGTCTCCATATGGAGACGTATGTTGTGACTGACTTCAACGGCAGATCAGCTCCCCTCAAAGAAATCTTCGCACATGAGGTTCATGAAGGTTTGATGTGAATGCATAAGACTCAGTCATGATGAATTATGTTGGCGGGTGGAGACAACCCCAGCAGTGTTAGCAGAGAGATCCTCATTTGTAATGCAGACCTTTAATCCTCCTGGCTGAGGAGGCCTGACATGCGGAGGTGTAACGTCAGCTATCGATTGATCGGCGGTCGGGTGTCTCGGTGTCAGGCCCCCATTGACATTCTCTCATCTTACGATGAAGGGAACTTGTTATATCTGTTTACGGCCACACGTATGTGCCAGGAACTCCTCGTCTCAGCGGCCGCTTGTTCCCCCCGCCCCCCACCACCCCACTTTCCTTCTGGGAAGACATCGTAACAGATCTTGTGGCGTGTTGGCCACGTTTGGGGCTGTTGACTGTAAGTGCCGTGGCGATTGATCACCTTCCTCCTCCTCTGTGACATAAACTCCCACTGATAACCTGAGAGCTCCCAAGTTATTCTTACAGTGGGACGCATTTACTCTTATAAGTATGTTTAAGTTTATGATTGATAACTAGTATGGAACTCCCACGGCCGTTTTTTATACTATAAGCTAAGTAGAAATATTTAACACAATCTTTAAAAGAAAATGCAATTAGACAAAAGGCCTTTTCATATGGAACTACCTTTGTGCCAAAAAAAATGAAGTAGATCTTATTTAATAAGTGTCTTTATTTTATAAAGTAAGTATATTATAAAACAAAGTCATGGTATACAAACCAAAAACGTATTAGTTTAATAAAAAATGTTTGACACTGGCTTAAAAAGAGAGGAGGTATTTAGTTTAACCCCCAAAAAGAATTTTATCTTCGTAGTTCAATTTATCACCACCGAATACACAAATCAACCCTCAATTAAGCACATTTAGTTTACATCCCTAATTGTTTTTATTAAATCGCTTATTTGTTTATTTAATTTGTAACTTAAGAAAATTGTAATTATGCATCCTCTGTCTGAATCCTACATATTGAAATATTTTTTGTTCTGTTTTCCGATTCAAGCTAATTTTCTTTGTCAAATTATCAAAAACTCCAGTTAAACAATTTGTTTTTTGTTTTTTACACATTAGTTGTTTGAGTCAAACGATTTTAACAGTATTTACTCAATAACTCAACCATTGTGAACTAGAAAAAACTCATGTTCATTTTGTCAATATTGTTCTCTTTCTTAGTTACATGATTTCTATGATGATGAGTTACATGATTCTAAAATCTCTGCCTGTTTAAAATTTTGGAACATGATCTGCGTCCTTTTTAGGTTTGTGCGTTGCATTTTCAAAAATATTTGTGTATTTTTATCATAATTTTTTTCATACTTTTACCAGCTGCATTGAATTAAGCCCCGGGAACCCTCAAGGCTGTGTGTTCGGGCCTTTCTTCTTCACATTATTATGCAAAATTGACTTTTTAGAGCTTTTTATGGTAATATAATTTAATTCCCTCATCAGAACATGCCCAGATTTCATGTCGGAGTAATTTTCTGGTCACTGTTAAAATGCATGGTCCCCAAAAGCATCACAGACTAGCGTCAGCAGCAATTAGCAAACAGCTGCTGAAACTTCAAATCAATATTTTCCAACAATGATGTGTAGTTTAGCTTCTTTGTACAACAAACTTTAACTTCCTTAAGAAGGATTGTAAATCGTGTAGGTCTGGAATAGGTCTGAGCTTTTTTAAAGAAACCGACGCAAATTTGTGAAGTTAAGATACCAGAAGTATTTTTATTACAACTTAAGGCTATTAATTTATTTATTATTCATTATTTGTATAGATTTTTATTTCGACTCTTTATATTTATTCCTTCTTTGTCCATGTTGACCGCCACCTGTTCTTCTTGTTTCTTTGTTCATCGATTGGTTCGTCTCTGGCCTAAGGGGGGGGGCGCAAAATAGTTTTACCTCACAGCCTCCGTAGGTGCATCCTTTCTTTTTATTATCCACAATCAAACTACAACCTTCTGCTCAGCCGCGTCCTCCTGCCTGTGTTGCGACGCTGACCTGCAGTCTCTCTCATCGCAGAGCCGCTCTTCATGCATGCATGCACTCCTGCACACGCCGCATATGTATTTTCTCAAAACAAACACCCGGAGCAAGCATGTGTTGTTAGGTGACAAGTTGGCGCCCTCCCCCACCCCTCCAGCTCCTTGTTTTTAATAAAAATAAAAACAAGAGGGGAGGTGTATCACCCCCCCTCCATCGCTCTTAGCAGGAGTGATCGATTGTGACGTTCGCTCGCAGTGCACCTTCCCAGTCGCCTGTCAGCCAGATGCATCCTGGCAGGTCCGGTGAACCCCCACTCCCCCCCCACCCGTGACAGCTCCCGCGTGGCGGCGAGGTTGCAGGGGTGTCAGAGGAGGTTGGTTGGGGGGGGGGGGGTAAAGGCTGCTGGCGGGGTGCTGGCTCTGGTTTCTGTCGCTCAGCCTGAAGACGGTGAAGCACCCCCCCCACGTGCCCCCGACCGGGTTCGCCGTTTTGCTGTATTGCTACAAGGTGAGCGAAGCTGCCCGATCCCGTCAGGTCCGTCGCCGTGGATCTTCTCACCCCGACAGAAGCCCCCCAGGAGAGAGATGAACTGGTTCAGTCTGTGCTCTGCATTGCTTTTCACTGCCGCGTTTAGCAGAACAAACACCCGACCCCCCCACCCCCAACCACTCACCCACCTCCACCTGTTTAGTGTTTAGCGCCTCCAGAAGGTGAATCCTCTGTCTGCTCAGACAGGTGATGAGTTAGAGTTAGCATGGGGGGGGGGGGGACACGACCGTGAGAGTGTGAAATTACCTGACACAGCTTTCATCTGCGTGGGAGTCGTTCACATACGTGTTCACGCGGGGAGGGAAGTGGAGCGGCGCGATGCTCAATGAACGCTTCGGTCTGAATCACGTTTTTATGGCAGCGCCGAGGAAGGAAGGTCCCACTCATCAAAACGGACGCCTGTTTATTATTATTATTTTTATTTATATCTCCTAAAACTTTAACACCATAGTGGAGAAATAATCTAGATTACAGTGTTGTAGTTTTGACATCCCATCCTGTCTGCACAGACGGATTAAATGAGGATGTTTTCTTTTATATGTAATTCAGAGATGATAGAGATGAAAACAATATGACCAGTTTTATGGCAACTAAATTCTAATAAAAACACATTCTGGACGTTATTTTAACTTTTATTTTAGTAACAAGCATTTTAAAACATGTTTTTGCCTGAATTCCTTGAGTTTTACCTTCCATTTCATCCCTGATTGTTGAATCGTTCAGGAGTTGCAGCCATTTTGATTTTGACATGAACGACCTAGAAAACCTTGTTTTTGTTCAGTTTGGTTGTTTTAATCTGAAATACAAGTTTGACAAGACTTCCCCCAGGAGTTAGGTTCCCTTTTTTATTTCGTGCCTTCAGCCCTCTGTGTGATAACATTAAAATAAATGCAGGTGAGGAAAAAGAAGTCCCATTTTCTTCTGTAAAAATGGTAAAAGCTACATAGTCGGTATAGATGCAATATAACTAATGTATATGTTCCCAAAGAGACAAATCTGTTTGATTTTTGAACTCCAAAGGCTTCAAGAACACCTGATTTAATTTAGCTTTGCTGTTTCAGGTGATTTTGGTGTTTCCTGTTAGCAGGTTTCTGGGTATATTTGGGTCAGGTTTATAGTGTAGAAGAACTTTATGTGGTCAGAGTATAAAAAATCTTATTTCTACACAGTGTCAAATAAATAGATCAAAAACAAAGAAGGGGAGAATTATTTTAAGGTTTTCTTGATCTAAGTTGGGCCAAAATAGTGAATTTAAAAGTATTATTGAGCTAAAACATGAAGTTATCTGAAGTTATCAGATTATTATTAAAACAGGAAGTTTGAATCTTGTTTTTATATGTTCCAACATCCAGACTTAGTGTAGGAGGTTGTAGTTTTGCTGCTCCCAGTCTAATAACTCTTACTGTGTAGGAAATAAAGTAACGCTGACATGGGAAGTTTTAGTACTTTTATTTGATGATTGTATTTCTCTTTTTATCTTTGAGATTTTTATAATAATCTGAGATCACTGTAGGTGAAAGCAGGATTTAAAGCTGATGGACTAAAATGTATTTTTTAAACCGTTGTGATCATTATCGCCATAAATAATTGAGTTCATCTGATCGTCAGGTCATCCTTAATCCATCTTTAAAGTTCGGGATATTCACCCTGATCTCTCTGCTGTGTTCCTCCTCATGCTGCTTGTTCTCTAATGTTCTGTGAAGAACCAGAAGCAGAACATCTGGATTCATACTGAAATTAAATGAGTTGTTGTTGTCTGGAGGATGTGGAATGTGTTGGGTTGTGTTTAGGGGTATCAGAGTAGATTGGGGCAAATACAAGGTTGATGAGGTTATAATTATGGTTCTGTTGATTTAAATTGTAGTTTTTATTTTTTACTGACTTTGTTTTAAAGAGCAAAAAAGTATTTTATGAAATTAAAGAACTGGAACCTGAAGAAATCTTTGAATACCGTCAGAACACAAACACAACTTTGCTCAAAAATAAACAGCATAGTTTCAGAGTTGTGTTCTTTCTGTTTAGACCTGACCCAGCAGTAGGTTAGTAGTTTAAGATTAATAACCAACACGGGTCAGAACAACCACGAAACAACAAAATGATCATAAATAATAATCAACAGAGAGCTGCAGACAATAACAACCCCCCACCCCCCATCCTTGTGCCTCGCTATCTCCATCCATTCGTCTTGGGAAAGGAAATTACTGCCTCTAATACAGTTTGATAGAAATCTGGCTGGTCTGGACCTACTGCTGCTCGGCAGTGGGGGGGGTTAATGCTGCCTGATAAAGGTGCCGGTTTCAGGCTGCGCGCCATCCGTCTCGCTGGGGTCACTCCGCTGGTCAAGCTGTCCTCCGCTCCGATAGATGGCTCCTCCGCGGCTCCATCTGTTAAGGTTAGGAAGTTTTTAAACTCAGACTTCCTGTCCTGATTTCTACAGTCGTCTTTTGTTTTTGATATTTAACCATATTACATACTTTTACATACAAAAACCGTCTCTAGGCATTATTAGACAAGCCCATCTGGTATAATAATAATAATAATTTGATTTAGTTGAAAGGAAGAGTCAAATTCAGGCACATGCATTTTAATTCAATATTGGTTATAAAACTATTTAAGTTCAGTTTCTTATGTCAGTTGGTAAAAAGTTTTTCACCTAATGAAACCCAGTTTGAAACAGGAGCAGGATGGCAGGTTTAGTCCTGGCCAGTGATGGTTAGATGATCAAACTGTTGGATCGGACATTTAATGTGACTTGATTGCTTTATATGATTTTTATCTTATTTCATATATTCATTTTTTTTTCATTTGTTTTTATTTTAATACTTAGATTTGCCTGTTTTTCCTAATGAAACCTTTTTAGACACAACCTCTCCCTGCCCTCCGTTTTAATCTATGAATGCATCTGAAGCTAACTGGCCTTCTCTCCACCTATCGTCATGATTCCAGCTGAAGGTTACGGTGTGTAAACTAAACGCTTCTCATTCATCGTCTCAGAATAAGCGCCTGGTTCTGGATGGACTGAGGGATCCGACGTGAAAGGACGTGAAAGGCCGCCCTCCCCTTCTGAAGCCTGAACAATGCTCTCATCTCCGCCGCCACGTTTCAAAGTACACTTAATTTCATACTTGTTTACAGCTCTCTCCTCCGAGGTCCAGAGTTCAGAATTTCATGCACTTTTATTTCCAAATTAAGCCAAAGTGGAAATGGAACAAGGAGGAGGCGGATTTTCTGCGCTCACTTCGCCACATTTTGACAGACCTGACCTCCCCTTGCTGGGATGGAGGGATTACCGGGAACAAAAGTTGAACCCAGGCGCTGCCGTACAAACGCTTAAGGCGTTCGCTGTCCGACAGATTAGGGCATCTTTCACCCTCTTGTGCAGATAAGAGCCTCGAAGCCATCAGGGAACATAATGAACATGCATGTGTGAAGTTGGGAATCATAAATCTTCAAAACGGAGATGCAGATTTGTGGATTTCTGTCCCCCCGCCCTCACTCCTCACCGTGCTGCTGGTGCATCTCTCATTGCTGATCAAAGGTCGGTGGAGTTGCCCTGCTTTCTTGTCTTTCTTGCCTCGGCTGTGTTTGTTGCAGATTTTTTTTGTTGTTGCTCCTATTATCCCAGAGATTCGTGTCAACCTCAACCTGCTCTCAATTAGCTCCTGGTGCTCCCTGTTAATGGAACTTTTGATTGGGGGGAAACTCTGGTTTCCTGGACGTCGGCTTTCCTCGTAGATGGGAGTGCGTTGGTTTGTTGACCCCCTGTCCTTATCTGGCGTTGCAGAAAGAGGAGCTACTCCGCTGCTTTCATGCAGTGGACCACCAAAACCTTTGCAGGGTCCACTTAGCTTTGGCATCTTTATAATGAAAAGCTGGAGAACCCCGCTTTGTGGCGCTCTGTAAAAATGTTGCTTTATGAACCCTTCTGCATGTTATCACATGGTGTCCTGTGTTATGCAGTTGTTAAAAAGCTGTGGTGGGTATCGCTACCATAAAATTTAGTAACACTGCCCTAAAGCGCAATGATACATAGTAGTTCCTTTAACACTAAACCACTTATACAACATTTTACTTAGTAAAAGATGATGCTAAAGCACTAAACTATCAGTGCATCTTGCAACAGCTAATGCTGAAGCACTAAACCAGCAATGTAGCCTGCAGAACTAATAATAAAGCACTTAACCAAGAAGCTATCTTGCGAAAGCTAATGCTAAAGTTATAAACCATCAATGCGTCTTACAAGAAGCTAATGCTAAAGTACTAAATCAGTAATATATACTGCAGAGGCTATTGCTAAAGCGCTAAACCAACAATGTATCTTGTGAAAGATAATGGCAGAGTACTAAATCAGTAATGCATCTTGCTAATGATAAAGGTCTAAACCACTAATGTGTCTTGCTAAAGCACAAAACCAATCATTTATACTGCATATGCTAATGCTAAAGAACTGCACCAAAAATGTATCTTGCGGAAGCTAATTTTAAAGCATTATAGCAGCAATGTATCTTGGGAAACATAATGCTAAACCAACAATGTTTTCTGCTGAAGCTAATGATAATGCACTTAACTAAGAATTACTCTTGCAAAAGCAAGCGCTAAAGTATTAAACCAGAAATCTATACTGCAGATGCTAACGCTAAACCTTTAAAATGCTCAATTCAACTGTAAAATCCTTTTGTAAGTAACGTGTTTAAAAACCTGTAAATATTCCACACCTAACTTTACTGTTGCCCTGTGACCTGCTTTTTTGAAACACATATTGTTGAGTATTAACAACAGGTCATAATTTTGCCCTAACTGACTTGGGCCAGAAAGTAAATCTATTGCTCTTTTTGTTTAATGACAGCCAGGATTACTGATTAAAAGTAAGACTACTAGCATGGTTTAGCTGGAACTATGTGGCATATGGTCTCTATAATTTTACATTTTTAAGATTTACATATCATTTTCACATTAAAGTTTTTTAATAGGAACTTCCAGCATAAATACAAAATGTTCGTATCAAACTAGATTTTTCTGATTTAGGTGGATTTTATAATTGGAACTGACTGAAAAGTCTGGAGGCTGAAAGATGGACTCGTTCAAAGCGAGGAAGAGTTGTTCCTCTTCCTCTGGGCAGGGAGGTCAGTGAGATCACTGGACTCTGCATCCTTCTGCTCAAACATCCTCTGGCCAAACAAAAACTCACCATCAGAGGATGACACAAAACACCAGCCTGCCAGGCATCCTCCCTTGCTTCCTCTCTCCTCGGCTGCTCTGCAGCAAACGCTTCGCTGCTGCTGGTTTGCAGCCACGTTGGAGGCAAGGTGACACGAGAAACATTCCTGTAATCTCCAAACAAGAGCTTCAGGTGGAATTGCTCCCAGAGGGGGGCGGATGCTGCCACTTTTCTTTCTTCTTCTCCTCAGTTTACCTAAGTATGCCAACATGGAGGAGAGGATGGGGGGGTAAACAACACAAACAGCCTCCCAAGGAACGGCTGCAGATCGGGGAAGAGATGCGGCCTGACAATTTCTCCTTCCCTGCGGCGACCGGGTGTCAGAAGCGAGCGCGCTTCCTTCAGAGAGATCTTTTACCGGCGTTGCCAGAGCTTAAGAAAGTGGGGACTGCAGGACTCGACTGCGTCACCCAGCATTAAACGGCCACAAACTCCCTGGTTATGAGATACTCGCCGCAAAATAGGTCAAGAACCAAAAGAAGCCTCCAGAGCTCAATACTGACTTGTTTTACTCCGTTGGTGGAAGAAACCAAAAATGCTGAAACTTTCACCATCCTGGCAACTTACTCAGATTTGATCCAAATTAAACAATTGATCAAAGCTGAAACATCAAATTAGACTTCCTTCAAATAACAGAAAACCAATCAAGTTCATCATTAGAATCCTCTGAATGCAGCTTTCCAAATCTTTACAAAACATGCGGTTTGTAAAGTAGCTGAACTGTTAAGTTAAGCATTTTTCTCAGTTACATCTGAAATCATATCCATTAAAAATAAAAACGGTCAAATTTGGCATTGATTCTTTTTTTTTTTGCTGAAAAGCAAAACACAGAAAACGCTTCTGCTAGTTTTCTGTACAGCAGCAGGCAGCGATTCCCAGAACTAATGTTTCTATAATAATTTAATGAAAATTAAAGGACATTTTCTAACAGTTTTACTTCTTATTAGACGAACCACATTTCTAAATTAGATTTGTCAATCAAAGACGTGTATTTGGACCTAAACATGAACTAAATTACAGGATCTGTGTGTTATACAGGAACTACTCGCCACTCAGGAACAAAAATGCTGCAACAAACACTTGTTTGTTAACAAATCATTTCTCAAAGCTATTTGGAAACTCGCACATTAATTTCTGTTTTACTTGATGCTCAAAATTTAATAAACTGTTTTTTTTTCTTCCACTGAACTTTCCATTAAAATGCTTCACATCATCAACTGCTCCTTTAGCTACAACTCTTTACCCATCTCTCTCGTTGGAGAGGGGCTCAGCGACTGACTGAACTTTATTTTATTAACTTTCCCTTCATCTTCTTGAATACGGCACTCTGTAACCGGCCGGCTTGTTTGACCATCACTTTTTTTTGGGTAGTACTTGGAGTTTAGTGACTGACTTTGGCACTGTGACTCTTTTCTTCCGCTGAACTTTCTATCAAAATGATTAGATATAGCGCTTTGTAAGCACTCACTTTCTTTAGCCACAACTTACTTTCTGTGGCAGGAGTAGAGTAGCTGTGAAATACTTTATAGTTTTTGCTCTGCTGTATTTGTTAAAGTGCTAATTTTCCTCCTCAGTTTTTCTCCACTAAGCTTTCCATTACGATGCTTGATTGGATCCAGAACTTTGTAATCGGCCAACTTCTTTAGCAGCAGTTCTTTGAAGAGCGCCTCATTAACTGACTGAAACAGTTTTTTGTACTCTATTCTAATGTTTAAAAAACATTTTTTTCTTCCACTGGACATTCAATTCAAATGTTTAGATTAAATGTATTTATTTAGTTATTTTGAACACCTTGTTCTCATTGAGGTTAAAATCTCTTTTTTAAGAGAGACCTGGCCAAGAACACCGCAGTTAGTTAAAAAGAAATCAGAATAAATCAGTTAAAACAAAAACACACTATATTAATGTTTATTCAGTCATTTCCACTCTGGTGTCAAATTTAATCAGTTGCATGGTGAATATAGTTTTTTCTTCCACCTAACTTCCGCTGAGTTATTTGCATGCAGCACATTGTGCTAAATAACTGTTAATATGTAAAAATCAGTTTTTTTTGTGGCTCACTCTCATTAACGAAGGATCTGTTTACTGGCAGTTAAATGTTTTAGCAGTCTTATGTGCTAAATTTCGACGACACTTTTTCCTTCCGCTAAACTTTCCCCTGATCTGACTGAATACGGCCCCTCTGTAATTATTTAGCTTCTTTAACAGCAACCTTTGGCCGCTCTCTCTCTTTAGGGAGGAGTTCAGTGTCTGCCTATGAAATTCTGACGCGCTAACGTTCAGCCATACTTTATTCTTCCACTAAACTTTCCTTTGAAATGTTTAAATAAATGAGTGCGTGTTTGTGTGGTAAATCTGGAAATAACTGAGGAAATGCTGATTAACTTTAAGTTTATTCATTTCATGGAGCGACGCCTCTACCATGAACAATCAACACGTCGTTAATAGGCTTTTTTCTTCTAAATATTTGTGGAAACTGCTGAATGGTTTTTCTGTTAAGGCTCCTGGGACGGTTCTTCTCTAGAAGTCAATAATGAAGTGGAGTTTTCAATGTTTCTGAAACATGGAGGTGTTCAAACCGATCTCAGAGGTTGGGCAGCACTCAGCCGTGAGGATGGCGGGACTCGACTGAACAAAGCTCTGGTTCCTCTTTAAAGAAGCGTCTGTTCTCTCGCCTCTGGAACCCAGAAAGAACAACGGCCCAAAAGTTTCCTGTTGTCTCTGTCATCTTTTCAAAGCTGCTCGGCCCGCTCTGAATAATTTAGCAGCCGTCTGCTCAAATGCAAACAAACGGAATAAAACATAGATGGTTATCAGGCACAAATATGAACAAACGGCATCCCCCAGAAAAAGAGCCGAAGAAACCGGAGCTTTTTTGGAGCGACCGTGTTTGACTAGCTGGACGAAGCAGGCAAACATCTTCCTCCTCCTCCTCCTCCTCCTCTGTAATGATGTGTGTCCTGTCAGAGAGGCAAAGCCAAATTACATTCAGGACTACAAAGCTCCCGCCTCTCTGTGCAAAAACAATAACTGGAATTCAGCAGCAGCAAATTGCACTAAAATTTTCAGTCTCTTTCTGTGAATTATTAACGAGGAACAAACCTAAAAAGACAAAACGGAAATCTGCAGCGCGCCCAAACCGCCGAGAAGGATATAAAACTGTAATTATGCCAGAGAGAATGAGGAACGGAGCAAAGTTGTTGGAGCCTGAAACTGAAACTACGAGCTGGGAGAAGTTTTATTACGTTCTCAGGAAGGAGAAGCTAACAGGCTAACCGCAGCGCGGCGGCTCTGAGGGTCGAACCTGAACCAGTTACACGTGCACATAAACCCACAAGCCTTAGAATCCAGTTTTTAACAGATTTCTTGTTTTATCAGTTTCTAACTCTCTTTTAAAAACATTCAGTTGATTTACTCAATTCTCATAACCTTTAACCTTTGACCTGCTTTAGGAAAGAAAAATCCTCTTTTGGCTGTTAGGGCAATTTTCGTATTTTGATTATTTAGGGTAAAAATCACAGAGTTATTCCACTTAAAAAGAATCAAAAACGTTAAAAGCTTTTCTATTTTTTTCATTATCAACTTTTATTGTCATATTTTTGTTAAAGTTTAAAATGTCGTTATTTTAAAAGTGAAAAGGAAAAGTAGCGTTCTGAATTAAAATCTTAATATTTTGTACAAAAACAGTGAAACATTTTATTAATAATACTTAACTAAGATTATGGAGTAAAAACCTGCTAATTTTGATGTTTCATGTTCATTATTAGCGACTTTCAAAGTAATTAAGTCAAAAATTTGCAAACAATTCATGTACCCTGATTTTATTTTATTTTATTATTTACTATTTTAAGATTTACATTCTTCTTGTATTTCAATATTTTAATTAGGAATTTAATGAATCTTTATTTTATATGTATAGATTTTTTCATTGTTAGATGTTTATTTTTCTTATTTTTCTTTATCATTTAAAAAACATAAAAAATCTGAAACTGAAAGTTTTTTTTACTTTAACGTATTTTTATGAATCAATTTAAATCTGAATTAGAACAAATGTTTCTTCTTTATTTGTTTATCACTCTAAAGATTTGTGCCTGTTAATTTAGTATTTTCTGTGATTTTACCAGTTTTCTGTCCTGAAGTAGTCTTTTTAAACTTTACCATGACTTATCTAGAGTTTGGTATTTTATTAGAGTAAATCTCTGTTAAATGAAACGTATATACATAATAGTTCTGGTCATTTGTTAAACTGCATAAATACTGACATAAATACTTAAATACTGAGTAAAATCACATAAAATGCAAAGTCTCCAATGATCTACTTTTTACTATTATAATAGATCTAAAATGCAGATTACAAAAAAATTTGTATTAAACATCAATTGAAGTTAAATTTATGCTTTAAGGTTAATAGAAACCAAAGTGTCTGAAATGTAAAAGGTTTCCTGGTCCCAGAGGAGTGTGTGAGCGGCTCGCCTCCCAGCTGGGCCTCGAGGTCGGAGGATGAGGAGGATGAAGCAAGGATGATCAGCTGATCTGTCATTAACTCTGCTTCTCTTAAACCTGCCGATATTTTATACACAGAACAAACCGAACATCCTCTACACTAGTTTTAATTTTTTAGTCTTTATAAGGAGGTTTTGTTCAGATGGATCGGTTTGGGATTGAACTTTGACCTGATGCAGCTCTTATTAAGTGCTTCTCATTTGGGGTTAAAGGTCATGGTGAACCATGTCTCGCTGATGGATGCTGCTGCCACTTCTCCTGTTTACTGGTGTTATTCTGCCCTCTAGTGGCTGCTAGCCGAAATTTCTGCTGTTGCTGCCATTTTAAAACCTGAATTTCTGACATTTTCATGCTGCTTTTGTCTAGTTTTAGATATTATTACTAAGTTAGTTGGCTTTGAAAATGTTTATATACTTTTTTCCCTTTTAGCATCTCAAATTTTAGTATTTTATTAAGATTTTAAATGAGACATAATCAAATGATTGAGAAACTGAACACATGGATTTAAATCTGTTTTATAATGTATTTTTCTTTCTCTACTTTGTCTACTTTTGTCTTGTACTTTCCCCAAATAAAATGAAGAACAGATCCCAGATGTTAGTAAGAGAACAAGCAGAGCTCAAAGAGCTCGGTTAAAGGAGCTCAGCTGGGAGAATCTGTCCACGACTTTGAGTCCAGTCTGGCCTAATGGAGGAGTTTCAATCATTATGGGGGGAAAAACAGAATCAGTTTTTAGTTTGAGAAATGATGTAGTGAACATGGCTAAGATGTGGAAGAAGGAGCTGTGATAGGAAAAGGCCGAATTAAAACCCCAAACTGTGTTGAAACACGGTGGTGGCAGCATCGTGTTGTTGGGGACACTGGTTAGACTTGATGGGAAGATGATTGGAGTTAAATCCAGATCAGCGCTGTGTACAGCTACAACGTTCAACGATCTGAGTATATTCCCGAGTTAGAATGGCCTAATCAAAGTCCAGCCTGAATCCCATCTGATTTGAACCAGAGGCGATGTGTGAAGCTGGTGGTCAGATTATGAAGTCTGAGATTATCACACGTCTGACCTTCTGCTTCAACACGACGCTGCAGTTTCTGTTGTTTCCAGAAAGTCTAATAAAAGACAAGATGTAAGAAATTTGGTTTAAACTCTTCAAATTAGCCAAGTCGGTGTCGTCAAATAATGTTACTAGGTGGAAGTTTAGAAAGTGAATAGAATCCATTTGATGTGACAGTTGTGGTCACCAGGCCAACGTAACGACACCTTAAATATCGATGCAGGCCGAACTACTGGGAGTGATGTGAGTGACCATCACAAACGTAAACGGGTGGAGTTATCCAGGATGTGTGAGGCAGGAGGAAGGAGCATTTCAACTACAGAACCAAGAAGATGATGTTCTGCTCTTTATTTTAATAAAGTCTGCGCTGAATTATTGTGTCTGTATACTACTTTATTAGCGACTGTTAGGAAGGGAAGTGCAATAAAAACGTGTAGTTCCTGCAGTTTTTCTGTTTGTATCCAACCTATAAGCATAAGAGCAAAAGTTTACAAATTGTTGAAATGGTTTAATTAAAAAAAACTATTTTTATCATTGATCTTCTTCTGAAACAAAAAATATATCTATTTATACATTAAAGATTTGCCAATATTATTTTTTTTTTTGCAAGTTATTACAGCTCAAACAAAGGTCAGAGGGCAAAACGACTATCGTGTTTTTTTGTCGCTTCTACGTCTCGTTGGAACTTGAATCGCTGACATGAGCCTCCAACGTCTTACAATGTGTCCTCACTCCTTCCTTATTTCTTCACCTTGTCTTTTCTGTCCTACCCTCACTTTATCCTTCAGCTATCTGTCCTTATGGTCCTTCCTTCCTCCCTCCCTTCCTTCGTCAGCGTCCACGTTTAAACTCCGCCCAGTTCAGAGATCTCTTGTTGTGACGTTGTCGTCCTGCCTCCTGTCTCCATCGGTCAACCGTTGCTTCCCGTCTGCAGCTTGGTTGTCCAAACTTCCTCACAGAGGACCTGGGGGGGGGGCATATTTTTGACAAACCTGTCATCTCTGTAATTATCCAGAAAGCAGCAGATGAAACATTAAACACCGACTGCTGACGGCAATCAAAACATGTCATTTGTTGTCAATTATTCATTACTTTGAAGGTTCTGAGGGGCTCGTTAATATGGAAATAAGCTTTCTGTGCTAACAAGGTTGTAGTATCTGACTCCAGATCATCTGAAGCAGAGCACACTTCCTTCCTTTCTTTTCCTTTTACGTTCATGTTTTCTCTTTTTTGTTTTTTCTGCCCCTCCACTTGTGATCAAGACGTCTGTTCTTCAAACAAATCAAATTTCTACTCCAAAAACACTTAAAACTCCCATCTGATGAAACTCTTTGACAGCTTTAACTTCAACTCTGAAGCCAAACCACTCAAAACTAATCCAGTCCGTCTTTTTATTTGACCGCTTCCACTCTGCACCTCACTTTATTATTAATGTCGCAGCAGACCCATGCCAACAGAGAGCGGTCAGCTACGTTCCCGTCTGTAGCTTTTCACGCTTTGCCTCCCCTGCAATTAATTAACGGCATGAAAAGTCCCGCGCAGCAGCTCGCCTCTGCAGCTACCTTTGCCAGCTGTCAAATCGGAGAGACATGAACTGGAAAAAGAAGCCAGAGGCCGGGGCTATTTGAGGTAATTGGGTCTGCTTCCTGCAGAATACCTGTTAGCTGGTGCCACCATCAACGACACCCTGTTTTCTGGCTGCAGGAATAAGGTCTGACCAGCAGTTTTTGTAAGTTTGTGACAGACTTCATTTAACATCTTTGAGATTAAAAACAGTGAAACACCTTTTAGGAAATGTGGTTTGAATTGAGCAATGATTTGATTATATTTGACTTGGAAATGACATTTAAAAAGCAAAATACTCTATTTATCATACACTAATATAGATAAGGGAGTATAAACATCCAATGTATGGCAACTGATCAGTTGGACTGAAGTTCATTTCTGTTTCCAGTGTCTGTGTGAAGGATGAATATTGATGAGGTGATGAATCTAATTGTGGTGAAACACTATATGAAACAGGGGAAGTGAAGTATGCAGTAAAGCAATCAGCACATTTGTAGTTGTTTTGTGTGGAGGGCAGGGTTCCTGCCACCCTCTTCAAAGTTGCTTAGTGCCGGTTAAAACAAAACAGACCCCCTTGGGCCATGACAGAGGGATCATTCAACGAGCTGTAAGTTGATGCATAAACACAGACTCGTTTGAGTCTTATGTCTGTATTCTGCTTTGTTGGTTGAAAGATGTATCTATGCATCTTTGCTTTTATTGTAAAGTTGGGGAAACACACGTTTGTGTAAAAAACTGACACAATGGTTCTGAACTCTGACAATCTGAGCTCAAGCAGGGAAGTCCAGTTCAGTGAAACGCCAAAGGTTGGTGCGGTTCTCTACGTCTACTTTAAGATCAAGCATATACAGGAGAGTGTTTCCATTAACGGTTTGACTCTCCCTGGGCAAGTGAGGTTAACCTAAACTTTTAATGTTGTTTCATAGTAGCTCAGGAATGAGTTGGTTGAACAGGAAACAATGACCCATATAGCAAAGCTTTGTGAAATATGCCGTTTCAAGTAGGGCTTTCTGTATAGACAATAATAAGTGAGACGGTAATGTAGATTAAGCTAAATTTGGTTGTTTCCATTTTGTATTAAAACAACACAATCACTACTGTATATGGATTGCAGAAAGGGAAGACGTTTTCCAAGCACTTTTTCTGCCTCCTGTTTAAAGGTGGTGGGGGGGTCAATGATCAAAAGATCACCTGCTCTGTTGTTTTATGAGCATCAGCCAGTAAATGAAGTCATTCCGGTTTAGCATGGATTTTTCCCCCGATTCTCAATCAGGGAAAGCTCGCATTAGTCTGCTATACTTGCAGTCAGTCGGGCGAATTACTCAAACAAATCTGAACCTATTCAGGTAATGAGTTAATTAACTTCCCAAACGCAAATGTCAATAAAAAGGACGGACTTCAAGCACGTTTTTATCTCACTGTGAAGACTATGAAAGTTGTTCATTGTGTCCCCAGCTTTAGATTTAAAGTTTTTGTTTTTTTGTTTTCTAAATGTTTGGCATTAGTCCACCAAAAAACAAACATGCATATTAATGCTTGTAATCTAATAAGGAGTTCCTCATGGCCTTGTTGTTGCTTCTCTAGTTTTCTTCTATGTTATATATTTAATGAATTTCATTCAAAATACTTAATTTCATCCACACAAAAAAAAAGCTTATCAATAAAGTTCCAAGAGTTTAATCTATTTTAGATGGGAACAACAAATTGATTAAACTTAATTGGAGTTTTATTATTTAGATCATAGGGTGTTTGGTACTATATGTAATGCTTAGGTCAGGCTCAGTAATAAAAATCAAATGCCAAAAAAAAAAATTGATACTTACATAAATAAGACATAAGGGAAGAAAAGCACAGAATGACTCCTGGTAGATTAAAAGTAAGGGAAAATTACCATAAATGGAAGAAAACAGTCACAAAGAGACATAAACCCCTGAAGAGGACACATGAAGGAAACAATAATGATCAAGAAGAGAGATATTTTCTTGGCAAACACACGCACCCCAAATAAATGCTTAATGACAACGGAGAATTGAAATATGATGGAAAATGGACAGAAAAAGTAGAGCAGCAACACAAAATCCCCATAAAGAGAAACTAAGGTCTGAGACCTCGGGGAAACAAAAAATAATCTTATTACAAAACAGGTGAATAACCACAGAGACCGAGAGGCCAGAGTTAATACCAGAAACTGTGAAAAACTGAATGGTTCTGCATACAAACTTCAGACAACAGGACCTAAAATTATAGAAAACCATTAAAGATGGACACAATTACAAACACTAAAAAGACAAGAGACACTTTGTCTCTTCAGATGTGACTAAAATGTTTGGTCTGTCAGACTCCTGCAGATCCAAACTGCTTTTGTAATTTTGCTCTCAGACACCGTGCAAAATCAGGAAGCTCATTGTCATTATTAAGACAGTAAATCTGCATATAATCTATTTTTTTTCCTACTTTACTGTAGACTCTCTTTAAGCTGTAGTAGCCTCAGGAAAGACAATACCAGCCTCTCTTCAATTATTTATTCTCATATCAGCCCAGAAAAG
The DNA here is from genome assembly GCA_032876305.1 of Orestias chungarensis. Taxonomy (NCBI): domain Eukaryota; kingdom Metazoa; phylum Chordata; class Actinopteri; order Cyprinodontiformes; family Cyprinodontidae; genus Orestias; species Orestias chungarensis. The sequence continues at coordinate 7,807 of JAVLVB010000456.1, read as the reverse complement.
ATGACAAATGCTAATTCAGGTCCATTCCCCAGCTGGGCGTCGGAGCGCTCATTAGTTTTAAAGAAGGTTAATCCATTTAGGTTTTGCATATTGATATGCCAATTATGTCTCATCGCAAAGCAGGCATCCGTCAAGGTAATAGTGCATAAACACATGCAGAAGCATTAGGGAGAAGTCAGCGTTATAATAAAGTAGGTGTTAATTGGTCAGGGGAGAATGTGGGATAACTTATGTGTGTAACATACAGGAGCCGGGTGAGGTGGGGTCCGATTCGTGGGCCCCTCATTTTATCAAACCCATGCTGTGAGCTTCAGGGATGTTCCAACCAAAACAATCTACAGAGTAAAAGAAAGGTTTATCACAACTGCATCTTAATGGATGAAGCTGTTTCTTTCTGGCCAGTTATCGCATGTGAGCAGAAAAGGCATACACATAGTGTAGGTTTGTAAGGGTTGTCAGCATCTATCTTGCTTTAGAAGATAATTAGGAATGGTCTAAGTTCAAATAATCAGGAAAATTTAGTGAAACTGCTAAATGGTCAAAATCATAACTGCTTGTTATATTTAAGCCAAACGGCAACTCAAAGGAATCTAGTCTAAACTATGTAAAAGTGTTTAATCAAGCTAAAAAGGCAAACATCTAACAGAGCTTAAGGTCAAGCAAATGTTAAATAGACTCAAGGCAAAAGATACTTGCTTATGTCAACAGTTAATATAACCAAAATAATAGCTAATCTTAAACAGCTTAAAGCTGCCTAATCAAGCTAATTACTAGTCTAAATCTGGCAAACGGCTAACTGAGTAAAGCTAACAGCTGCTTATGTATGCAAATGGTAAATAAAATCAAGTTAAGACATTTTAATTATGCTAACAGTTATTATAATCAATGTAATTAATATTCAGAGTAAGATATCCAGTCTTAGCTAGCTAACAGCTGCTTATAGTCAAGCTAATGAAGAGTCTAAATCTGGCAAAGCGCTAACAGAGTTAAGGTACAGCTGCTCATGTAGGAAAATGGTCAATAGATTCAAACTAACACATTTTAATTATGCTAACAGTTAATATAACCAATTAATATTAAGAGTACAATCTTAACTAGCTAAAAGCTGCCTAATCAAGCCAAATCTGGCAAACACCTAACAGAGTTAAGCTAACAGCTAATCATCTAGGCAAATGGTAAATACAATCAAGTTAACACATATTTTAATTGTGCTAACAGTTGATATAATCAATATAATTGCTATTCTGGGTAAGATATCTAGTCTTAGTCAGCTAACAGCTGCTTAGACTCACTCTAATGATTAGTCTGAATCTGGAAAGCAGCTAACTGCTACTTGGTATCTTGCTAACGGCCAATTAGAGTCAAGCTAACATGCTAATTTTCAGTCTTAGGCAGCTGAAGTTAAGCTATAATGTAGGGTAATCTTTGGAGTTTGTAAAAGTATTTAAATAATACATTTTAATCTATACATGTAAGCCTTTTAAATTAATTAGAAGCATCATTAAAACTGCTTTAATACAAAGAATAAACAGTTTTTTTAATGAAACACTGTATTCATTGACCAGTCCGAGCGGACACAAGTGTTTTATTGTTGCTTTAATGGCACTTTATCTATAAGCGACAGCTTGATGATCTTGGTTAAGTCTAGCTGCTGCCAGCCGCCAGAGCTTTCCCCAATGTTTCAATGAATCGATGCACGTCCCTAAAAGAGTTGTAGAGCGGCGTCGGTGCCACTCGCAGCACACTGGGCTCCCTCATGTCACACTGCAACAACACATGACGAAAACCGCCATTTAGAAAAATTATTACGCTTCAGGCGTCAAAAAGTAACGGTCTGTGAGCCTCTTACTGTGACGCCCCTCCTCTCCAGCTTCTCGAAGACTCTCCTGATGGGAATGGAGAACGAGAGGGACAGCTGACAGCCTCTCTGCTGAGGGTCAGAGGGCGTGATGATTCGGACGTATGGTTTGTGAGGCCGGGCCTGGTCCTGCGTGTAGTAGTGCTTTATCAGGTACTCCAGGTAACCAGTGAGGAGGACAGACTTTCTCCGCAGCATCTGCATACTCGTCATGTCAAACACCTGGACAATTTTATAGGTCAATTAAAAAGCTGTTAACTTTATTTAATCTGTAGAAATGAAATGCAGTACCTCCAAACTGGCCTGTAGAGGGCAGACCAGAAGAATTGGTTGATTTGACAGTCTGAAGCCGCTAACTCCAGGCTGCAGCTCCATCACTGGAAACAGGAAATGGCACAAATGATAATTAGTTATTTCATAGCCTAAATTGAACACGAGTTTCCATTTAATAGAGAACACTGCTCATGTAAAGCCGAAGAAGGCCACAAGATCGTAGCAAGCACTCTTCAGATGGAGGGAAAGTCGTACCGTTTGTCATCTGGAAGCGGGTTTTCAGGTCATGACCCCACCATCCCAACAGTCTGCAATAAGACGGATAATTAAGATATGTTTACCTGCTGCATCAATTTATGTAATTTAATGTAACTTGAAAATGAAGGGATTGTAAAAAGGCTGTTGTTACAGCTGTAAAATTATTTTAAGTTCACAATATCACTAATATCACTTTAACCACACTCTATGGTAGAAACACCATCTTTGGGTACTGGAAGATTATTTGTATGACCTAAAATAAGAAAATTTGATGCTTGTTTCAAAGCAATGCTTGTGTCACTTACGCGGGTTTGATGGTATCTTTGTGTTTTTCATGAATGAACGCCCCACCGAGACCACCGGCACCTGCATTTAAATACTATAAAGCCAAAATGTCACACACAGTCGTTATGGGAAGGTTTGTTTGATTCAGCCTCTTAGCTGCAGACCTTATAGGTGCACCAGCAGGCAAAGTCAACTTCCCAGTCGTGGAGCTTCAGATCAGCATTTCCGACTGCATGGGCACAGTCGAATCCAACGAAACAGCCCTGATAGTCCACAAAAATCAATGTTCATATACAAAAACTCGACGATCCCAAGGAGATTTGATGTAATAAACAAAAATACACTTTTGTTGTTTAAGTTTCTGTAAATGCCTGATACCTTTCTGTGGCCAGCCTTCGTGATGGTCTCCATGTCAAACAGCTGGCCGGTGTAGTACTGAACGCCTGGGAACATCACCACAGCGATGGAGTCGCCCTCTTTTTCTATCGCATCTATGATGTCCTCGGTTCTCAGGGTGTCTTCTCCCTAAAAACAACATTTGCGGGATGTAACGATTAAAAGAGGCAAGGCTGTAGAAGGATCGGGTTCTGGGTGATGGTTTTAGGTGTTGTGGACTCACTGGTCTGGGTGACAGCGTCAACATGCTGTGCTCAGGTTCAAATCCTCTCAGGCGGATCTGTGACTCTATGGCGTACTGACAACAGAATGGAAAAGAAATCACAATGGAGATGATGAGGAAGTTGAAAGTGTAACTAAAGAAACGGCTGAATCAAACAAGAGCAAAAAACCTTCAGGTGTTTCATGTTTTTCCATGGGATAAATATTCAAATCACAAGTTGCTAAACTATCGTGTTTAAATATAATGTAAAGGAGCTAAATAGTTGGTTTAATTTAAACACTTTGTGCATTCGAATGGATCTGATCATTCACACAGAGTGATCTTTTAATGTTAGACGTACTCACGTGATCTGAAGGGAAAGCTTTGCTCTCCAGAAGGATTTTGTGTCTAGTTGGAGTCGGTTTGTAGAAGGACAGCTGCAGAGTGATGCCAGGAAATGACTAAACTTGTTCTGCTTGTGAAACACCTTACTTCTGATAGATTTATCCAAGCCATTACCATAAGAAGGTGAAGATTAACCGTCAGGCCGTTCATTAGCGCCACCTCCTCAGTTTTGGCCCCTGACATGAAACATGATGTTATTATACATTACTGACCTCTGTTGATAAGCTTAGATTCCCAAGCTTCCCAGATAGAAGTTGTGTATGGATTTATGAGACACAATGATAAAAAAAGTTTGATAAAAATAAATGTGAAGTCATTGAAAAGTTACTAGAATCTGCTCAGAGTCAGGCGAACATCCTGGTTGTGGCTCTTTATTGTCTGGCTAACAGAGTTAAGCTAGAGTTTCTAGAAGTTTTTTTCTTTTCTTGTTAAATGACAGTAGTATTTGAAATTTAATGCTTTTCAAAATTAAATATTTGTATCAGAAAACCTAGCTTCCTCACAAAACAAAGAGCCGGAGGTTTTCCCTCCTTTGGTGTAGTCATACGTTTAATTTTACTTGTGTTACCATGGACTCGACTGACTATGAACCCGGTCATATTCTAAACTCTCAAAATCTTTTATTTATTGATGTACAGATGATTGCTGTTTTCCTCATACAATAGATCGGGTCATTTTAGGTGGTAAACTAGGAGCCTAAAACAGTATCTCGCCTTGGGCCCCAACAAAACTAGAAACAGCAAATATAGTCAAGCTAATGATTAGCCTGGGTCTGACAAACATTTAAAAGTTATGCAAACAGCTAATCAGTGTTAAACTGGTAAAAACACTCAAGCTAACAGTTACTTCATTGTGGTGCATTTCTTTTGGGAACCTTTCCATAACATGATGTTACTTTGATTGTTTATTCTGGTTGGTTATTTTTTGTTACCTGTGTAAGTTGTACGTTTTCTTGACGGTTATGGTAAATTTAGTTTGTCTGAACTTACCAACAATATTTGCCATTAAACCCTCGATGTTGTTTTCAGCCCAAGCCCAGGGCCTGGAGCCGACAGTGTGAGCATGGACGCCCCTGTTGAGACAGTGAGACAATGTGAACAAAATCAGACATGTGGAAATGAATACATAACGATGAAATAAGCTAACATTTTTGCCCAGTTGTCCAGCTCCTCTTCTAGATATTTCCATGCATTTTTGGGTTGCAGACCCAACGAGTTTCCAGACAAGTAGATGCATTCTTGGCTTCCATCCACCAGGGATAGATCAGCTGCGGAGAGCGAAACTACATTGTCACCTCATTCCAGTTTCTTGTCCTCACATGTTTTATGCGACGTTTTCTACTCACAGGGCGGTAAATCTGCAATCTTGGGCACCAGGAAGTTCTGCCTGAGGTGCCGCAGTTTGTCATGCTCATCGAAATAGTCCGCTATGTTTTCAGACACGGGACTGCAGCCCAGCAAGGTGGACGCGCGTTTCACCGCGTCTGTGGGAGGGAGGTCTAAAAGGTCATCCATTGGTGACTGAACAGAAAACCTGAAGTGAACAAAGACGAGCATGTTTCATCGTATGCGTGTCTCCAAATGCAGCTAAATAAAACATAAATGATGGAAATATGTACGGCATGTCTGATAGAATAAGTTCATGAGCTATTAATGTCTCGATGAAATTAGAATAACTAAAGAGTTCTCAGGGTTTCTTCTCCCTAAAGACGACATTTGCGTTTATGTTTGATAACAGAATGTGAGGTTTTAACTGGTAATGCATTTTCTGAGCTCAGACTTTCCTGTTAAGTGCCTTAAAATGACGTGTTGTATATCAACGGTGTATAAATAAACTCAATTATGGAATACTACAACTCAGCAGACTCAAGATATATTGTTATCTTAAAATGGGTTAAAGATTAGACTTCAGCTGCCTAACAGACGTAGATCTGAACTTTAACAAGCAAATAAACAACGTAAAACTTTAATTGAGCAACATAAACAGCAGTTATACTAACAAGTGGCTTTTATCTAAAGTTCATTCTCATCACACCTTTGTAGTTTTACTATAGTTGTACTTTATGCTTCTTCTTATGTGATTGTGCTTTAATTGTTTTTGAAGCTAGATGTTTTCGATTAGTCTCTTTTCTGCTCAGTTATATCCCTGAGTTTTTTTGCAAAAGTTAAAGTTCAGTGGAAACTGTGTCTTACCCCGAATCTGTCGGTTATGGACGTGCTTCCACTCTGTCGGATCACCAGCTGACTGAATCCTCTGAAGTGCTCTTTAACCCCTTTGTGTGCCCTCTCTAGTTAATCATTGCATCGATGAACCGACCTCCAGCTTCTGATAACATGCTGATCTAGATCAGAATAATTCCTGGGGTTTTCACTTTAACGCTAAAAGCCACTTCCTCTTTCGTTCATGTGGTTTCAGTTTTGTTTCTAAAACGTTGAAACGTGTCAGGGGAAACTTCCCAAAAAGGCAGAGCTGCTGTTGCTGCTGCTGCTGTTGTTGGTTCATCCTTTAGTTTCACCGGATCTCAATCAGACAGCAGGGATTTGTTCCCATTTAAAAACTGGGATCTCTGGAAAGCTTCAGGGACAAAGGGACACACAGTCTGCCCCCACTAGAATGAAAAAAGTTTTATTTAGGATAAATTTAATAAGCGGCAAAAAATGTACCAGTCTCAAATTTAGTAAAATATTTTAGATTAAATGTTTCGATTATTAAAGCTGCACCAGAGAGGGAAAACAGGGCTCTTTCTCCTTGCGTACACCGGAGAGCAGCAGAGTGTAAATAATTGACTGAAATGTTGGAGGAGCAGTTGTAAATTAACTGTTTGTGTCATCTATGTCAGCTTACCCCTGACTGATTATACATCGGAGTCTGATTTCAAGAAAATGTTTATTTGTGGTGGCAATGGAATGTTGTTAAGGGGAAAAAAAGTCATTTTGGAAGGCCACAACTAAAATATAAATATATGGGATTTATTGTGGATGAACATGTTTAATTTAGAAAAAGAATAATTGCTTTACAATCACATTTCATTTTACCCATTTGTTTTTAACAAAGTCTTTTTATTGTTTTAATGTTAACAACACAGAACTTAGACATACACATACAACAAAATCCCTCCCATCCCACCCTTTCTATACCGAATCAGCTAGAGACAGAAATCTATCAGACAGGCATGCGAATCACAAAAATATCAGAATCTTAGGATTGTGCATACATAGTGTAAAATCATTTATGATATTATACAATTGTATCTGCTGAAAAACTTTCAAAACAAGATACAAATTGCTGCCACGTGTCATAAAATTTCACCACGGACCCTTTTACAGTGGATCAAATTTTTTTCAAAATGGATATATCACATTACCTGGGCAGCCATTACCATATAGAATATTGGTACACAAAAATTAACAGTAACAGATACCTGCCAAAGAACAACCACAAAACAAATAGATCCGGCATAGTCCCAACCCTCTCTCCTAAAAGAACTTGGAAATAACCTCACGTTTCATTTTACTCCTTTTTAGACATCATACTATTCTATGTGTTATTTTGGCCCTTTTTAAGACATCATACAATACTATGTCTTATTTTGGCCCATTTTAGACATCATACTATACTATGTGTTATTTTGGCCCTTTTTAAGACATCATACAATACTATGTGTTATTTTGGCCCTTTTTAGACATCATACAATACTATGTCTTATTTTGGCCCTTTTTAGACATCATACTATACTATGTCTTATTTTGGCCCTTTTTAGACATCATACTATATACTATGTGTTATTTTTGCCCTTTTTAGACATCATACTATACTATGTGTTATTTTGGCCCTTTTTAGACATCATACTATTCTATGTCTTATTTTGGCCCTTTTTAGACATCATACTATACTATGTGTTAGTTTGGCCCTTATTAGACATCATACTATATACTATGTGTTATTTTTGCCCTTTTTAGACATCATACCATACTATGTCTTATTTTGGCCCTTTTTAAGACATCATACAATACTATGTCTTATTTTGGCCCATTTTAGACATCATACTATACTATGTGTTATTTTGGCCCTTTTTAAGACATCATACAATACTATGTCTTATTTTGGCCCTTTTTAGACATCATACTATA
>JAVLVB010000453.1:718190-740058 GCA_032876305.1 Orestias chungarensis | reverse complement strand
ATTTCCAATTTCAAATCTGCTTAGTTACCGTTATTTCAACCTTGTTAACCTTTTGTTTCCTCCTAGTGTTCTTTTCTCCATAGTAACCACACCTGGTCTGGCATTCTGTTAGCTGAGACATCTTCTTGGATGAGAACATGGGCTGAGATGCTTCCAGTGATGCTCTACAACTGCCGCTATAAACTCTATTATTTCAGTATCCTGTGCTTCTAATTTAGTTTTCTGTCTTTTCAAACCCCCAGTCGGTCGTGGCAGATGGCTGCTTGTACTGAGCCTTGTTCTGCTGGAGGTTTCTTCCTGTTAAAGGGGAGTTTTTCCTCTCCACTGTCGCTACATGCATGCTCAGTATGAGGGATTGCTGTAAAGTCAACGACAGCACAAGCCATTGTTTTGGTCTGCTGATTCCAGAGGAGTGAATGCCGCAAGTAAATGACTCGATGAATCTGCTGGGGTTCCTTAGATTGGAAACTTTTTCAAATTGATTTGTTTATGATGTATCTTTGATTTTAATTGATTTTCTTGTAAAGTGCCTTGAGACAACATCTGTTGTAAATTGGCGCTATATAAATAAACTGATTCTTCTTGAGCTGTAGCACTACTCAACTACACTAGACACCCCTGAATCGGATTTATAATTCATTCACTTGGCACTATGCTTATTTTTCACAGCAGTACAGGTGTTATATTAACATCTGCTACTCATCATAAACAATATTTAATATAAATGTACCTCAGAAATAACTACATACAGTAATACCCATATGGTCCAGTACATATTCTATTTTATTTTTCTTTCAGTCTTTCTGAGTTTAATGCTTGTAAATAGTCGATGTAATTGTTACTGTCAGAAAATTAGCTGTGGATAGGGTTCTGTGTCCTGCTGCTTCCCAGGTTCTCCTGCAGAGGGCGTCTGGAGGCTGCCTGCCAGGCTGAAGCTCTGCTGTGGCACCTGTGTTTACACACAGGTGCTTTTCATCAGGTGAGTAGCAGGACTGGATAAGAGGAGCAGCTCTCCATTCACTCAATGCCTGAGTAGTTGTTGATTTTTTCTTGTTGGTTCTTTGTGTTTTTCTGTGAATTATTTCTTCTTGTTTTCCCAGTGAAGTTTCTAGTAAGATAACCTTGTCTATGCTCAACCCAGGCACCTCTCTAGTCTCCTACACACTCTAACCTTCAAGAAACTCTTGTTACAACTCCAGATTATGGCTACCCACGTTTGACATCCGCTCTTCTGGATTCACCTGCCTCTACCTGCAAAATCTGTCTGCTTCAGCTCTACGGCCTCCAGATAACAACCGTCAGCAGAACCGTAGACCCACAGCCTCCGCTCACATTTCCCTGGCGTCTTCCGCTCTTGCTTCAAAGTATGGTCCACTACTGGAATAATCATCTCTAATCAAACCATCTCTCTCCATCTCTGTGCCGTTCCCCAGTGCTCCGGGTTCCCCCACATCATTCTGCAGCTGTCCCTGCTCCGAGACTCCATTCAATTTCTCTGTACAATAAACTTCTTAAATCTAATTCTTTGCCTCCTGAGAGTTTCCTGTTTATGTGGGTAAAAGGCTTTGAAGACATGACTGATACACGCGTCGCTCTCCCCCAGAAAAAATTATATTGTATGTAATGTACAACAAAGTGATTCTGTTTTAATTTAATTTTCCTTTGGGATAAATAAAGTAGTGTTGATTTAATTTGATTCTGAACTTGTTTCTAATCTGGGGTTAAAATAAACATTTAACTTTGCATTATAAATTGTTACTTTCTGTGAAACAGTATAGAGATATAACAAAGCTATATTCTTTTAACAGTAATCTCTCGGGGTCTGTTTCTCAACAGGATCACATTCTTCTGCCTTTTCCTTCATTGCACCATTTGTCTATATTTTTCTGGAGAAAACAGTTTCTAATTTTATTATTTTATTAATTCCCTTGAAGTTTTGTTGAATCCATGATAAATAAAAAGAAGGAATATAGTCCACATGTAATTCATCCCCTCACACTGAGTGACCCATGCACGAAGGAGATTAATGACAGAGGCCACCAGGACAGGTATGGAGTCAGGAGGTTATTCACCAGTCTAAGTTTGGTAACGATAGTCACTGTTGAAGAAAACTCATATAGTTGCTAGCTTGCAAATAGGCGCATGATCTATGATCAAGAAAATAAAGTTCTTTACTCAGTGATTGGCTCTTTTAGAGAAAAGTTCATTTCTCACTGATACTAAATATCAGAATTAAAAGTATGACTTTTTAGCACTAAACCAGTAAATGTAATCAGCAAAAGCACATGTTGATAATAGATGGGTTACTACAAAGTATTTCACCCTCAACAGATCAAATATTATAATGCAAAATCATCTGCGCGGTTCTTTGAAACACGCATGTTCTTAATACATCAGATTTTAAACTGTTGGCTGTAGAGCAACAAGCTGTTCTACAGCGACGTACTGTGGGTACATAAGAATCATTTGCTGCACTGTATGATGGGTGGATAACCTGAGGAGAAGAAACAGTGCTGCTCCATTAACAGGCCTCACCCATTTGGAAATAAAACCATTAATAAAATTGTTTAACTACTTAAAGAATCATTTGGTTAATCCAGAATAATTAGCGGGAATCTAAGTGTAATAAATGTTGTACAAACATTAAACCAAAACAATGTCAAAGCTAATAACACCTAGCAGAGTATTAGAAGTGTGGTGCTGGCGACCTGTCCAGGGTGTAACCCCGCCTCTCACGCAATGTGCGATGGAGGAAGGAACCAGCAGACCCCTGCAGCCCCACAACGATAAGCGGGTTGGAACGTGGATGGGTGGGTAGAAGTGTGCCCAATGCAGGTCTGATGACCCCAGAATGACTCTTTTCGGCCATCAGAAAAGAAGCTATGTTTTTCAGCATGCACTGCACATCCCCACAAACACAATATCCCTACTGTAGAGCATGGTGGTCGCTGCATCATGCTGTGGGGATTCTTCTTGGAAGCTGGCCCTGGAATGCTTTTCAAAGTAAAATGTTGGGAAACTCTGGAGGACAGTTATCTTCCGTCTGCAAGATAACTATGGCTTCAGAGAACATTCATTTTGCAGGAGCATCCGGCAAAAGCTACACCAAAGTAGTTAAAAGACAACAAGGAGAAGGCTCAGGAGTGGCCCAGTCAAAGCAATCTGTCTGAGAATGAATGGCTTAGGTCTGTTTCCAGCTGATCCCCAACAATTTGGCAGAGCTAGGAGATTTTAACAGGAAGAATGCAGAAAGAAACCCCAGCATTCAGATAAATGTACCAGCCTGCCTGAGACCCAAATTTTTTATTCAACTTAATAATACTGAGAGAAGGTATTGTATTTTTGATCCGAACAATTGAAGTATGACCAATAAATAAGGCCAAAGAAAAATGTAAGGGTGCAAATATCTTTCTACATTTTATTCTTGCAAAACCTAAAAAAAAGAAATAACTGACTAATTTCAGTTGATGTCTAACAGGCCAGTTACAGATTTTTTGACGGTAAGGCAATGACATGTTTATCTTTATGATTCTTTATTTGCAGGATCTCCCAAACTTAAGAAGCAACCGGCAATTATTAAACGCCAAACATTCGGTAACTCTTAGGGGGTCTACAGAAGGATCAATCTATGCCAAGCAAAAAAACTGCTATGTTGCAAAGACGCAAAGCCTCAGAAGAATGCAGAATTCCTTCTGATTGTGATCATTGAAACGTTTATATGTTTAATCTACATTCCTCAACAAAAGCCACACAGTAAAAATGGTTCCCAGGTCTTTGGTGGTACAGTAATTTGTTCTTTTTGAGACAGAAGTCTCATTTAATAACTCATGAGGTTCTTAATCCCCCAGGAGATTAAAATCAGTGTTCTTTTTTACTCCTAATCTGTTTGGAGAAGGAGGGCCTGAAGTTACCATCTAGGGAAAAACTCTGCACACTCAGGTCTGCCACCCAGCACCAAGCCTAACTAGCATATGGGAAATGACTGCTCTTACTCTGTTCTGCCACATAGGACTGGTTCTACCCACAACGAGACACTGGAGACCAGAAAGCCATCACTTCTTGGTGTAAAATAGGTCTGATAAGTGGGAGGTGGAGAAGAAGAGAGAGATGTTAGGTATGCCAGCATGTCACGAGTCATCTTGGATCGGACCGTTCTACGAGAACAAAAAGTCGGTAAAGGTGAGAGAGGGAATAAAGAACTCAGTGACCTGAGTTCCTTTTACTAGACACTATCTAATGTACCACTACTGTACCACTGCTACACCTTTATAAAGCTGATGCATGACAAGGATTAAAAATTGCTTCCTCCTGGGTATAACTACAGTAGTTTAAAAACAAATATAGGTTTTTATATTGTAATCTAAATCTTTGACACAATTCTTAATTTGTCTGTCAAATTTGTTTTCTCAAAGCATTACACAGTTTTTATAGGGCCTTCAAAACACCTTGAATTATTTGTCTTTATATTTTGTCATTTTAAAACTACAAGCTTTATCCTATTCTATTGTAGAAGTGTTTTCTGACAGCATCTCTGCTGTCTTTTTCTGCTTGTTCAACAGAGGTAATACTTTGTAAAACCATCCACTTTCAGCATATTCATCTTTGGGTCTCTTAGGTAGGTGTGTCTGTGGCAGCTTGGCATTTAACTTCATGTTTTCTTTTGGTTCTTTTGAAAATATCTCACGTAAGTTGATATCTGTTAATATCAATCTACCATTTTCCAGTCTCCAGTTTTTTCACATGGATTTGGTTTTTTATTTCTGGTCTTTGACTGGGCCATTTTAACATTTTATCTTTTCCAGTTTTTCCTAAATGCCGTATTTGTGCCCTTTAAACCAAAAATCATTTTTCTCCCAAAATATTGTTTTTATGCCAAAGGGAAAATGAATGTTCTTGTGACTTACATCATCCAGGTACTTTTAATGAGGTATTGTTGATGGTGCCGCTTTGGTTAGAAGGGTTCTCCAGTTGCTGTCAGTGTTGCAACATATATAATCAAGCCCCTGACTGATAACGCTGTTGCTGTGTGACTGTCATGACATGCTAGCAGAGACACTATCAATAGTAACATGTTCTAGATAACACCATCAGATGTTGGGAAGCTTCCCTGACTTGTTAAAAAAAATAAACAAAAAAATAACAAACTTTGCTTTAATTATGCAGAGCTGAATTAAATTCCACAACATAACTCAGAGATCACGTAGCAGAGCAACTCTTACATCCTCTCCAATGAGCAGTACAAATCGTGAGAAAAGGAAGGGGAAGTACATGCACTGATACCCTGCAAGGATGTAAAAGTTTGTATGAAAGTGAAGTAAGACACAGTTTAGGTGCTAAATCTGCTCCAGAGTTTGGAGAAACTTTCAAATCTTCCCACAAATTAAAGTATCCAAGGCCACTCTAACTTGGTCTATCTAAAAACATCCTTTTTTTCCCCTTGTTAGCAAAACCTGCTGTACAAAAGTAAAGCAGCAGTTTGGGCCGTTGTTCAAAATGAAACACAGCATCTTTTTTCTTTTTTATCTCAAAACATGTAACACTATGAGCAATGCGTGATTTGGTTTGGCAGTTGTGTTTTAAACTATTTCTCTATAAATTCTGAACCTTTACTTACATTAAAGTTCAAACAATTTGTTCATTTTTATCTTTATTTTAAACATCCAACCGGAAACCAAGACTAGTTGTCCTTCTTTGTGGTTTAATCTCCCTAGTTTAATTCTTTTTGATATATTTTGCATCTGTTGCTGGTTTTATACTTCTGGCAGGTTTAGATTTAAAATCTTCCTCCTTCAACCAAGTACTTTGTTTGCTTGGACATCTCTCCACATATACTAAAACAAAATTTAGGGAGGATTAATTTTAAAAATAGAACCTGTTGTTATTTTATATTACAGCAAGGAAACCTACTAAACTTCTATCAGATTCATACCAAGCTCTGGTTGGGCTTCTCCAAAACCTTAGTATTATACACGGTAAGATACATGTTTGTAAAATGAAAACTTGCTATGTTATAGTTTTTAAAGTTACATTTTTGGATTAGCTTTGGACTCCCTTTAATAGTTTCAGATTTATTAATGTTAAGGTTTAGTTTTCTACAAACCTGTTGGCATTCATTACTGCATTTTTAAGTTATTTGTTGCTGTGGAATTATGATAATGTCTTTGAAATTTAGTAAGCTTGTTGCTTTAAGATTCTGGTCAGAGTGTGACTGGTCGGTGCCTTTGTGGTTTAAATTGGGTTTCCAAGTACTTACAGCAAGCAGGCATGAGTATAAATACATTTTACAGGAAATGAAATAAGTACAAAAGGAAAATATGCTTATGTACACATTTTACATGTAATAATTACATGTGTATGTTTACAACACAAGTTGCTTAAATTGGGTTAATTCTAGTTAAACTGTGATAGATTCTACATTAATTCTTATTGTTACTAGGAAAGGATGTTCAGAAAGCTCAAGAACCATACATAAACAAGCACAAGCAAAACCAAAAGAAATGTAACTGGTGTCATCGTGTCGTCTAACGAGACAAAATTAACTCAACATTCAACTTCTTTATTGTTGGCACCAGCGGTTCACTGGGACAGAGTCAGATATGGCTTGTTTCCACCAAGCAGCCTACCAGGGGTTTAGTACTCTATTCTATTCTTCTGTTGTATTCAGGACAGCGTTTCCACCACCAGTTGGACTCTTTCTGGGCAGATGGGAACAAACCCAATTGTCTAATGTAACTTACAAGTGCAACAGCAAATGTAACACACTACCATGTCATTAGACTGTGTTGTATGATGCCGGTAGCTGCACCCTAACCGCACTGCGCCAGCAACTAAAGTGGATCCAGGATAGATGTGGTTCAGATGAGTTGTATGGGACGCCTTCACAATTGAAAACAAACTAAACAGTGAATTGAACCGCACAAACACTTGCTGGGTAAAAAAAGGGCAATATTGACACTGCTAATAAAAATCAACAATACAGAGGAAGCTAAACTGTTCTGAAATCACTGCTTAGCACAGAGCAAAAAAAGAAAGAAAAAAAGATGATTTTTGAACCAAAAGCAAGTTAAATGTGAAGAAAACTGTTACAATATTTCTGACTTTGCAAAAAAGTCTCCTTGTGTATCAGTTTCTTCAAGCTCTGGCAGCATTGCACAGACTGAACATAAGGATATTAAGATCAGACCCGAAAAATTAGGTTAACACTGCTGATCGCTCATGATTTAGTAGGAATAGGAGCTAATTGCTAAACGGGCTTTAACAGACCCCACCAACCCGGATCCATCACATAGGAGCCGTCACAGTATAAAGGTGGGAAAGGAGGAGAGAACGGGTGAACGGGTCAGTCCTTGTTTCCATTTTGAACCAATACATCAAAACAAATTGTTCTTTTAATTTGACAGCAAAAATAAGTGTGTCAAAAATTAAAAAAAACTAATTATTTTAGATTGATGACAAAATGTAACCTAACACCCAGAGAGAACCCATGCACACATAAATGCACAAGTCCATGCACAAAGACCCAAGACTGGGATTTCTAACCATGACCTTGTTAAAAATGAACAGTGCACGCAACTGCATCACTTTAGTTTTAATCTCAATTTTCTCTGTTGATATTTTAATGCTAAAATAAAGTCAATAAATAAGTGCTAGAAAAAAAAAAACATTTTCGTTGGATGAATAAATGTTTCTTTTAAGTAGATTCTGCCTTTGATGTCTTTGACTCATTAAGAAGGGGTGAGCAAGTTTAAATTAGCCGCTTACTGTTACAAAGACTTTAGCGCGGCAGCAGATTTCTGTGCAGTGCGTAACTACTTACTGTTACTATTATTCCCGATTACATAGAAAGACTTTGTTTCAATATTATCTTCCATCCTCATGGCTAAAAACTACCACGGGTTCTTAAGGAGGTAACCACAAAAGTAAGTACCCGTACTGTAATCTGATTTATTTATTTATTTTCAATATTTAAAAAATCTTTTTTTATACAATTGTATTGTATAAAACAATAATCTCTAACTCTTTTTATACTGGAGGCAGTTGATTAGTGGATTCTTTCCTACTATTGACAAATAACAGGTGTTTGAACAGAGGATGGATGGGATTCAGAACTCCAGGCCGTGTCTAAGAAAGATCGATGTGAAACAATTCACACACAGAAAAAATGTTGTCTGGTAAAACTGCAACCGTGTCTCCTTTCAAAGACGTTATTGCTAAATGAAAAACTAACAAAAGGTTTGTGGTTTGTTTAAGGCTGTGTTATAAATTGGTGAGGTAAGTTGTACAATAAGAAAACTTCCAATAACTTGTTGAATTACACAGCAATGGTACTGAATAAAAGTCTGTGGTGTTAAAATCCACCCAAGGTTGACACTCATTAAAGTTATTTGCTTGGCAAAATGTCACACCAAAATCTGCAATATCTCATAACAATAACATTTCCCCTCTTTCTTCCATTATTAAGATGTGAACGAGCCTCATTGATGAGCCACAGATAGAACACAGCAGAATCGAGACCTTACATGAACTGTTGTCCAGTAGAAGTGTAGCTGCCCTCTGTTCTAGAGTCTCTCAGGATACTACTGTCCTCACCAGCTCCGGAGTCACACTGTAGCCCTTTCAGTACATTGTTCTGCATCTACAGCATCTCTACTCACTGAGAGCAGGGAGGGCGGATCAGAAGAAGTGGAAGAAGAAGGGAGGGGTGGAGGAAGTTGGAGTATGGATTTCAGGAGAGACTCTAGAATTCTGTTATGCGCAAAAATCACACAAAAAGCTAAAACACAACAGTTGGAGTAGAGGAAGTAAAAACAACAGGTTTCCTATTTCCTGTTGGGGCTGATGTTATTTTTTTGTTATAGACTCAAATTAGAGTAGTTAATTTAGGGACATAACGTAACGGATGCTGTAGAAGATCTGCTCTATTTTCAAATAAGGTGTTAAAGGGGGGGGGGTCCCTGCAAACATGTCAGTGTGAAGTAATGGAGAGTATGAGAGTAATGGAGAGTTTAAAGCAACACTAAGTAACTTTTTAACCTTCATAAAATATATTGTTTCTTGTTTTCAACATCATCGCATGACATTGTTTTGCTACAATATGATTCATTACCTAATTGCTATACATCCTTCACACTGCCAAAGGAAACAGAAATGTACTTCAATCCAACTGCAAGTGACCGGGAGATCAGGATCATACGACCCGAAGCGTGGTCCTCATGGGAAATGCAGTCTTCCTTCAGGCAAAATCCAACCGCTTTTGTTCAAAATCGGCCAAAACCGAAACTTCTTTGGTGTTGCTTTAATTTAGCTTCAATTCAATTTATTTATATTGCACTAATTCAAAAATAATAACACAACTTAATCAATCATAGTTATTGAACGTTGCATCAAGTTCAATTTATCATTCAGATTACGGAAGCTATCAATCCAAGGAAACCAGCAGATTGCATTAAATCATTGACTAACAGCATTTACTCCTCCTAGACCAACAGTAGATAATTGCTTTAGTTTTACCATTGCCCAATCTCTCATACTGAATGTGCATGTAGTGACATAGAAGAGGAAAAACTCCCCTTTAACAGACATAAATCTCCCGCAGATCCTGGCTCAATATGAGAATCCATCTTCCCTGATCGGGTATTTGGAACAAAAGCACAAGAACTGGTAAAACTGTATTTTGTTGAAGAAAACAGAAAACTAGAAGCAGGAGAAGGACAATTCCAGATGACGGAGGGTGTCCCAGTTACAACACCAGGTGTAGCTGTTAAAGAGAGAAATACACGGAGAAATAACAGCAGCTAATGCAAAGTGGATTGTTGGAGAAGGTAGCAGAGTCAGAAATGCCTAAACTGGGGTCTTTGTGTCTCTTTCATGGGGCAGTTTTTCTGGGAAAAACTAATTTTAAAAACAACTTCTTGTTTTTTTACAATGTTTCTTATTGGTCTACACAAATATTATTTTTCTCCAGTTGGTTGATATGGACCTGGTCTCATTAGAATGTAGGAACAGGCTTTAAATGTAAAGGCACATTTGGATGGAGTAAAAATATATAGTTTGCTCCATTACAAATTACAGTAGTTGCATTTATTTTTTTCAGATTCGATCATATACAAAATTTTATATGTACTCATTATCATATAAATTTTTGCATTGGATTTTGGCAGCAGCCAATGTAAGCTGTGCGTTCCTTAGCCTTAAACCCCTCTCTTCACCAACAGCCATCGGAGCCAGCGACCAGGTCTAGATTTCAGGCCTAACTTCAGCAACCAGAGCCAGTTATCACGCCCACCATCATTGCTCTGATTATGAACATTTTACAATCCTGTAGATGTAACTGCAACTATAAAGCCCTAAATGACATAATTCCTTCTTTGGACTCTTCATTGTGCTGCTATTTTTATTTTCTTTGGCACCGTAAATCACGAGTGTATCTCGCTGACAGGTTTGCCAATGCTGACATCTCTAATACATTTTTATCATGGTTCGCACATTACCTAACAGAAAAAAGTGCAGACTGTAAGGTCAGAACAATTCGTTTCTCAGACTTTCTCAGTTTTCAATGGTGTCCCACAAGGGTCAATTCATGGTCCCAACATTTTCCCTATTTGGAATAATTCCTTACAATGTTGTTGTAAATCGATATATTTATCTTTATGCTAATGATTCAGTCTGTACTCTGTTGGGCCCTACACTGCTGTAGTTAGTCAACAACTTTACATCAGTCTTGATAGAATCCAACAAACCCTTTTCAGACTGAGTCTTCAATCTGTAAGACAAAAGCCATTTGGTTTGGTAAAAATGGTCATGTAGCATCTAATACCCCAAATATCTGTACACAAATATTTGAATGCATACTTTCAGGCAAGGGATTATTTGTTTACATATAAGAATACTAAACTGGAGGTCAAACACATTACTTTATTCACAGGTGATGAACACAGGAGGAATGATATTTTGGCTTTATTGAGTGTAATCTTTTATTTTCTGCATAATCTAAGTCAGGGGTCTCAAACTCAATTTACCCGGGGGCCGCTGGAGGTAGAGTCTGGGTGAGGCTAGGCCGCATCAAGTTTTCCAAAAGAAAAGCTCTCACAAAACAATTCCAATGTTATCAAATATCTTTGCTTTTATTTTTCAACACAAAATAAGATGAAAAAAAAAAACAATTCATCAGAAAAATAAATAAAATCAATCAGTAATAAATAAATAAAATGAAAATAATAACGAAAATAATTATGAAAATAATAATAATACAGAAGATATAGAAGACTGAAGAAACCACATAAAGTTGCTGACTAGAGAAATGTAATTCTTTTTATTCAGATTCAAATGCATGTATTAACAGTTCTTTAACCTTTAACTTTCTGAACATGAATGGAAGATTGAACATAAACTTTCATGAACATTTAAGTTCAAGGTAGAGAAGCGCTTTTTGCACAAGTATGTGCTCCCAAAAAGACACATGGTCAGCTTGAACAATCGGGAAAGCTCAGGGAAGCCGGGGAGCAATTCTCTCAAAAATTTCTCACACAGTTAATAAATGTCACTTGACAGGTTAGAAATGCTCTTTGCCACTGTTTTAGCAGAAAGGCTGACTTTGCTAAGCTGACGTTTCTTTTCTGGACAGACAATATTTGCAGCCTGTGATATGCACTTTATGACCAATTCACCTTCTGTGAATGGCTTTCCTGCTTTAGCAATCATCTCACTAACTACGTAGCTAGCTTCGACTGATGCATCATTCTCTTTGGTTGCTTTCTTAAAGAAATCTTGTTGCCTCAGTAGACACGTTTTAGGATTAGCAACCCGATTGGCTCTCTCATCTCCCTGGTATTCTGCATACTCCTCAGCGTGTCTAGCTGTGTAATGATGTTTTAAATTGTATTCTTTGTGCACTGCAACTTTCTCTGTACAAATAAGACATGTCGGGATGCCTCGGTGCTCAACAAAAAAATATTGCACTTCCCACTTTTCCTGAAATTGTCTGTGCTCATCACCAACCTTTGTCTTCACTGCAGGCTTTGAAAAAGACATGTTTGGGCCTGTGTAATAAATACAATTCCACTTGGTGGCATTGTTGCGTTGAAGTTTCTGCATTTAAAAAGAAGCGATTTCCGCATCTTTCTCTTTCCTGCTGAGCAGCAACTTCCGGGTTCAGACTGGACGCCGAAGCGCGTGAAGTGGGAGTGACCTTGTAAATTTTGCATGCGTCGCATGCATATAATAAAGTAATATCACCCCAGAGGGAGTGCTATATTGTCACTGTGCCACTATTCACCAATATAGCACGACCTCAAGTGTGATAATTGCTTTTAGACAACAGTTCTACAAACACATTTTATTTAACAGTATTACGGGACAAAGGATTGTGATTTGTCTGTTTCTTTAAATATTTATTGGCTTCGCCAACACAAACACTGCTGCTAGGTAACATGTTAACATTTTGTGCACAATTTGTCTCCACACAAAACAATGATACTTTGTATCATCTACATATCAGCATCTGATTGGATCTCTTGCATCCAGGCCCCTCTCTTTTCCTTTTGTCCTGGCCTGAGTCTGATGAAATGTTATTTTTGGAAATACGTCCATATTGATCATAAATTAAAACTGGATGGAACGTTACTTGACGGTCCTGAATGCTTGTGTAGAGGAGTGATACACCTGTGAACAGTCCCAGTGCGGTTATTGGTATATATAGCACTTTGAACGTCTCTTGTCGAATCAAATTACTCGGTCGGAACTAACTGTTGTATAATGACAAATAGAATATGGAAATAAATGTGCTTATGTTCGCAATAAGGCCGGCCGATGTCCCGCCCTCGAGAGCAATATACCCATTGGTCGTTTAGCTCCGCACACAACACTGAAAAGTGCTAATCATATCAAACTTGCAGGCCAGCCTAATATTAAACTTTCATATTAAGGCGGGGCCGCAAACTATCGTCTCGCAGGCCAGAATTGCCCTGCTGGCCGCGAGCTTGAGACCCCTGATCTAAGTAATCTGAACATCTCTATCATAAAATGCATTTTTTTGTGGTTTTTGACTCTTATCAAGCTCGTCAATCTGTGACCAGATGCCTTTTCTCTCCAAGGTTTCAGATAACATTTTTACTCATGTCTGGTTCCTTGGTGATTTTGCTTTTATCAGCAAACATTGACACAATAAACAGTAACATCATATAATTATGGCTGGAACATATCAATGGGATTAAAGAAACTACTCTTTCCTATTTCAAGTGATATCTCACAGACAAGAGCTTTTCTGTCAGTCAATGGCATATTTTACAGCAGCATGTCTCCTTTTGGGAGCTCCACCTGGTGTTAATTTTGTGACTATTGGTGTTTGTTTTGTACATGCTGCTCCTCGGGTCCTGTGCTTTAGGTGAAAACTGTAGTGGTGTTCCTGCTGAATTTCATATAAATATATAGAACTAAAAAAGGGTAATATTTTAAATCTGATTTGTCAATGAAATGGACAAAAAAACTAAATTACAATAAACTACAAAACAAAGCTGTTTCTAAATCAAATTCAAAGAGGTATAGAGGCACTTAATAATTTTGAGACTCATTGCATTAATGTGTATATGAGGGATTAAAAATTGGCATAAATTTAAAGCTTCTTAAAAAAATGAAGAATTTATGACAGCTTCACCCCTAATTTCCTTCTCTTAAGCCACTTCGGTCAGCTCTTTTTGGGGACTCCAAAGGCACACCCAGGCCACCTAAAAGACATAGTGCATGTCCTTGGTCTTCCCCTGGGCCTGCAACCTTTATCATATGGCTGGCACACCTCACAAGGGTAGCCTCTAGGAGGCATCCTAACCAGATGCCAAAGTCACCTAAACTGGTACCTCCAATGTGAAGGAGCAGCAGCTCTACTCTGAGACTGTACCAGATGACGGAGCTTCTGGAGAGCCTATTTATCTAAGCTCTCCAGAGCCACATCTGAAACGAGAAAAATCATTCTAGAAGCTTCTATCTGAGACATTGTAATTTTGGTCACTACCCAAACCTTTTGTCGGGCGGAGAGGAAAGGCAGGAGAGAAGCTTATGTACTGGGAGAGTGAGAGGTGTAAAAGTAAAAGAGACTGATTTGTTGATCTGGTGCAGCTGTGAGTAATCAGGGGAATGGCTGACGGTGGAGAGGGAGAGAGAGACAACAGGGAAACAGATGAGAGTTTCCACAACTGTATAGAAAGCTTAGTCCTGAAACAACTCAAGGAAAATTCAAAATAAGATGTTAGAGTTCAATGAATGGGTTATAATAAGGTTTAATTTCGTCACTTTATTAATGAGCACCTCAAGCAGTAAATTCTTATTTAGTTTTGGGTGCAGCGCTAAACTATGAGCAATTGTGATGTTCTTATCTTGGCAAATAGCGATCAAGTCTTTGTCTATACAATTTTTCTCATAAATAACTTAACAAGAATGACTTCAGTGGGTAGGCAGGAGCCCTAATAAGATTATGGACGGCTGTACATCACGACAGAGTTATGTCATGTTCCCGGTACTAAGACATAATTTTCTTAAATATTTTGATTTATAAAAGGTAATGAAAGACAATTCATTTTTTATAAATAATAAAACAATAGTAGACGCTCAGCCCAGAAGGTGTTAAATTCCTAAAATTGTACTTACTATGTAATTGAGTGATACAAATATTTATCCCACTAAAAACACCAAACTGCATTTTGTGCTTTGATACTTTGCTTCTTCATGCTGACATGCAGATTTAAGTTTCAGAATACTATATTTACTATATTTTTTACTCTATATTTACACTGGTCTTATCACATAAAACCATACAAAACCTGCCATTGTCTATTATAAATTTTATCAGAAAGATTGTGTAACAAAATCAACGGATTGTATTGAATTTGGCTTGGCAGAGAAAATTATCAAATATTTGAAACTGAGATCAACTGGGTTCAGCCCCTACTACTGATGATTGGAAAAAAAGACAACTAAGGAATTGTGTAATTCTAGCCATTACGTCAGGAAAACATGATTAAAACAGTGCACAACTTAAAATCTAACTACAGAGAGGTTATATTGGCTTAAATATTAACAGAAAATCTATAAACTTTGAAATAACAATAGAGATAATATCCCCTTAACCTGGCTGGAACATCTCATAAATTAAAAACAAAACTTTGTGCTTTGTAGCGGTTTAGTAGATTTGCACTTCAAAATACAAATTCCAAATTAGGTCTTGTTTATTTAACCCTTTACTCATCCAATATCCTTCATATTCTTGAAAGTAGAAAAAAATTATAGGAAAAAAAGTGTGCACATGCAAGAGAACACAGCATTCTGGATGTCATAAACAAACATCAAAAACCATCACTGGCTAATGATAGGAGCTGTTTTCCACATTAAAAACATAGCTACAAAAGTGACTAAGGCTTCAGCCCTGCGTGAAGCAATACTTTGACCTGAGTGCTTATAACAGCCTGAAATAAGATTTATTTGCATGAGCAGTAAAAGATGAAATTAGAGTCCATATAAATTACATCACTCAATTTTAAGGAATTATCGTTTTATGAACAAGACTGTTGTGTTAGAAAATAAACCTCTGGAAAATTGATTCTGATTCTATTGATTGTGATGGATCTAATTTTACCTGGTATGCTAGATACCAACATGTTGGCTTAAATGGATATATGAAATACTTTTAAACAGTTTTAAGCTCGGCATATACTCTAATGCACCATTAATAATAATAGTTACCATTTTTAGCTTTCACAGCCTTTAGCTTTAGAGAAAAAAACTGACATGAGACATTAAAGTTTAGTTGCAAACAAGAGAAGGGAAATGTAATTTGAATGGTTAAATGGACTGTTAGTGGTCAATGACCATGTGCAACACTATAATAAGTCAAACTCCATGGCCTGTTTGCACCAAAGAAGTTTTAAAACACAAAATAAGTTTTAGTTTTGGTTGATTTCGGCACCACTGTGGACAAAAGTGGTAGTGTGCATTTCCCATGAGGACCAGTGCATAGCTTTGTATCCTAATCTCCCGGTCGCCTGCAGTTGGATTGAAGTCCATCTCTGTTTCCAGTGGCTGTGTGAAGGATGAATAGCGATAAAGTAATGAATATAATTGTTAAAAAACAATATCGTATGATGATGATGAAAATAAGAAACGGGGGAAGTGACGTTTGTTTTAGCTGTTTTGCGTGACATGGTTGCTGCCACCCTCCTCAAAGTCCCTTTGTGCAGGGGGGGAGGCGATACAGACCGCCTTGGGGCATACCGGAGGTGTCATTTAATGAGCTGTAAGTCGACGTGCAATCACGAAAGTTATAAAAATATTTTATAAAGGTTGAAAAGTTACTTATTGTTGCTTTAAAGAATTAAAACCCAACTGAACCCATTGCAATAGACAATCAACAAATATTTCAAACGTTACTGAATACTATTAAACACTTTATTATAAAATAAGGCCAGACAAAACCTCTCATTGAGTAACCTTTGAAATCAGGAGATCTCTGATAAATTAAGTTAGCTGCATCTCAGGTGGGGATCTCTCATGGGATTTAACCTCTTTGCAGCTGAAGTGCTTCTCACTGGTCCTTTAAATACAGGTAGTTAGATTTATAGTTAGCACCACTGCTAGTGTACACAAGTTTCCTGTGAGGTGTCTTGTGGGGCTTCCTTACCTCTGATCTGAAACAGCTTTAGAAGCCTGCCGTTTTCCATAGTTTCACAGGTTTTGTTCGCCTTAAGGGAAATGGCGGCTAGCATCGCTTAGTGCTACAATCAGAGACATCCTTGATTGCGAATCAGATAAATCAAAGATTACTTTAGATTTATGAATAAGGGCCAAGCCTTATTCCGATACAGGCCCTCTGCCGTCAATGTGTGTGTATTTCTATATCTGTCATACTTTTCAGGTATCTGACCCACATAAACAGAGGACCCTCAGGAGTACAATTATAACAAAGTTTATTGAGTAATGTGGATGTGTCTTGAGGATGGAAGCAATGGTCACGGCAGGAAGCGGAAGGGATATCCAGGAAACAGAGAGCGACGTGGGGAACCGTAGACTTCTGGAGGTGAGACGGAGAAGGTGAGTAGAAGAAACGGGAGCGGAGATGATAGAGATGAGGCTTACTGTTGTAGATTGGTGGTGACGCCAGGGAGGGGTGAGTGGAGAGACTTTCCAGCAGAGTCCTAGTTGGATGTTGTCCAGAGGGGCATGAGGCAGATGGTGAATGGCTGGAGCGGCAGATCAAGCTGAGTCTTGAGAGCAGGAACCAGAGTGGTGAGAATCCAGGTTATCTTGAATGGAGTAGGTTTGAGCACAAGTGAAACTGAATCTGAAGAGGTGAGCACAGAAAGGGATTACTGGTGGCCCGGGTGGAACAAGGTAAAACATAAAAACAACAAGAACTTATTGAGACTAGAGATCTGGCACTGACAACAGGTAACATTTACCAGGGTTAACAAACACTCAGGCGACGAGTAGCTGGATCCCTGCTCCTTATAAGCAGCTCGACTCAATCAGCCCAAATGCAGATCACCTGGAGAAAGAGCCCAGGTGAGGAGCTTCTCCATCCGATGATGCTCTGGCGCCCCCTCGTGGACAACCTGTGAAGGTGCTAGAAACTGTCAACTATGACAATATCCAGTGCTGCAGGCCTCTCTTTCCCAGCCAAAACAAGAAAGTGGTCCGTAAGATGTGATCCTTCACATCACATGGGCATATACTATGAAAGTAGACCTGTAAGAAGACCCAGGACATGCTGGAAAATGTTTCTCTAAAGTCGGACCTGTTTGAATAGGTTCAGTCATGTTTCAGAGCTCAGTATACCACTGAGACAGCCCTACCAAAACTCACTAATGATATTCACATGGCCTCAGATAATGCAAATAAATACTTTGGTGGTTTAAACCTTATTTGTATAACAGACCCCAGTTTTTTTAATCTATTTTATATCTTCACATTGCAGGATTTATTCTGGAGTACCACAGGGTTCTGTCCTCAGCCCAATTATATTTACTATTTATATGTTTCCTATTGGTAAAATTATCAGGCAGCATGGTATTAATTTTTCCACTATAATGATACTCAAGTTGTTTTTTTAACATAAACCTTGATAAATCCAATCAGTTTGGTAGATTACAGGTGTGTCTTGAAAAAGATGTTGACGACTTTTGAACACAAGTTTTTATCTTTTGACCAGAACCTCTAAAAAATTGACTGATTAGTCAATCCCTTAAAATTAAACTTAAATTGATAAAGTAAAGAACCTTGGTGTTATTTTTGATCAGTTTATGTCATTTAAATCTCCCATGAAAGAGGTCTCTAAAGTTTTCTTCTTTCACTAGGAATATTGCCAAAATTAGAAATAATCTCTCTGGGACTGATATTGAAAAATTAGTCCATGCATTTGTTACTTTAGTGCTGGACTACTTGGACATCTTTATTAGCAGGACGCTCACAAAATGCAGGTAAAAATCTTCTGTCGATATAAAAGTCTGTGCAGCAGAGTTCTGATAAAACTTAGAATGTGAGATCATCTTCCCTTCATTGGTCCCCAATGTCAAACCCAGAATAGATATTAAGATTCTGGGTCCCGGAATCTCGATAACTAGAACTTTCAGTTATCAGGCTCCTCATATCTGGAACCAGCTTCCACTGTGCAGGAGGCAGAAAGTCTATTTAGTTTTAAGGCTAGGTTTAAAACTTTCCTTTTTGATAAAGCTTATAGTTAGGAGGTAGGGAAGACAGCCTAATTTGGATGTGGGGAGAATTCAGTCTAGAAAGACGGTTCTCATTTGCTCTGCCTGTCTCATGTTTCATTCTACAAGGTTAAATTATCCTAAACTATTTTTATAGTAATGCTGCTATAGCAGTGGTCCCCAAACTACGGCCCGCGGGCCGCTTCCGGCCCGCATCCACATTTGGTCCGGCCCCCTGAACAATACCAGAGTATTTTCATATATGTGTATTTGTATTTGATAATAAAGTTGGAGTTTTGCAATAAAATGTTCCTTAGTCATGAACTTTTTTCATTATTAACTATTAGTTAGTAACTATTTCATACATGCATATGACCTGACAATCTGTTCCAACCTTCTGGGGTCTGTGCCCCTATCTGGATACCCCCAGCAAAAAATCTTAAACCTGCCCCTCTCAAAGAGATAACTGAATAATGGCGAATAGATTAGGTATGAGAAAAATTGATTCAGAATGCAGGGCATTTAACCTGCAGTGGACAAACAATTATTTTTTGTTCAATGCAAAGAAAAGGCTGTCTGTCTCATCTGTTTAATATTTGTTTTATATTTTCTTAGTAGGAGATACCTTAAGCTGATGTTCTAAGGAAAAGATAAGCTTAAACTGGCTTGGAAATGTATTGTGTTTTGGATAAAACAAAATCACCTAGATAACCCAAACTGTGGCCCCTTCCTGAGGGGATTTAATTGACTGGAAAAGAGAACTATATTTTCTAAGAGCTGCTGACTAATGACAGTCCGGCAACATAGTATCATAGCAGAAATCCATTGTGTAATAGTTGGTAGGCTCAATAACAAGCAGCATTTTGCTGCTTATTGACAATAAAAGTCAAATGTAAAACTAATCATTTTTACACATATTTACCTTATGTAACAATACCTTATCAATAATGATGGAGCCTTTTTTTTGTTTCACCTACACATATTAACTTTTTTTTACTGTACACTGGATGAAACTAAAAAAGGGAGCTGGTTATATGAAATCAAAGCTGCTCCAAACAACATGCTACATCCAAAGGTCAGGAGTTTGCATTATTCTTTAATGACAAAGTTCAAGGCATTAAAAATGCAATTGTTTCCACGACAGACATAGCTCGTCTACCCCCAGTTAGACATATGGAGCTGACACAGTTCACACCTGTCTGCGATACAACAGTTGAACAGATCATCTGCAGCCTGAGTCCATCTAATTGCTGCCTGGATGAATTAACCACTAGATTCCTAAAGTCTGTGCTGAGCAGTTTGCTTCCACAACTCGCTCATTTAGCCAATATCTCACTTCAGACCGGAATATTCCCAAACACCTTGAAAACTGCTGTCATTAAGCCTCTCCTAAAGAAGAGCAGTCTGGATGCCACAGTACTGAACAATTACCGGCCCATATCAAACCTGCCATTCTTAGGAAAAGTGCTGGAAAAAGTTGTATACCAACAGCTGAGTAACTTTCTCCTGTTTAACAATGTGTTTGAAGCTTTCCAGTCAGGCTTTAGGCCCCACCACAGCACTGAGACAGCTCTGATCAAGGTGACAAACGACATCCGCCTAAACTCAGATGCAGGCAAAGTCTCTGTCCTAGTTCTGCTGGACTTGACCGCCGCCTTTGATACAGTTGATAATGTGATTTTATTACAGAGGTTAAAAGACTGGGTGCGAATCACTGGCATGACTCTAAACTGGTTCAAGTCCTACCTTGAGGACAGGTGTTACTTTGTTCAAATTGGGAACTGCATCTCCGACCGGATGGTTGTGACCTGTGGGGTTCCCCAGGGGTCGATGCTGGACCCCTTTTATTCAATCTGTACATGCTTCCATTGGGCCAGCTAATACGCAGCCATGATGTGTCCTACCACAACTATGCTGATGACACTCAGATCTACGTGTCGCTGACAGCAGGAGAGCATGGGCCTGTTGATTTATTGTGTCAATGTATTGAACAGATCAGAACAACTTCCTCCAGTTAAACTCAGACAAAACTGAAATCATTGTCTGTGGCCCACAGAAACAAAGAGAAAGTGTCATCAGTTACCTTCTGACGCTCTCTCTGGAACCTAAACATCAGGTCATAAATCTTGGGGTAATACTCATTTCTGACCTGAACTTCAACAGCCACATTAAATCAGTAACATCAGCAGCCTTTTACCATCTTAAAAACATTGCCAGAATCAGAGGAATAGTCTCTAAACCAGACCTAGAAAGACTTATCCATGCTTTTATCTCTAGCAGGTTAGACTGCTGTAACGGCCTGCTCACTGGGCTTTCTAAACGGGCCTTAGGACAGCTTCAGAACATCCAGAATGCTGCTGCTCGAGTTCTGACCAAAACAAGGAAATATGACCACATTAGTCCAGTGCTCAAGTCTCTGCACTGGCTTCCTGTCACTCAAAGAACAGACTTTAAAACAGCCTTGCTTGTGTACAAGTCTCTTCATGGTTTAGCCCCAAAGTACATATCTGACATGTTAGAGCCATATGAACAAGCCAGGACTCTGAGAACCTCAGGTAGTGGCCTCCTGCTGATGCCCAGAGTCAGGACCTAACAAGGGGAGGCTTCATTCCAGTTTTATGCTCCTAAAATCTGGAACAGTCTTCCTGAAGAGGTGAGACAGGTTTCAACTCTGGTGATGTTTAAGTCATTTTTCTTTTTTATTGCTAGCGTAATACAAGGTAATTAAATTCTGTCAAGCATAAAATCCCAACTTAAGCTGATATCTATAAATGCAGCTGCATAATAGTCGTCAGACCAAGAACCTATGTCCAGTGTCCGTATATCATACAAGAAGAATCAAGAATCAGTTTATTTATATAGCGCTAATTTACAACAGGTGTCGTCTCAAGGCACTTCACAGAAAATCAATTAAAATCTAAGATACATTCTAACAAATCAATTTGAAAAAGTTTCCAATCTAAGGAACCCCAGCAGATTGCATCGAGTCATTGACTTGCAGCATTCACTCCTCTGGAATCAGCAGGCAGAAACAATGGCTTGTGTTGTCGTTGACTTTACAGCAATCCCTCATACTGAGCATGCATGTAGCGACAGTGGAGAGGTAAAACTCCCCTTTAACAGGAAGAAACCTCCAGCAGAACCAGGCTCAGTACAAGCAGCCATCTGCCACGACCGAC
>JAVLVB010000453.1:691047-718090 GCA_032876305.1 Orestias chungarensis | reverse complement strand
AGAATCTTAAAATCTATTCTAAGTTTGACAGGGAGCCAATGAAGGGAAGCTAAAATTGGGGAGATATGATCTCTCTTTTTAAGCTTCATCAGAACTCTTGCTGCAGCATTTTGGACCAACTGTAGACTTTTAATTGCATTTTGTGAACTTCCTGCTAATAAAGAGTTACAATAGTCCAGCCTTGAAGTAACAAATGCATTGACTAGCTTTTCAGCATCTATCCTAGAGAGAATATTTCTAATTTTTGCTATAATCCTAAAATGAAAGAAGAAAATCTTACAGACCTGTTTTATATGAGACTGGAAAGACATTTCCTGATCAAAAATAACACCAAGGTTCTTTACAACGTTTGCTATACTCAGAGAAAAACTATTATACATTTTCTTTGGTTCTACAAGTTATATTTCAAAATGGTCTGGTATTTTGGACTGGTTACAAACCACACGGAGATATAAGAATAGTAAGATATTATTTTTATTTTTTTCATTTTTGGTATGAAGTAGTTCCCTTACTTGCCTGGTGCTTTTCTGTGTCCTTTCCAGAGGCTGGACATTAAGAATCCACAATCTCAAAAAAAAAAAATGCCAGTGCAGGGCAATTTCTACTCCTGCGACCTATCATGTTAAGAAACCTCAAAAATAAAAAAAACATAAAAGCTGATCCTAAAACTGTTTTAAAGTTTTTCGCACATTTGGAGAGTTTTTCTGTGTGTGAGCCAGAAGATTACAAATATGAATGAAGACTCAGGGGAAATGCTGACTCACCAGAAGCTAAACAACCATCAACCATAAGTGATTTCTCCTTGGGGATTAATAGAGTATTACTGATTATGAATTCGAGAACTAAAACTGTCATTTCATTTTTCTGATTGAAGCCCTTGTTCTGGGGTCTGAGCTGTCCTTTTACAGAGATTCAACTCTGAGACCAAACTCCAGCACTGTTCTCTTATCCTGTTGACTTACCACCTTCTAGTGACTAACTGCCACATAGCTTTTTACGTTTGAGCTAGTGTATGAAGAAAACTTTTTGATGATCCCCAATACTTTTCCATGGAACTATACAACTAGAACTTCCGTAGGATGCGTGTGCCAAACTACATCTGGTGTAAAACTAATAACATATTTGAAAACAAAACAAACACTGAAAGACAATGGAACATGGTCATAGTGAGATTGTTTTGGGTGACTGTTAAGCAGGGTGGTCATGCTACAACCCTCCTCCGTGTTACAATTTTAACAACACAGAAAAGAAGGTTAACCCTCCAAATTGTTAAGTGTTACCATATGTGCATGGTTCTCTTCCCTGCTCTGTGTCTCTGTGTTGCCCTCTGGTGGACAAGGGACATGTTCAGGGTGGACCCGGCCTCTCAATGCCTCACACCACCTATGACCATATGAATATATGTAGACAATGGATGTAAAGTAACAATTCATCTTTGTAGTAGTTTGGCATTGGGGCTCATAGTTCATAGTATAAATAATAATAGGTTGAGTCCAAATAAGCTACTTTGAATTGAGTGAGAATCAGGCAATGGACTCTGATGTTGCTGAGCCTTTGTCAAACTGACACTTTCACTATATGACGATCAAAGAAACTGACTATCTGTAATCAATGTTGTATGGGCAGAGTTCATGCTGTGTGGTCATTTGTCTGTGAAAAATACCGCCACATATTTGGCCCACACATTAAGAGGCCGCAGTTCAAACTGTTTGTCAAGCCAAACAGGCGTGCAGACGACTCCTGGGTTGTGGTTTATGGCAGCGATAAGCCACTGTGATAAAACCAACAGGAGCAGCCAGGTTCCCTGTAAAAATCCAAAGCAATTATCGGAGAGCAGTGAATCTCTGCAGTCTAATAGTGCTCTCTGTGTTCTTTTCAGGCTTTTAAACTAATTCATGATTGATCGCTAATTATCGGTGACGGGGCCCCTGGAGACACCAGGGCCGCTCCTTGTTTTTCCCACAGCGTGAAAACAGCTATAACTTTCAAACATCAAACTCTACTGCTGCTTCTTGTAGCTCAATAGTGTTCAGGATGTTTGAATAATCATCATGGCCTTTTTTCTTCCGATAAAGAAAGGAAAGTTTCCTATAACAATGTGCTGAGAATTCCAATAGCACTTTGTTGGAGTTCAGGTAAAGACCCATAATAATTTGCATCATATTTTCAACAATATGCCCATACTAATCAGCTGTTGAACTTTAATCCCAGACCCACAGTCAAACATCCCTGCTTCATTTTATTGACTGTGGAGCAGAATCAAAAACATTGCATTGATAACCTTCTCTGCGTAATGACACGAGTGTCTCTTAATAGCTCACAGATTGATGTTGGCTGTTCGGAAGTGAATCACTCTTCTACCCCGCCAAGAGAAGCATTAACGAAGAGCTTCATCGATGACAATGTATTTATTTCCTTCAAGAGTGGATCAATTAAGGCGCAGGTTTTGTCTCAGAAATCCATGACTTCAATTTGCACTGTGCAGCAGGATCCACCCTATAAAAGTGGAGTTGTTGCAGAGATGCTCTCTAGATCTGCTGTCCTGCGTTCAGGAGAGGCTGCGGGATTCTGGAGCTCCCACCACCATGGTGAGTTCATGAGATTTTCATAAAAGGATTGATGTTTGCGCTTCCTCTTTAGGTTTAGATCACAATCTAAAAA
Source organism: Orestias chungarensis (assembly GCA_032876305.1). Classification (NCBI taxonomy): domain Eukaryota; kingdom Metazoa; phylum Chordata; class Actinopteri; order Cyprinodontiformes; family Cyprinodontidae; genus Orestias; species Orestias chungarensis. Next base: position 715,429 of record JAVLVB010000453.1, on the reverse strand, counting down.
CATTTTTATTTTTTAACAGTTAAAAAGTATTTTAACTTCTTTTTATGTTTTTTATATTGTTCTTTTTTTATCATGGGGATTCATGTTTGTGGCCATGAAGTTATATTTACAGTTAGAATAAATATTTAAAAAACTTGTGTCAGGTGAAATGATTATGCTTTTTCATTTGTTCAAACATTCCTGAATTTCATTCATATATGAATTGAAAACATAGAAAATTAGCTTTGTCTTGATTTTACTAGTGTCTGTCTGTCACTTGTACAAGGGGGTGTCAAACTGGCATATAGCTTGTGGACTTAATATTTACTCAAGGGCTTTTTTGACTCATATGTAAGCATTTTGTAAAGGTTGCACCTACTAACCTCCATGTTAGATTCAAATTTCTGCTTTGGAGTAATATTAAAAGCAGGATAAAAGAACTGACTTCATTCTCTGTAAATCTACAAATACAGTAAATTGGGAGAGGTGTCTCCCTACAAAACTCTATATCCAGGTCTTCCTGAATTGCTCTGTTATAAGTCCTAGGTCCATTGAGTTTTTTGATTATTTTGTTCTCTGCTCTGTCAAAAATCCCATGGCAGCCACATTATTCAGCCATAAACTAGGGCGAGAAATTTGTATAATCAATAACAATTAAACGAACGTTATAAAAATGGGATCTGAATTTTAAATTCATCTTGTAATAATAATATATCATCCTGCAAAAACTGTCACAGAGGCACACTATTTTGAAGTAAGCCTATGTAATGTTATCATCAGCAGTGACAGTGAACAGATGTTTTATTACAGTGAACTTGTAGAAAAGTGGAAAATTTGTCACTCATAAATTGATAATTTAAGTTGGCTATCAAATTTTATTTTTTAACATTGGTAAATGTTAGATATTGTAATTTTCTACACAATTAGAAGAGGCTGATGTTAGAGTTGGGACAGTTTTCTTAGTTTGTCTCATTGCTAAGTGACATTTTAAGCCTGTAGCTGGTCGTAGGTGAATCACCTGACTGATTTCAGCAGGAGAATGTTCAACAGCCATGAGAACTTGAAAGCACCGGAACACACCATCTTTGATTGTGCAGAACAACAGAAACTCTGGTGCCAAATCCTTTTTTCCAAGTCCAAGTCAAGTATTTCACCCCAAGTTAAATAAACATTTTATCATCTAATCCCGAACATCTAGGTTTAGTCTTTGTTTACTCTCGGTTTATTCTCTGAGAGAATACCTTCCCCGTCTCGTAATGTTGAGAGTTTTTAATAATATTCAGTTGGAAAGACGTTTTTGGGGTCATTTTAAGATGAGCACAGTAAAATATGGGAAGTAGTCTGTAGCTTACAACTTTCTTTTACTCTTCATCACATGAGACAAAAAATGTAGAGAACTTTTTTAGTTTCAATAAGGAGTTACTTATTTTTGCAACTTAAGTCACAGCCACTTGGAAATCACCTTTAAGTACAAACCCTGGATGAAAACCCAGTTGTGTTGGTATTAAAAACACAATTTTCTTAGGTGGGACTGATATACAGCTTTGAACAATAATTTACTAATTCTCCTTACATTGTATTTGTTTTAAGAAGGAAAATTATATTGCTTTTCTTGTTCTGCTCATGATCTTGCCTTTTGTTTTTTTATACACTGTTTGGTACAATCTTATCAGTGATTCTTACAACTTTAGTAAGTAGAGCAGATGGGAGGTAACAAATACCCTTTCATGGGAACATGTACAAGTTAACCCCTCTAATGATGGGTAAATTTCATGTTTAGAGGAAACATTTGTGTCTGTCTGTGTGCAGTGATATATTTTATTCTGAAAAAATAGCTTTTTCAAAGTGTCACTAACCCCAGTCACGTTTATATCAGACAAGATGTTGATGAAATTGTGAGCCTAAATCATCCGTCTCTTAATTTTCTAATATCCTTATTAAGCTTTTCCTTTCAGCTTTGATAACCATTAACCAAACACAGCTTTAGCAACATGAAAACCAAAGTCCCTCAATGTCTCTAGATGCAAAACAGGTTTTGATTCTTATTAGCAAGATTTAACAAGATCTAAGTGGATTTATAGCCTCTTACCTACTACAGACGGCGTTTGGGCAAATTACATGATTTATTTAGTTGAATTTTAGACACAGTTAAGATTAGGTACTCTAGTATGTATGTTTAGGGAATTACTTGGTTAAGTTTTGATGAGGCAGAATGTTATGACACATTCTGCAAAAACATACAAAATCCAAGATTTTTTGACTAGTTTCTTTTTCAACAGACTTTAGGAAACGTGTTTTGAGCGAATAATGCTTGAATATTGATCAACATTATCTTACATAAAATATGCTTACAGTTTGAGAATTTAGTTTTGCACTATGTCTGAGATCCAGATGGCGGCGCTAATGCTCTTTGCATAAGGGACTACATGGCCTGGCTGTTTGGAAATCCTTCCTTGGCACCATAAAGTAAATTACAGGTTCCAGTTTGGATCTCTTGTTTCTCACTTTTTAGATATTCCTCATATCATATCATAATTGTGATCCTCTTCACTTTTTTTTATTCATTCACAGCTATAAAACACAGACTAATGAGACAGATAACTCGCAGCGCAGCATTCCTAGTTTCTAAAACGCCTTGCTGATGTTTACTGCTAATGAAGTCAATATGTTACTTCCTATCCACATCCAATAACACCTTGGATGACGGATCATTATATCAGGTAAATCAATTAATGATTTCATCAATAAGGGTAAATGTTTCAGAGGGATCTCTTAAATTTTATGTCCTCTTCATAATTAGCATTACAACCATAATTCTCTAATGCCTTTCTACGGAGGCAGATATGTTTCTATCTTGCTTTGCTTGTTTTAGCTCATATAAAGATGATCAAATCCTCAATGAACATCGCCTCAAAAATAATAGTCCTTACATAACCCTGAAACCACAGAGATATCCAAAGTACTTTGAGACTGAACTGAAATCCCCTGGCTGTATATCCTGGGGAAAAACTTTATTGGTCTGTTTTATGGAAGTACATAAGCACATCTGCCTGTTTCTTTAGCAAAGCAGGTTTATCTTTTAATTATATCTGGATGTAAGATTGTTAATTTAACAGACTAACTATCACTTTGTTGGTTGTTGTAAGGAGCTTAAACTTCCTAAATTTTATTCTAAAAAAACTCCTTAGAAACATAAATCTTTATAATATTTATAATTGCACTGATTGACCTAAGTATAATAGTAGCTATGGTATTATAGCTATATGATAGCTAGATAATAGCTATTTGTTAATAGATGATTTATAGCTATTAATAAATCTTGGTTGGGGAATTAATATTTATTATCAATGATATTGATCTGACAATTGTTTTAAAACCTCTTTAAGTTTTTAGTTTTTAGACAAAAATTCATGGATTTTTATAAAATGAGTTCTATAAACCATGACGACCCTGGGAAAGCAATCCTTATCAATTTTTAAAACATAACAAAAAAAAAGAGAATATCCTTAACAAATAATTCAATAAGTCATTACCATGCATTAATTAATACAGTATAGCAAAACCTGATACGATACCATACAATTTATCAAAATTCTTTATGATAGAGACACACTGAGGCCTAATGGGAGATGTATTCATCTTGCATTCATGAAGCTGTGAATGTCCAGAGGATCCATATCACATGTGGCAATACAACACAACTCAGTGGGATGATGCAATAATATATATTAGGTTGTAGTAAAACAGGATATAATCTAACATGCATGAGACAATGTACAATTTACGAGTGGCAGAGGTGTTAGCACTGCTTCCTTCCTGGATTTGAATCCTGGTTTGAGGTCTTTTGCATCCATTTTATATATTCTCCCTTTGGATGTGTGGCTTTTCTCCCACATCTGTGTCTTTAAATTGTCACACTTGTGTGCGTGGAAGGTGGTCTGTCCCCATGTCTCTGTGATGGACGGGTGACCCTAAAAATATAAATGGGTATACACAATGGATGCAAGGAAATATCATTGTTGATATGATACGACATGACACGCTTCAAGTAAAACATGAGATGATATAACACAGCAAGATGCATTCATACATTAATTATCTTCTGCTTATCCTGGTCCATGGTTGAGGGAGCTGTAGCTTCAGCAGAAAAGCCCTTAGTTTCCACTCTCCCAGCTCCTTTAGGAGGACTCCAGTCATGGAGCTTCTGACCATAGATGAGGTTTGGAATGATTGGCTTTGGTCTCGGTTTACCACAGAAAACCAGAAAAGCAGCCATATCACTCTAAATGCTGGACCAGTCCACCTATCTATCGCTCCAGTTAAAGTTGTAGATCACGGTCTGATGCAGAGACCTTATTACCTGATTGACCTTATTACCTCGGCTGGACCTAGAAAGTCCAGCAAGATACAAAAGGTGAAAAACATATATAAGTGATTGTACAATGCCAAAGAGTAATGAACAACATAGATGATGTGAACATATAAAATGTAGTCCCAAATAACTACAACTACAAATATGAGAAATATGTTGATGGCCCCTTGCTAGTTTTCTCACGACTGTCTTAGAAGCATGTTTACCAAAAAATATCAACAGACATAATGACTATTTTTAGAGAGACACATTGCACAGTTTCATTTTAAAAGCATTTTAAAATAGCAGTATTGACTGATGTATTGCAAATTTAACGTTCCAGTTTTTCTTTTGTTTTATGTTGACAAAAAATAAAATGATAATAATAAAATAGAACCAGTAACATATATATGATGTAGTCCATGTCAGCAGAGATGTTTTTAACTTGCTGTTATCGGTTTATTGACTGGCAGAACAAGGAAACAAACACATTTATTGCTCTGAACTGGCTGTTTATTATCTACTTAGTATTAGTGATGGCTTTCTCTCTACCAGTGGACCTCACACATCTGTTTGCCCAATATCAGACGAACAGCTTCTGCTTTTCTATTGCCTTTGAGCAGCTTGTCAATTCCATTCAGCAGCGTTCAGGGAGCCGGTGGTGATTGGAGGAGTTAAGGCTAATGAACGCTGTGTTGTGTCTGTCTGGCCCAGTTTATATCATCCCAGACAGGCTGTGGTGGCAGTACGTTGTGGCAGTCCAGTCAAACTTAATGACATGGCTTTGTTTGGGGTTGGGTCTCTCGCCGGGACAGACCGCAGCCAAACAATGGCCAGGGTCACAGGTCATCAGACTCTGTGTCAGAGGGCTAATGTGTCAGGATTGAGCTAAGAGGAGCAAATGAGTGGGATCTGCTGGTCCAGGCTTTGATTGTCTGACACAGCCCAGGCCAGTTGGACGGTTTAGCTTCCCAAAGAGGCCCCAGACCTACAGCAGTTGCAGGTCTTTGAACTTGCTCATTATCAGAAAGACTTCATCCAAGAGTGTTGCTTGAATAATAGATTACCAAAGTTAAGCTTAAAACAGTTTCATTCTGAAATGGTTGGTTAAAAAACAAGCTGAAGTTGTGGGTCAAATGTAAAAAGGGAACGCTTGCCTCTGGGTCTAGAGAAAAGGAGCTTAATAATCTTAATTATCTTGTTTCTTGTTCTCAGAGATGGATTGGGACTTCTTCAGTAACCTACGTACTGATCCTCTCTGTCCTGACCTGAGCCTTAGAGGAAGGATTTGATTTACCAGTTGAGAAACGCAGTTGAACCCGAAGTTGAAAGGCTTCTTCTCTACCTTGAAAGGAGTCAGTCCCCTCTGAACTGGGAAAATATTGGAATCCCCCAGGTTTAGATGGCTGGAGGGAGAGGTGTCCAACTTTCCCAGTTATTCCATGACCTGATCCCATAAAGGGAATAGATGGATGAATAGATACATTTTAAAGGTCGTCTTTTTAGTAAACCTTTTCAATTGGGATAGTTGGCACCCCTAACAGCTCCTCTATGTAGATCCATTCATGTTTATCCAGGAACAAAACAGAACTTTTGGAGATTTGGAAAGTATATGTTTCAGCCTCCCACTGTGAGGTTAAGGTCAGGGCCCAGCAGACAGAGAGAGCTTTATTTGGACTATCTGAGTGGATATCTTGTCTTTGGAGGTTGTTTGACAGCATCCTTGATTCAGTTTTCTGGTCATGCACGATAAATCTCGGTATCCTCCCTCGTTTTATCTCTGGCAGTTAAAAATCGACGGCATTTCTCAAAACAGAGCTAAAATGAGATTCCGCCAAGCTTGAGAGGCGAGTCTCCCCCCTTTGTTCGGCCTCACAGCTTTTAATTTTGGTCTCGCTGCTCCCCCCCGCCGTCTCTTCCCCCCGCCGTCTCTTCCTCCCGGCCCTGTCCCAGTCAACCGTGCTGACCTCGGCACATGCTGCGCTGGCTTATCCAGCTGTGGAATTGACCTCTAATCTTCATATTGACCTGCCGCTTCCCATGACCCTCTGACCTCTCGGGGTCAAGCCTGCAACCGTCTGCACCTCCCCCCTCCTGCTCCACCTGGCTCTTATCTCCCCCCGTTCAGACAGTTTAGATGGATCACTCACAGCGTGCAGGACATCTGTGGGACTGAGTCCCGGCAGATGATCAGAAACTATCTTTGCTTCCAAATGTTGTGGCTGGTTTGACAAAGATGCGACTTTTCTAAGTGGCGCAGTGCAGACGCCGCAGGACCTCTCTCCGCCTTCTCAGTGTCCTCATTCCACAGCCTAGTTCTGATACACAGAGCTCTGATAGTTTGAAGAATCTGGGTCAGTGTAGGGTGTGTGAGATAGGACAGTCTGGCTGAAGGAAGATGTCACACTCCTTAATTTTTTATTTTTTTAAAACATATGTAGTTGATGGCTGGATGTGTGACGCTTTGAACATTTATATAATTACCATGCAGCAAAAAAGAAAATTAAGTGACAAAATAATTTCCTGTTATGCTTCCAACGGTTGTCATGAGAAGCCCTGACGGTTTGTGCTTTAAGCTAGACAGCGGAAACTGTGGGTTCTCTTTAAAATAAGAATGAAAGTAGTGGGTGAGAGAACAGTTTACTTTGCCTATACTTGATAAACTACCATTAGCACTACAAGTTATTAAAAACATATAGTGGGTCTCAGTATTTCTGGGGGTTTAGGGATAATGGCCACCCGCAAGCACTCGAGACGTTCTTTGAAAATGTTTACAACTGTAAATTTTAACATTCACAAGGAGAAAAAACCCTGTTATGATTACTGGGGTGCAGCCAGTCAGTGCCAAAGTAAATGAATAGGGCTTCTGGATTGGTTACTTTGAAAACCAGGAAAAGTGCTGCAGTTTCATTCACATATCTCATAAATGCACCAAGAAATAAAAAACATCCTTGAATGGATACATTGTAGCATATCTATAAAGGATGAATTGACAATTCAACAAAAAGCTATAGATTAATAACAAAAACATGTTACATGTATATCTTTGTGCTGTTCTGCCTGCTTTGTTCAGGTTGCATCATATTGTTATTTTCCTGCAAGGTGGACTTTGGTCGGACTGCAGCATTCCTGATCCCAGCTAAACTGAGTGATATAAGAGAGGGGAGGTGTGTGGAGCTGTCAGGGAGGAGGAGGGGGGGCAGGAACAAGGGAGGAAGTGAGCGTTCATTACAAAATGTGCGTCTTGGTTGTGGGCATGCCCAGTAGAGCTCGTCTTGCAACCTACAGACCAGCCTCTAAATTTGAACAGAAGGGAGATGAGATGACGGAGCAGACTTTTGCTGCTGCTGCTACTGCTGCTGCAGTTTCCCATCTCACATGTGAGTGAGAAGAATAGGCTTTTCTTAATAAAGAAAACGGTATTAATCAGAAGAGGAGGATGGAAGACAGAAAAAAAACTTCCTCTGCTGCATTTGCTGCTCTGTTAAGCACTTTTACCTCCAGGAGATCAGAGGGACTAAGTTGAAAATGCAGCCAGCAGGGAGCTGGAGTGTGAAACGTGAGGAGAGAAGGAAGAAAGCGGTGCTCCGAGTTCTGCGTTGCACAGGTCAGTACCCAGGAAAACCCTTAACAATTGCTAAGTCCTCTTCCTAACTCCCCTGTTGTGCTCTTTCACTCCTGCTTTAACTTCAACTTTATACCTGCCTATTCAGTTTTTCTGAACCTTTTCTGAACCTTCAAAAATTGCTGTGTGTTCTGTTTGGAGGCTTGTCATAAACAAGACCAGTGGCACCACAGTGGGGGGGGAGAGCAGGTCTGCAGCTGCCCCTCATGCTGCTTCATATGGAGCTGTTATAGTAGAATCTGAGGAAGGATGAACTCACAGGGGGACCACGTGGTTAAAGAGCACAGAGATTTAACTGATGGCTTTAGAGCTGGGAGCCTGCTCTCTAGTAGAGGGATTGGAGTAACAACGGCGGCTCTCATCCAAGCAGAGTTAGGAATATATTTCTGGAAAAGAAAAAAAACTAAGTTGAAGTTTGTTTTACCGATTAGATGGTGAGAAGCACTCAGATTGTTTTATTTTATCATTCATTTATATGCTGAGTTTCATTATGTAGGTTTCTCTTTCATTTTAAAGGGATTCACCTACTTTATTACTTCCAATTTTAAAACACTTATAATTCCCTCTGTCTGTTACTGAACGTGCCTCATCGTCATCTAAAAATTAAGAATAAATCTATGGTTTCAAATTGTTCAATTATAATCTTTAAGTTTTCTAAAGCAGAAATCTGCCTATGATTACATATCAGTCTGTGGCAGCCCTGAGGGTACGACCCATTAGTTTTCCCAAAACACCCACAGCTGTCAAATCATTGTCAGGCAGTGCTGCCAGGTTTATTATAGCCATACTATGAGATACTAAGGTATTATTATTATTATTATATTCCTAATGACTTCCCAATTCCAATAAGTCACATTTAGTCAGACTAATCATTGTATTCATATATTAAAATTAAAGCCTTGACTATTAGGTCAAATAAATTTTAAATAAACGCTGATAATCCCTCAAAATACTCCTATTTAGAACCGTTAATATTCATTTTTTTTGCTAAACACAGCTTTATGTAAAAATATTTTGAGGATCTCTCCGTCCTGTCTCCTCCGAGTAAAGCTGGACTTTCTTGTGTTTACTGTTGCTTGTTGTTATCGTCACCTCTGGCATACCAGACGTTCTAATACTGACGTTCTCCTTGTTTAAATGAAAACCAAAAATGAACGTTTGCTCTACTTTAAGCCGTGAGAAACAACAGCTGAGACTCCACTTTGGCCGCAGGTTTTCCTTATTTAGATAATATTAATCTATAAAAATAAAAAAAGATCTGTCTGCAGCTTCAAAATTAATATGAGAGAGAAAATGATCCGGTCCGTTTTTCCGTGTCAGATTGTTAAATCATAAATTAATTTACGATGACAATAAAGGAAATTATTTATGTAACATGCAGAGGCAATGTGTGTGTGTGTGTGTGTGTGTGTGTGGGGGGGGGATTTGGCAATTACAATACATGATTTTCACATGACTTTAATAGGAATCCAAAACAAATGATTTGAGGTTTCACATTTCAATCTTAAATCTTTAGCATCCTCTATTATCAGCTTATAGTAGTTAGAATAACTTTGCTTTTTTTTTTAAAGTTTTCTGAAGGTGGCATCTTTATCAAGGCCAAGGAACTGAACCTGGGACGCTAGTTGTGAGACTGAACAAGCCCTCCTCCCACACCAGATCCCATCCCACCCTATCCACCTCATCCACCATCTTACGTCTGACTTTTCCTATCTTTCCTAATTTTTGTAGTTTCCATGTAAATTTTAATTGGAATTTTGATAAGAGATACAAAAAAGGCAACTGGAAATTAAAAAGCACCTTTTTAATTTCCAGTTCAAAGATGAAGATATCAGCAGTACTCACGAAGGGCCAGAAGAGTTAAATAACTGACAAACAAGAAATATCAATATAATAATATATTTACTCTCTGCTTTATTATAATAAAACAAAACATGTTATCAAATATTGCATCCGAATAATTTAAATGTTGTACATGTTAATATTGTGAAAAGAATGTGATTTGATATACAGGAGCACTAGCCCAGAGCAGCATGAGGTTAATTAACAATATTGGGTCTTTTCTGCAGGTGTTTACATGTTTGGTAGGTTAGCAAAATATTAGCAAAATATCCAGCAGTAAAAATGTTGATTGCACTAAAATCAAGAATCAAGAATCAGTTTATTTATATAGCGCCAATTTACAACAGGTGTCTCAAGGCACTTCACAGAAAATCAATTAAAATCAAGGATACATTCTAACAAATCAATATAAAAAAGTTTCCAATCTAAGGAACCCCAGCAGATTGCATCGAGTCATTGACTTGCAGCATTCACTCCTCTGGAATCAGCAGGCAGAAACAATGGCTTGTGTTGTCGTTGACTTTACAGCAATCCCTCATACTGAGCATGCATGTAGCGACAGTGGAGAGGAAAAACTCCCCTTTAACAGGAAGAAATCTCCAGCAGAACCTGGATCAGTACAAGCAGCCATCCGCCACAACCGACTGGGGGCTTGAAAAGACAGAAAGCTAAATTAGGAGCACAGGATACTGAAATAATAGAGTTTATAGCAGCAGTTGTAGAACGTCACTGGAAGCATCTCAGCCCTTGTTCTCCTCCAAGAAGCTGTCTCAGCTAACAGAACCAGCCCAGGTGTGGTTACTATGGAGAGAAGAACACTAAGAAAAAGCAAAAGGTTAACAAGGTTGAAATAAACGTAACTAAGTAGATTGGATAAAGGAAGAAAGTAGCAGAGAGCGAAGTGGTCAGATTTGTCCTCCAGCAGTCTAAGCCTATAGCAGCATAACTATAGAAAAACTTAAATAACTTAAACCTATAGAGTGAGACATGAAGAAGGTAGAGCAAAGGAGAACCGTCTGTCAAGACTGAGTTCCTCCCCAACCTGATTAGGCTGTCTTCTCTACCTCTTCCTAACTATAAACTTTATCAAACAGGAAGGTTTTAAGCCTAGATTTGAAACTAGACAAGGTGTCTGCCTCACGGACTAAAGCTGGAAGCTGGTTCCACAGGAGAGGAGCCTGATAACTGAAAGATCTGCCTCCCATTGTGCTTTTAGAGATTCTAGGACCCACCAGTAAACCTGCAGTCTGAGAGCGAAGTGCTATGTTAGGGACATAAGGAGTAATCAGATCCCTGATATACGATGGAGCTTTATTAGTGAGGGCTTTATATGTCAAAAGAAGAATCTTAAAATCTATTCTAAGTTCGACAGGGAGCCAATGAAGGGAAGCAAAAATTGGGGAGATATGATCTCTCTTTTTAATGTACACACACATGTTACGTGCCAAATATAGGTGAGACATTGAGAAGAAGGACCCCTATTTACTAATAAACAGCCTATCCTTTGTCTTTAAACACAACGCAGACCCTGAGAAAGTGTCAGGAGACTGATGAGTTCATTTATCCTAGCAGCTGGATGACTGGCTTCATTCTTAGAAACTTGGTTCCCATTGGCGCCTGCCAGGCTCTAACCCCCGATGGCCCTTCTGATACTCCATGATTCATCACACAGCGGGCAGCCATGTTTCACTGAAAGGGCCGTGAACTTGTTACCTCTGCTGGGCCGCCGGCCTGAGTGTCAAACTCATTTTTCTTTTCGGTGCTCCCTTTATTTTTCCGTCCCCTTCCCACCATTGCTGGTGTGTTGAAATAATTGGGCCACATTCAGGGCGACCAGGTTGCCAATGCCTCCCCTGAATGGAGACATGCAGCTTGGTGCCATGATTTCTCTTTGACCCCTCTTTCACAGCCTCCCTCTGAGGTTGTGACAGGTCATCATCATGACTCCTGCTTCTCTGCACAATGACAGAACATCCATGGTACATTATCTACAGTTGCTCAGCTGGCCCTGAGCTCTGTCTATAGCCTATTCTTCCCTGGGATCTCTGGATCCAGTCTGTTCAACATGGCCCACATTCAACATGGCAGCTTAAAGGGGCTTTTATTCCTCCAGCAGAATTCAATCACTTGTCTTTCTTTCTGCCTCTCTGCTGAGTGATTCAGAGTTTAATGAGGGAGGCAAGATAAAGACAAGCTTATGGTTTGCTGGATGATGGAGAGGTTGCCTTTTTTGTTTCCGTTGGAGGAGGCACACAGTGAGCGTTCATGTGAAATCTGTTCTGTTTTTTTTTTTTTCTTAACCAAGGGAGAAGGTGATTGAGATGTCTGAGAAAATGCCAGGGAGTCTCACAGAGCAGGGGTCATTAAAGTGTCAAACGATGCAGCTCTTCAAATATTCCTTTTCATTTCAGAGACATCCAGCAGGGAGCTGAGTAAAGAGAGAGGAGGGGTTCTTTGACAGCAAACTAAAGTATACCTTCTGCAGGGTTTCAGGATTATAAAATGTTAATGCTCTGATTCCGTCATACACGCCCACACCTGCAGTGCTGTGCATCATGTTTATGGCGCTATGGGATAATCCTCTTACATAAAAGCTGTTGGCTTGAACACGGCTCCTGCCGGTGTGGGAGGGCATCAGACTGGATGTGAGGAATTTCCTGGCTGACACTGGATCATAGGGTTGTTGTTTTGGAGGTTCACCGTGGGTCAAAGTCTACGCTATATATCAGCTGTCAGCAAGCTTGTTTGCTTTAGCAACAACGCGGGCGTCAGCACCGACGCAAGATTCTCCTGCCTGACATCACAAACAACAGTCAGGGTGGAGAGGTGTCAGGCAACGGATCTCAACCTACACGCCCCCCCTACACACACAGACAGACACACACACTCACAGATGCCTAATCCGCAGGTATGTGCTACGTCTCCCTCCCTGATAAGAACATCTAGTCCTGCTGACGAAGCATAACTGAACAAACATAACTTAAATATTGGAAATTATGAAAATATTTTCAGTTTTTAATTTGAGTATAAACATGTCAATAACGTCTCCATCCTAACAAACTAATTAAGCTTTAGCCCGGGCATGAAATCCACATCTTTATCCATATAGATCTTAACATTATCTATTGATCATTACAGTTTTTTTATTAAAATGTATGTGTTGTTATTTTGATTTAGAATATTAATGCTTCGTCCTGACTCTGGAGAAGTTGATGGGGAAATACCAGTGGAAACATGCAAAAAACCTGTCAGAGATTATTGGAAGGATTCAGTTGGTCTATTCATAGCTTATTAAATCCCTTTTTATCAACATTATTCATGGAGGGTTTGCCCTTGTGCAGATTACATAGTCAGAAAACCAGTCAAGCAGTCTTCCATGTTCTGTTTTCTCTCCTTCAGTCCTATTGAGGATTTAATGGAGTGCTTTAAGTGGACCAGTATGCAATAGCATCTTTACATTTCCCCCCTGGGTGTACATTTTTAATTCCTATGTTATTCTGCGTTTCCCCATTGATATGCATTCCTCCAAAAACACGCCTTACCAAGTAGGGACCGCCATTAAAGCTCAAATATATTATTTCTGTCAACCAGCAGCTACCATTCTCTAGGTAATGGCATGTCCCAAGATAAACTGATATATGAAATTGAAACAGAACCATGGTTTCATTGAGGACAGGCCAAATACTAAGAAGAAACCGTAATAGGCTAAATGAAATGCTCTGTCTTAAAATAACCCTATCAGAGTTTTTATTTTATATCTTAACGTAATTTGCCCTAAAGCGTAACATTTATGAAACTGGCTCCAGGACATTTTTCAATGTGGCTCAAGTGGGTTTTATTTAGAACTGGCATTGTTGTTTTGTTCTTTCACTTGACTCTTCCTAGAGGCTGTACAATAAAACTATTTATGTACGGATCGATCGACAGACCTACATAAACATACGTCCTAATTTCAAAATTCAAGAATCAAGAATCAGTTTATTTATATAGTGTCAATATACACCAGATGTCGTCTCAAGGCACTTTACAATAAAATCAATTAAAATCAAAGATACATCATAAACAAATCGATTTGAAAAAGCTTCCACTCTAAGTAACCCCAGCAGATTCATGGAGTCATTCACTTGCAGCATTCACTCCCTGGAATCAGCAGACCAAAACAATGGCTTGTGTTGTTGTTGACTTTACAGCAATCCCTCATACTGAGCATGCATGTAGCGACAGTGGAGAGGAAAAACTCTCCTTTAACAGGAAGAAGCGTCCTGCAGAACCAAATAGATGCAGAGGATACTAAAACAATAGAGTTTATAGCAGCAGTTGTAGAGCGTCACTGGAAGCATCTCAGCCCATGTTCTCATCCAAGAAGCTGTCTCAGCTAACAGAACCAGACCAGGTGTGTTTACTATGGAGAGAAGAACACTAAGAGAAAACAAAAGGTTAAAAAGGTTGAAATAGCGGTAACTAAGTAGATTGGACAAAGGAAGAAAGTAGCAGAGAAAGAAGTGGTCAGATTGTCCTCCAGCAGTCTAAGCCCATTGCAGCATAACTATAGAAAAACTTAAATAACTTAACCCTATAGAGTGAGACATGAAGAAGGTAGAGCAAAGGAGAACCGTCTGTTAAGACTGAGTTCTTCCCCTAACCAGATCAGGTTGTCTTCTCCATCTCTTCCTAACTATAAACTTTATCAAACAGGAAGGTTTTAAGCCTAGATTTGAAACTGTGATATTAACTGGCACCTTTTTCTCCACTTAAAGCACTGATTTTATGGGCAGCTCTATGAAAGATGTGATGTTTGAAACAACATATGTGGGTTGAAAATATGTGTGTTTCTCCACATCAATGTTGCCTTCTTTACTGCTTTTCAGTCCCCTTTAGAGGTCCTGAACACTTCTTTCTAAATTTGCTGTCAAGCTTCCTATAAGTTTTGATGAAATTTAACAGATGGCGTAGGTCCAATTTGTCTTTTTCTCAATTTCATGTAAGCTATGAATCATGTTTCACAGCTTTCATCAAACTGTAGCTAGCTTTTTGTGACTAATTACATTTCAGAACCATTTACAGTGATCAGTTAGTCAGTTTTACAGTAATTCAGAGTTGCAAAATATGAATAACAGTTTTTTGTTTTGTTCTTAAAATCAGCTAGGTTTCTGTCTTTACACTCAATTCTTTACTATTAGCGAGGAAAAAAATATGTTATTTTGCTTCTTTGCTTTTAAATGCAGTTTTATTCCCTAAGTGAGAAACACAGACACTGATTTGAGTTTGAAGATCTATCCAATTTTGAAGCGTTTACAATTCAATTCAATTTAATTCACAACAACAAATTTAATAACATAGGAAGATTTGCGCTTTACCTTTGCACTGTGGAGCAAAATGTCTGCAGATTTTAAAATTCACGTTTGCTGTTTTTGATGATTATAATTAAATACCTGACAGAAAAGAAGAAGTGAAATACCAATGATTTGTTGGTCAATGTATTTGGCCTTTGTTATACACAGTTTGCAATAGCATCTTTTTAGAGGGGGTGACAGAAGAAAAACATGCATAAAATGCACCTTTTTGTGTTGTTAGCTTCATGGAAAAGGAAAGCAAAAAACAGACACCAGGAACTATATCGTACGTGTTGTAAATAATGGTTTTTGTAATCATACAATGAAGTCTATGTAACCTGTTTTTCCAGTTTCTTTTAGAACCTAAAATTGTAAGATGTTCTAAAAGGTCTGAAGTGATTAAAGCTCAAATACGTAAGTTGAGCACAAACGTTTTTATTCTGACAGTATATCATACATTGGTACTTTTCATATGTTGTACACATTTTTACCAGATTATCAGTTAGTGGAATACATCATTTATCTGCCCTGACAGTCTGTGACTGTTTGTTAAAAAAAAACTAGATTTAATGTCTGAACTATTTGAGGAGTGCTTTGATATTTTCACAATGCTGATATACAATTAGCGGTTTTACTTTGCAGAGAAAGGCAAAAACCTGATTTAAAATCACCTGCAAAGCAATCTAAGACTGCCTTCAGGAAGCAGACAGTTCCTGTTACTCTCACTAACAAGTCATGTTTGATTTTGTCCAGTTTCTACATCATGTTAGGTGAGACATAATTCTGCACCCGAAGAACCACCAGACGTGATAAACAATGGCCGACATGTGGTTCTTTTTTTTTAGCTTCCTTGTCAGGATCTTGTGAAGGGACGGTCTGCTAACATTGCTCAACAACTGTTAATTTGATCCATAGATTGGCAACAACAGTTGTTATTTCCTTAAACTGAGTTGCCGCTGTACTAGTACTTAGTAGTATGAATGACCGTACAAACAAAATCTGATTTCAGAAAAATAAATAAATACATGAACAAGAAAAGAAATTGAGGATCAAGAACTTCTGTGTTAAGGTTGTTTTACATTTTCAGTTCCACCAAGTAATATTTAAAATATCAAATATTCTCCTGTCTCCTAACCCATTCTGTACAACAAAGCTAGCTTTCTTGGCCATATAACATCAGCAGGGCCACTAATGTTGGCTGCACTATGCAACACCATGAGTTAGAAAAAATAGTATTTTTTTTTTAAGAGAACTTTAAATTGTCAGAATTTAACCAGCTGTTGTCTTATAAATATTTAACTAAAATGTATTTATTGTGTTTCTTACAATGCACCATGAAACACACAGTTAGGGGTCAGCAGACAGTAATGTTGTTTTTTTAGGGAAGGCTTCTTTTACTCCTTATAGCTTTTATCTGCAGGATAACCATTATTCCATTGCAACTCGAGCCTCAAAGCAAATTACTCTGCTAAAAAAAAAGCATGTGTATTGGTGTGTGCGGGAGTTTCTTATAGGCAACACTCCTGGCCTCCCCTTTTTTTAGCTCTCTTCATCTCCGCCTCACCCAGCCAGCCTCCATCTCTTTTCTCACCCGTCTCCGTTGTGTCTCAGCGAGAGTGAGAGACGCAGGTTGACAGCATTGCAGGTCTCCTCATTATGCCGCTTCTGAGCTGGCACAGATTTACAGAGATGATAAAAGCAGCCTGGAGGGAAGTAATGACCATGGGCTCTGACGCAGGCGGAGGAAAGACGGGAGAGGCACAGCTCTGTCTGATCTGCCTCTGATCATTCCCTGCACCGTCTAAATGGGTCGGCCTGGTATGAAACTAAATTTGAGATGATGCTAGCTTTAATCTAAACCGATAAGCATATTAATAACAGCTTTATTTTATCTTTATATATATTAGCTTCCTATTAAGCGCCACATAAAAAAAAAAAAAACTCTATGATGTATTTACTGGAGTCCATATTACGTTATGTTAAAAGTCAATTTTTACAAATCACTTTTTGTAGAAATACTTCTTAAAATCTTTCCAAAATCTAATTTTGAAAAAAAAAAAGGGCAGAAATGAGTCAGTTAGAAACCACTGTTTTTTTTGCCTCATTGATCTAGTAGTCATTGCATTTTATTTAGCTTAATAAATCGTACAAAACGTTTGTGTATACTAAGATTTTTGACTGCCAAAGTTGAAGAAGTTGAAAGTATAAGTAGAGATGCAGATTTAGTCATTGTTGACATTTTAAACCTTTTAGCTTCTTATATTAACGACATTAGTGCTCAGATTTTCAAAGGCTGCCAGTACGGTCCATAACCGACACACTCCCATTGATTAAACTGATCTTAAATCTCCTTACATATGATTTCAGTATTCAGTAAATCTCTTGGTGACGACTTTGAACTTTGTTTCCATTCCCTGCTCTTCCAACTGACTTTAAGAGGATGTCTGCTAATAATCCTAACAACACGTGGTCATGTTCACAGTCCATTCTGTCCATGGTTCTATCCTCATTATTCTGTAGACCAAGGGTCCTTCACCTGTCAGCTGGGATCCCTGCTAAGAGATAAACATGAGCTCGCTTTCAACAAAACTCTGGATTAAACATTTAATCAAAAATCCAATTTAATCTACAGACTGGATAATTTGAGAATTTCATAGATATTTAATTATTGCATTGAATATCTCTAAATACAACCTTGACACTTGGGTCCTACGTTTATTAGGCTTGCTAAAACTGTGACTATATGTGAGGTCGTTCCTGGGTGTGGCTCCAGTCAACGTTTTACCAAATGCTTCTTCTCCTCATCATCTTTTCATCTTTGGATTTTCCAAAATATTGTAAAAGCAGTTTTCACTCAATTAACAAGCTTTGCATGAACCATGTGGTTTTCAAAGTTGAAAGTTTTTCACGTATCCATTAGTTAATGTAATTATGTATTTTGCTGACGCTTTTATCCAAAGAGACTTACAAAGTAGGCAGTAGCGCCGAGGGTCTTGCCTAAGGACCCACACTGGATGCTGTTGGTGTAGCCCAGGCCTGGATTTTAACCCAGGACCCAGTGCAAAAGTCAGGTGACCTTCCATTGAGCTATCCAATATACACACTGTTAAAGACATGTTTACCTCCAGTCACAGTGAACGTGCTGGTAATAGTAAAAGATTAATTTTAAGCCTATAAGTACCAGGGGTGTAAATACGTTTGCTGCTCCGGTACCGAGGCATTAGTGACATACGTCCTCGCGCAAATTCTTTTTCCGAATCGACAGCCAGTTATTTTTTACCACCGGTCGTTTTTGATTGGCTGTCATTTTCTATGGGATTTTCTATTGAAATTTTTCTATTGAAAAGATCCTCTCCTCTACCTTTAACCGATCTTGAACTTGAGCTACTTAACAATTTTCACTTGTGAATAAATCTGGTAAAATTGAAAAATACAGAATCTGAGCTGTGACAAATTTGCCTAATCAAAGGAGCTTTTGACCATAATATATGATTTTACAGTAATAGTATTCGTATGAATTCAAAGCTTCAAGACATTATCCAGCTTTATTTTCCAGATTTATTTTCTGTTAGAAAACCTGCAAAGGTAGCAAAATAGGAACACAAAAGAGCAAGAGATTAACAAAATTCTCTTAACTGTGCCATTTCTACTAAACTCACAAGCTCCAGTCCATCTCCTCCTTCATTCTCCATTCCATCCTTGGCCGTATTCATATGGTAATAGGGATCAGAAGATGAGGGTGTTCTCACGTTCAGTGTAAAACCCGACTCTTTGTGTAACTGCAGCTCAAGCTGCTCAGACAGAGGCCAGAGGTGAAATTGAATTCAGCTGCAGCTTCTGAGTAAGTCTGGCCTTGGGCTGGATTTAGATTATCTGGACAGGCCTTAGCTGAGGTTGCAACCATTATTGGGAACTCACGCTGCGTGGAACTGTATTGCTAGCTAGTCCAGAATAACATAAACAATTTAATTTTCAAATGAAGCGTAATTTGTTATGGATTTGTGCATTTACTGCTGAGCATTTTTGGTTTTTACCAAGGTCAAAGTGGTCAAAGTTTAACTGTTCAATACAATTTGTTTAATGCAATCTTGAGACCTCCAACATGACAGATATTGCTAAAAACCCTCATGTTTTTTTTGATTCTGAAATTATGTTATGTTTCATTTAAAGAGCATTAGATGGTAAGATAAGTACCATAAGTTATATCGTTTGTGTAGCATCAGAAGCAGGGACTTAAAAAAGCTCAAGAGGCTAATAAAGATGACTGGTTCCATATGGAGACCACTTTAAAATCACTACAAATAATGGAGGAAAGACGAATTCCTCATAGAATGAAGAAAGAAGAATATTACAACAACTCTTTATGAAACTTTCATGCAACATAAAGTCTATTTTGACTTTTTTAGAACACAGCATATTAAACTATTAAAAGTTATTATTTAGATTTTTTATATTGGAAACTTTTTAAACTGATTTAAATAATAAAAAGAGTAGGATGCATTATTTGCCAACTACAATCACTTGTATGTATATATAACTGAGATTGGAAGTATTTTTTCTTATGAGGTTTGCGGAGACATGTGTTGTAAATTGCCGCTTTAAAAATAAATTGAATTGAATCACATCCCTAAAGATTTAGACAGCATACTTTGTTGTAACCAAAAGTACTAACTGAGGAAAGATGTCCAAGAGCAAAAGGTTAGGTGGTGATCTCTTACAGGACGTTCCCAAACTTTTGCAAAAGCCCAGAACCACATCTAGAGTTCTGCCTGCCACACTTGTCTCGGTTAGGCTCAGCAGAACTGCACCAAAGCTCACCATATGTTTGCTAAATACCACCTGGACCACAAATATCTTCTACAGATACATAACTTCTCTGAAGTTATGTATCTGTATTTGACAAGTAATGATGCAGAAGTAGAAGCATCAGATACTGCGGACGGTTAATCTTCAGAATGACCTTGTGGAAGTAGCTGGGAGCTTTCTAATGAACAGGCTCGTATGTGTGTGTGTAGCCTTGAGTCGCGCTGATTTTATTTCCTCTGAAAAACTGACGTGTTCCAACCTTTTCATCCCTTTGAGACATTGTGTAAATGTTTGTCCTTGGGGACGACATACAAACCATGAACCTGTGCTGGATCTGTCACTGTAATCACCTAGCAACACAGACACAATTTATATTTCCAAGTTTAGTAAACGATGAAAGAATCTAGGTTTTTGATTGAAATACCAAAGCAGCTACAAAGGATAAACTACGTTTCAATTCCTGTAAAATTTTACGTGTGTGAGAACTGAAGTTAAAGCTTCGTGCCGTAAGGAAGTTACATTTTCAAGTGTTTGCTCTGCTTAGGTGTTTTGACATGATTTCCTTTCCAGTGTCCTGTTTCAGGAAACAGAAAATGAGAGGTGCCAGTTTAAAATCTACTGTAGGGATTTAGTCAGGGTCAGAATTTCGAGAAATGAAGGGATAGAAAATGAATACCAAACCAGAAAAAAGAAGAGTTTTTATCTGCAGACACATGAAAACCAAAAATGTGTTCAAGATACAAATCTCCACACGCATCGTGTGGAGATTTGTTTTGGGTAGTTTTTAAGGAAGATTACACAAAAACCCTGTTTATAGTAGGCGGAGTTTCATACTAGTTCAAAACAGGTACTGCAACAGCATTTGTTCTTTCATCAAATTAATTAACATCTGCCCTTTTCTTGTAGTTCTAACAAAAACTCCTGTGCTACCTGAACAGGTGAAAGTAAAAAAAAATACTAAAAAGATAAAGATTGATTGCAGAGACTTATTAGATTTATCCTGAATGCATCGTATTTTGTGCTGAGACGAAACATTTCATTCTCCACCCAATATAACCTCGTGGCATTTATGTTTTCAGTTTATTTCTTTTTTTTTTATTATTGAAAAAATTTACGATATCCCAGGATTGTGTGCTGTTAACAAATCTTAAATCCAAAGCAAAACTGACACCTGCCGGATTATGTAACATTGCTTTTTCAATCCAACAAGATGTAACAACACAAGCTTAGTGTGATTTACAATGAAATACTTTTTGTGAAATGTAAGTCCCTTTCTGTGGAAAAGCCAAGGTCAATTTGTTTGTAGAAATATAAAAGAGGCAGTTTGGAAAGCTGAACTTCATTTAAAGATCTACAGTTCAACATTTCCACAAAGTTTGTCGTGACGCTACATAGCATTTCAACCTTAATATACTCCAAAACAAAGCTCAGAAAATACCAACGTTGGTCTCATTTTACTTGTACTAAACAGATTCTGTAGAGCTAACTCTCCCTACACGTCCCAAATAAGACTCCTGTTGCATGAGTATTTTAAATTCACAGCACAGTTTTACTCTCCCAAGTGGAAGCGCTCCACAAATGCTACTTTAGAAAGCAGAACATATGTCAACCCGAAAAAAGCTTCAAAGCTGAATTGCAGATAAAGTTCGTGTTGCTATGGGAAACATTTCTGAGCAGACTATTCCGTTTTTACGGCTGATGATCTCTCTTGATAGTATGACCGTTCAGGTTTTGTTATCCGTGTTCTCCTCATTGTAAACAGTTTACGGTTAAGTATTTAGTTTCTTCTGCATGATACTTCCTCACATGAGTGTTTTATGTATGAGGTTTCCTGTGATTGACAATTAATTGTGGTAGAACGCAAGCGGCCGGTGCTGCGGGAGGAAATGGTGTTCAGAGATCGGTAAACAAGAGTAATTTAAAGTAGTGCAAGCACAAAAAAATGATTTCCTCTCAGTGCCGCCTGTCACTCAGTCTGACAGGTAATTATTTTGTCCACCAGCAGGTCCTCGTAAAGCCTCCCTGCCAACTTCTCTCAGGGGCCGATCTGCGCTCGGCTGGCCCAGATGTGTAAGAGACGTGAGGCGGCCCTGCTTGGATGTGAGAGGCTCGTCTGGACGTTTCTGATCCTGAGGGTGGGGCACCACCTGTACTCTGTACATCTTGAAAGAAAGGGGGGAAGACAGGTTTAAAGGGTTGTAGTGGACAGCGGAAAGTTTTCAGAGATGCAGCTCCATGCAGGTGCTAAACGATTGGTCGGTTCGATTAGAAATTCATTGCATGTGTGAATTAAGGATGAGCTTTAAAATACAGACAGTGTGGCTATAATGATTTATGTATTCGTCCATCGAAATAATTACCATAAGCAAGCAAATAGTTGTTACGATTTGTAAGGTTAAAAATACTCCATGCAATTTACCTTTGGATGTGAGTGTGTTCAAATGACAGGCACTGACAGAAATTCCAGAAAGTTTCTCAACTTTTCCAGTGTGATTTGGTTATTGGCTTCTGTTTGTGACAAAAATCCATTCATGGATTTAAACAAGAGAAAACTGTTTTGTACCGAGGTATCTACCTTAAGTGAATTTATGATGCTATTACTAGTGCACTTTTTTTTAAATTCTAAAAATATAAATGCACTGGCAAATTTTAAATCTTCCAGAGAAAATTCAGTCCGTTTATTGTTGTCCTAAAATGACATTATTTAGATGAGGTAATATTAAACTTTGAGGGTGGAGTAGTTGTCTTGCAGTCAGGCAAGCTGCCCCCTGTCCCATGTCAATGTGCCCCTGGGAAAGGCACTTAACCGCAAGTTGCCTACTGATGCGTGTATCAATGGTGAAAGTGACTTCAGTGTAAAACACTACAAGTGGTCAGCTTGATTAGAAAAGCGCTACACAGGTGAAAACCATTTACCATACAAATAAATTAGTACGCCTGGTGTAAGTAAAAGACAAGAAGATTGTTTGCATTACAAAGAGAATGTCATGCCCAACCTAAACATCGTAGATAAAGCCGATGAAAACATGTTTCTTGTGTTTTAAAGTTCACAATTCAAACCCAGTGGTTGAGTAATTGTCTTTTTAACTGAATCAGTTAAGGGGATCCCTCAGATTGCTCTACTTTGTGAATTCCCTCGTTTTACTGACACTTGGCTTTGGTTCCTCAAAACTTTGAGTGTTCAACTGTGGTTTGTGGAGTGCATGTATTTCACTAAATCATAGACACGTCTTTTTAAAATACATATTGTTCCTTAATCTCAACATGGCTAAGGCAATTAAAGAAAGCTGTTTATTAAATTAATTTTAACATTATTATCTTTTTTTAAATGACATAAAGTAAATGGCACATGGTGCTTACTGGTGTTTGATTTGACCTTAGAAATGAATGAAACATAGCAGATGATGATGCAACGACATGTGAAAGTGTGCAAAGACAGACTTTCACATGTACAGAAAGATGATGTCATATTTTATGGTTTTTATGTTGTGCTAAAGGATTCATACTTTCTCCGAAACACCGGAGCTTATCTACACCCTTTCAAATAAATGAGATAACTTCAAATTATGAAAGCTTGTAAATGACTTAACAAATGTATTTTTACCACTGCAACCTGAATTCAACATCAGAATAAAGCCTACAAGGACTTTACAACCAAAAAGAGCCAAAAGACTGACAGCAACTTTTTAGCTTGTGTTGTACAGGCACACCTTTAGATTGTGTCTGTAACTAGAGAATTTTCAGTTGAATTCTCTGACCTTGTAATAACAATGTACATGCTTTCCTTTTTCCCACAAAACAGCCTGTGTGTCTATAACACATGGTTTCTTTAGGTCTGATGATGTTTTATTCTAATCACTATTATTAACCTTCAGAAAAAAAGTTTTTTTTGTATATAAATTGAGAGAAACATGACAATTTTAAGTTTTCTTTATAAGATTTAATTTTGAAAGGAATGTACACTTTGTCCACACCTCATATAATGAAGAAGTAGTTTAGGACAGAAGCAAAGACAACAATTCCAGTGTGTCCTAATGAGTTATCCACCTCCGTCTAGATCGTTTCTGTTGTCTGTGTGGAATATGTACTATCACTCTGCCACAGTCTTCTAAAGTACATCTACTCCAGCAAGGAAAAATTATACAACAAATTACAGAATTACCAAGTGACGCAGTTTTCAATTCATAAATCCATGGTACGAACATATTTTATTACAATTTTTAAAGAAACTTTAAAGGAGCTTTAAGACAGCAATACCGTATACTCCTATTTTATTTATTTTACTTACTTCACTTCGATTTTATTTATTTTAATTTTATTTTATTTTTTAACTTATTTTATCTATTTTAATATTAGCTCTTGGGTGGAATAGTACCGTGAGTACATAATTTCGTTCCACTTCATGTACCATCATGTTTGTTGAAATGACAATAAAGAATCCTTGAA
>JAVLVB010000453.1:674372-690947 GCA_032876305.1 Orestias chungarensis | reverse complement strand
CCTTGAAACTTTGTTTTTCGGTTAAGCAAATTTGGGGTAATTAAAAGATTGCTGAGGTCCTGAACTTAATAACAGCCACACATTTACTGTCAGCTGTGCTAAAACGTTTTTAAAAAGCCCTATTTCTTATATTTTTATTCGTTTTATGTAAAACAAAAAAAAACAAACAAATTTTATATCAAATTACTAAACCAACAACTTTGCTTTTGTTTTCTTAAAAACAGTTACGTCCTAATGTTTTTATCAATGTAGCAGAACTGCAAATGTGTTATGAAACCTTTTCCATGTCTTTAATAGGCGCGCCAGTAAGATAATAAAATATAGAACATTTTAAAGATAATAAAACAAAGTCAACCACTGTATTTTATGGAACAGGCTCCAGCTGCCTATGTGACATGATTTTCATGCAGCAGGAGATAGAGGAAGAATTATTTCCCACTTTTGGGTTCATTGGGTTCGTTCTGTCTCCATGTCTCCTTCACTGCCAAGTCTATTTATTGTAGTGCCTTCGGTAAAAAATGTCCTCTCTTGCCTGTCTGCCCGTCTTGCTGACACATACACACATTTCCTCTTAGCTTCCTTTCTTCGCTGAGCCGTTAGAAAGCCCTGGCTGTGCCAGAGTGAATGTGCCCTGGTAAAAAGTATATTCCAGCATCTAGTTTAGCGTATAATTTATAGTCCTCTTTAAATGTTTGGTTTGACCAACCTGGCATTGGCGCTGCTTTCAATTAGGTTGGAACTGAACTCTAACATTACCAAGTTGACCACCAAAGGTCCTAAATTCCCAAATCCAATGTGAAAGTAGTGATAGTTTGTAAGGAGTTGGTGAATATGTGTGTACTCTGTCTAAATGAACCCACAAAACTGAAACTAGACTCTGTTTTGCTCAAGATGTTAGTCTGGCATTCTCTCTATATATATATATCTTTGTTTGATTTTAAGACAAATTATACAACTGATATAGAAGAAAATAAGCAAAGTTAGCTGATAGTGTGGTAACGGTTAATCAGGAAATGGTGAATATTTAAATAAATTCCCTAATTTCATGTTACGTCATATTAGTAAATGGTCTTTTGGCTGATTTCACTTACACTCTTTTCTCCACCTTGTGTCGCTGTCGAGTGATCCCGATTTCCAACGCATAATGAACCTACAGTGCGTTTCCCAAGAATTGCATTTATGTGTTTTGACATGAGATCCAATTTAGAGCAAAAACATTGCAGTTGTGTTTGTACTGTATAAAGGTTGCAGGGACGAAAGGAAACTCAAATAAATAATCTGCAGAATGCATCACAGTTTACGGTGTTGGATAGGATACCCTAAAACTTTAAAGTGTTTTAGCTCATTACTTAACATTACATATGAGTAAAGAATGATTACGATAAATAAACTGACCCTGACCATTCCTCTCCACCTCTGTATGCTGTTTCCAAGCAGGACAACACAGCCAGAGCTTAGCACAGCGTTGGAAATTTAAAACTATCTGAGGAGCAAACAAATGAAGAGAATACTCATCATGTAGAAACCACATGTCTCTCCTTTTATTGGAAAGAAACAGTTTGCTGCTGGACCACTGTGCATACATTAACATATCAGAAGACAGTAAGGGTGAAAAGGAGAGCAATGGTTTTCTGATGTTACCATTTGCATTAATCTAACCCTGTGTTTTTAACCCCCGTGCCCTCTGTCCGGTCTTTCCTTTGTCTGAGTCTGGCCAGAGTCTGATGGACCCAGACAAAAGAATGCTGCCCGTCATGGTAGAAGAGCAAAGGTCCTGGGTGGGGTGGGGTGGAGACCTGGTGTCAGGGCTGGACAGGCATTGTTAAAGCTGTTGCTGTCCATTGTTGTTACTGCACTTGATTCTAGGTTTATCCTGTCAGTTCTGTATCTCTCTGCCATTTATTTGACAGCTGGGACTCTTTGGGTAGGATCTGGAATAAAAAAAGGGTCAAAGGAATAGATGATCAGCACAAAGTTCCTCTTCTGCTCAGCTTGCTCTGACTTGGTCATTTTGATCTACATTATTAGTTTTGCTAGTTATTACTATTGACAACAAAGAAATGCCCTTTTATGATGTAAATATAAATATACGTTTCTACCAATTCAGTGAGAGAAAGCATAGGTTTAACTTTAAAGGAAGGAAACCCTAGTTCTTGAAAAGAAACATGATGGCTAGCTTAAGTTTTCCACAGAGAATATTGATAGAGATCAGGGACCTCTTGAAAAACTTTATTTGGATACAGAAGTCTTAAATTAAATAGGTTGGATCTTAGAGTTCCACCGGGGATGTGTTAATGTCAAAGGTGTTCAGGTAGAGATCTGCCAGACTACTTAGGCACTCAAAAACCCAAATTAAAATCCCCAAAACAGTTATGCTTCCGACGCATCATATAACCATGTAACTATTTAACATCAAATATTATTGGAGGGGCGTGTGGTACACAGCAAACCAGTTGCACATCAGACAGTTTTCAGATACAACACATCATTGTTAAGTTTGATGCATGTCAACCGGAAAGGCTTTCGTGTTTCTATATCAAGTCCAAAAGCCTAGTGATTGACCCATTCTAAAGGTGCGAGTACATTTTCAGATGTATCAGTTGTGCAGCAGCGTCAAACAAATGTCTGTAGGTTCTTCCCCTTTTGGTTTACACAGTAGGTTTGAAAACTGTCCAGTCACGATCAGCTGATAAGTTGGTTCACCATTGCAGTGGAGCAATGAAGGACACAGCTGATCAGCTTGTTTAGTGCACGCTACTTGTCAGGACACACCTATGTTGCCAACAAGCTCACTGTGATTTGAAATCTGTCCCATACAGGAGAGAAAGCTGTTACCAGTATTGAGTTAAGTGAAAAATTTGTACTGATTATGTTGTAGTAGTCGTATTTTCAGGAATACGTATTAATAGTGATATGAAGTTCTACATTTTAGTTTTCAATTTTTGTGTAATTACCATTTAATACCAACAAAATGTAAAGCCTGTTGCAATGCAACAAATAAATACATTTTTGCTTGCAAAGGAAGTTATCTTTTCTGGTCCGTCCTCTTGTCAAAGCAACTGTTACACGACCTCCTGCTGTCAGAGTTCATCTGTGTCAGGGTTTAGCCTTTCGATCTGAAAACTTTTAGGAAATCCTGGTCAAATGTCAGTCAGTCAGTTGTCAAATGACTGTCTGCTCTCAGAGACAAAAGTTCAAGCTTGTGACTCAACTGGAGACTTCAAACCAGAACTGGCATTTACTGTCAAACTGTTACTTATCTCCTCTCCGTCTAACTGATTCATGGAGTATTGAAGCTGAAGGTCTTTGCATACATTGAGGGGGCAAATAGCCTAAAGCGTTGAGACCATTGGATACAGAGGCCAAATGTTTTTTAGATTTGGATCTTTAAAAAGATTCCTACATGTCTAAACACAGATTGCTGGTGAAACAGAGATTGCTCTTCTTTAACAAAGTGTTTCTATAAACTAGTCTGGGGACAAATTGATTATGCAGTTCGAAAGCGCAGACAGCCGGTTGTCTCCCTTCCTGCTTTGATTTGCTGAAATGTCAAACTGACTGATGCCAGGAGCAGTCATTCCCCCCAAGACACAGTAAACAGTAAATATTTACAAAGTTTCTATCCTCTCTGGCGTGTGACTCAAAGGGTGATGGCTAAATTAAACCGATATGGACAATAAATCAGAATTTACAGCAACAAATATAAATATTCAATTATCTATTAAATAAAAAAATCTGTTTCTGTTGTTTTGAACTGAGTGAAATAAAACTTTCTACAATTAAAAACATTTGTTTTATTCGATGTTCAATGTTTATTTATTTCAGGGTTGTTAGTAAGTTTTGAATTTCTTTCCATAATTTTTTGTTTAATTTACATATTGTTTAATCATGACATTATTTTTTACTGTAATTATTAAGTTGGGAGGTTTTTATCTTTGATTTACAGAATTTACAACATCATTTTTTTGGTAAAATTTATGTCTCTCTATTTTGAATGGTACATGTATTAAGGAATCAAAAATAAAAAAGGCCTGTTTAGCTACGCATTCGTCTGAACTGGACCTGTGGCTTTTAAACTGGCTCAATATGCCAAACTAAGCAGGACTTTACTGTATATTATTACTGCAATATGAATTGTATGTGTTATTTTTCTATAAGATTGTTTTTGGGAGATAGTAGATCACATATTTTATATTTTAATATAAAATATATTTCAAAATAACACACAATTGAGAAATTTTCAGATATTAAAAACCAGCCATTATTAAGAGTCAGAGACAATATTTATTCTTTAAATATTTACAACCTTAAAGAAAACAGCACAACAAAGTAAAAGTTGAGTACAGAGCAGTGGGATTAAAAATGTGCAAAACAGCCATTTTATTTTACATTTTGCACTGTGCAGTTTCTGTGGTGAGCCAGCAGATGGGGAAAGGAAGCATCTTTATGGGATGGAGTGAAGGAAAGCACAGCTTGGTAAGGAATGATTTCCAGCCTTTGAGGCTGGGTTGTCTCGCCTCGCCGCTCTGTTGCTTCTTGAAATACTAGATGTAAAATGTTGATTTCAGAAATAGTTATGTTTCAATCTTTCTCGGCACAAAAGAGACAATTTAAGTAGTTAATAGCTAAACAATTTGGTCACTGGTATGTGTAAATAACAATAAAAAGAAACACATTCACTAAATTCTGATCCAAATTAATAAATCCTTAAATTTAGTTAAACCTACAATAAGAATGAAACAAAAATGAATTTGATGAAGCACATATTAACTTTAGAATGTATTATATCTTTAATTAAAAATAAATTGCTAGAAATTATTAAAATGTTTAATAGCAAAATTAAAGCATTATTTTTTTAAAGGTTTTCATATATTTTACGAGCATCAGTAACACTTATAGTAAACTTACACATCACCTAATTAGGGGAATTTCTTTCTTGGTATTCTGTAACGTGAGAATTAAGTCAAACATTTTTTCATCTAATTGAAAAGGTATTTCTGTTTGTTCCTATCCTGTGATTTTTGTTTATTAAATTCTTTAACGAAATCTTGACTTTTCCACAAACTTTTAAATGTTCTCGAATGAGTTCCAAAACCAACCCCCCTTACCTTGTTGTTTTTAATTTTCTATTCTTTTAAGCATTAAAAAGATGTTTTAAAAAGTCCCGTAACTTGAGTCGGGGACTTTTTTATAATTTCTGCTCTGGGCCTTTAGCTTTCCAAAGAGGAGCAGCGGCCTTCTGTCGCCGTTGGGAGACAAGCTTCAGTCGTGTATTCAACATTGTCGGACGGAGGGAATCGTGTTACTCTGGTGTTTTAGAATTGCACCATGTAGCTACAGGATAAACGCCTTACACACACACACACACACACACACACACACACACACACACACACACACACAACACACACACACACACACAACACACACACACACACACACACACACACACACACACACACACACACACACACTATCTCTCGCAGACACACTCCCGCTCCCTGATAGGAGTGTCTTCGGAAATTATTTCTTTCCCTGTGTGCCGTCCGCCTCGCATCCCCCGGACCTACTCCCTCTCCCCTCTCCTGCTCCTCCTCCTCTCTGTTACGCAGTGTAAACACAGTGTTCCAGAGGAATGTTGGACTCCCTGACCTCCACTGCAGTTCACTGGGTTCAGCCTGGCCGGGCTGTGCTCCGGCATCATCATCAGCAGGAGCAGCAGTGGAGCCCCCTCCTCCTCCTCCAAGAACTCCATCTACCTCCTTCACTCCTTTGCCCCATGCTCTTGTTTTTGAGCTCGTACTCGTCCCTATTCTCCTGTCCTTGTCCCCGTCCACGCTTATTCCCTCACCACAGCTGTTCATTTTCGGTTTGCATCCACTTCCACTTTAGCTCGCCGTCATTTCCCAGCACAGCGGATTGTTCCTCTTTATTTGTCCGGCACAGATCACCCGCCTGATGGTGATGTCATAGTTCAAAGACGTGATTCAGAACGAAACCAGCCTGTGGAGGAACTCTTGCGCTTCCTGTCAGGACAGGACTTATAAAAGTCCAAGACCCACACCTTGTTGGAACGTCGCTCTACTCGCCCTAAAACCTTATGCCACACTTATGTCTACCCACGGCGCCACCCCCAGCTAAGCCCATAGTGGAAGTCTGTTCCTAGAAACACAATACTAAGAGGCAGAGGCTTTGGTGCCTCTGTGGCAGGGGGCGTCGGATGGAACAGAAAAGGTTACGGGGAAATTTGGCCGCTTGGTTATTTTATTACTGTGGGGAAAAGACGGCCCAGAGCAGACATCATGCTCGCAAGTCTCGCTGACCGTGGCCTTTTTGGCGTGCTGGGGTTGATTGGGTTCACTTGATGCCTAACACAGTGGATTATAAATACATGCAGATGCATCATCAAGCAGGTTGTGCTAATAATGAATGTGTGGATCCAATCAGAGACATTTTTGTTTTGTATTGTGCTGCAGGGGCCGCGTTAGATCAGGATCAGTTGTCTGTCTGTAAGCCAGCGAAACCCACAAGCAGGGTCAGCATCCAGACAGCAGAAATCTCCCATGTAGCCTGGATGTGTGTGTGTGTGTGTGTGTGTGTGTTTGCTTCCTGTAACCCAGAGCCGAGACTGCAGACAGCATCTATTGTTCCTTATTGATTAACAGTTTTAGAGCTGGATACTAAATGATTATGATGCCACAAACCGGACCAGTTTTCAGGCACTGATCCTTAAAGAATCTTTGACGTAAAAGTAGAAGGTTGTTCCTTAAACCGAATAAGAATGACTGCAACAATCCCTCTAAAATGACTTTGCTGTGTTTTCTTACTTAATGTTTTATTTACTGTAAGATGATAATGCCTTGTAACAATGTGGTACCAATGTTAAAAAAAAACTATTTAGTATTGGGAGTAAATCCAAACATCTGCATTAAACAGACGTATACCTTTAGGTATACGGTATTTCAATGCGTGCATTTTTGAGGGAAACCATAGAATCCAACTTAGATGTGAGGAAGAGAGTTGTAGACCTCTGGATGTACAGTTTAGAGATGTTCGGCCATCACACAGTTGTTAAAAAATACAGCTTCTGTTCCCCACAAATGAACGTTTGTTAAGATCAGCCACAATGTCGACACTCCTTAAACTAGAAAGAGAATTTAGTCCTTTACGGACATATCCTAAAATTCCACTCTGTGAGGAAGAAGCAATTAGATAAGAGCAAGCTAAATATATTTGCATAGTTTTTTTTGCACTGACGGAGGTGGTGAGTTCGGGAATTCGGGCAACCAGTGGGTCCGTTCCACAGAGTGGACAGGGCATCTGGCTTTATGTTACGGGACCCTGGACGGTAGGAAATGTAGAGGTTAAATCTGGAGAAAAACAATGATCAACGTGACTGACGGGGGTTAAGCCTCTTCGCGGATTGTAGGTACGACAGGTTTTTATGGTCGGTCCAGACTAGTACCGGACGTTCAGCTCCCTCCAGCCAGTGCCGCCACTCCTCCAGAGACAACTTAATGGCCAATAGTTCACGATCTCCCACATCATAGTTACGCTCCGGAGGTGATAGTCTGCGAGAAAAAAAGGCACAAGGGTGAGTTTTATTGTCATGGGAGGAGATCTGGAACAGCACGGCTCCCACTCCAGAATCCGACGCGTCAACTTCGACGATGAACTGTTTAGATGGGTCAGGTTGGATGAGTACAGGGGCGTTGGCGAAGAGATTCTTGAGTCGAGTGAAAGCGGCTTCAGCCTCCGGGGTCCAACTGAAGGAGATCTTGGTAGAGGTGAGGGCAGTTAATGGCAGGCTGGTTTGGCTATAATTACGGATGAACCTACTTACCGTAGGAAGTTGGCGATTCGGAGGAAACGCTGTAGTTGTTTGCGGGTATCAGGGGTCGGCCACTCCAGTACCGCTCGGATCTTCTCCTCCGTGGGCCTTATCTGTCCACACCCTAGTGTGAATCTGAGGAATGAAACAGATGGTTGATGAAACTCACATTTCTCTGCTTTGACACATAATTTATTTTCTAGGAGACTTTGTAGGACCAGACGGACATGATTTTTGTGTTCCTCAAGAGTCGTGGAGTAAATCAGAATATCATCGAGGTATACAAACACGAAGATGTTTAGGAAATCCCTCAAAACATCGTTGACGAGGCCGTGAAAAAAGGCAGGAGCATTTGATAACCCAAAAGGCATCACTACGTACTCATAGTGGCTGATGGGAGTCTTAAATGGTGTCTTCCATTCATCGCCTTTGCGAATGCGGAGTAGATGATATGCATTTCTTAAATCAAGCTTGGAAAAAATAGTGGTACCGTGAACTGGTTCGAAGGCTGAAGATAACAAAGGCAGGGGGTACTTATTTTTAACTGTAATGTTATTTAGCCCACGGTAATCAATACAGGGTCTTAGTGAACCATCTTTCTTACCCACAAAAAAGAAACCCAACCCCAGGGGAGAAGAGGATGGGCGGATTATGCCGGCAGCCAGAGAGTCCTTGATGTATTTTTCCATAGTCTCCCGCTCTGGTCGGGAAATGTTTTAAAGACGGCTAGTGGGTAAAGGTGTACCGGATAGAAGATCTATGGAACAATCATACGGATGATGAGGAGGTAATGAGAGTGCCATGGACTTACTGAACACTGGAGTGAGGTCGTGATAATCAAGGGGAATGGTCGACAAGTCTGGCGGATCCTGCTGTTCAACCGGTGACGGACCTGGGGAAACAGCTGAGCGGAGACAAGATGCATGACAGAAGGAGGACCAGGATTCGACATGCCTTTCTGACCAGTTGATTAGGGGGTTGTGCTGTTGGAGCCATTTGAAGTCTAGAATGATTGGTGAATTGGACGTGGGGAAAACCAAAAAGCGGTTAGTTCGCTGTGGTTTACGGAAATGATTAAATGTACCGGTTTAGTCTGAAGAGTTATTTGGGGAAGGGATCTATAGTACGCTGACCCTGTTTGATTTTCCATCATTTGCGTGAATTAAACGGTTTATCCGAGTCCTGACTGAATACTTGTCGGAACTCCCTCAGAAAATTATCAAAAAGAATAACCATAATCACCGGGGAATGGGAAACGTGCCTCAGCCCACTCTAAAGCTTGCCCGGACAACAGGGACAAGATATAAGCGATCTTGGTGCTGTCGTGAGAAAAACTTTGCGGAGAGTGATTGAATATTATAGAATATTGTAACAGAAAACCCTTACATTTGCTCAGGTCACCAGAAAATCATTCAGGAGTTGGAGGCCGGATTGCCGAAAATGTGGGTCGGACTCACTGGACTGGATCTGGAACTGATGCAGGATCTGGGGTCTGAGGGACCTGTAGTCCCAGAAGAAACTGAAGTGGCCAATGAAATTGAAGGATAATCGATGGCCATTTGTTTCAGGCTAAACAGTCTGCTAAATCTCTAATTTCATTGCAATGACAGGCCACCTATAAATACTTAATAAACCTAACCTTTATTGTATCAAACAATTTGTTGAAGTCTTTTTTTTAAGTAAAGTGTTTTTTTTTACACAAACACATCTTAAATCCGCCCAGTCCAAGGTCTAGCCATTATCTTTCCTGTTGCATGCTTGATTATGGATAAGGAGACTCATTTCTGGGGTTTCCACTGACAGTTGTCCAAGGTTTAGTCCTGCAAACTACAGGTTTGAGGACAAGCTTTGTTTTGATGTTCCTGCAGACCAGCTGGTTGCATCACAGATATTCTCAGAAGAGGCTGCTTCTATCTTGTCGCTGTGGGATTTTCTGTTTTTGACACTCTGACATCCTCCTGTTTTCTATCGGCCTTGCTAATGCTGATTAGCTCTTGGCTGGCGGCAAGCGTGTCCTTTAAATGGACAGTGATCCTAAACACGCAGCGTAATTAGTTACAAAGTGGTTTCAAACCTGCATTGTTTTAGAGTGGCCATCAAAAGCCGTGATCTCAGTCCCACAGAAAATGTGTGGGCTGACCTGAAAATGTCGAGCCGTCAAATGTTACAATAGTTTTGTCAGATGCAACAGGAAAATATATATTTTGTTAAAAAGCTTTAATTTACTTTATTAATTCTAGCTTTTTTTCTTTATCTATTTTCTTTAATCCCATTGCCTTAGGAATACAAACTCCAAACATCTATTTTCATCAAATCTGAACAAGGAGAGTCAACATCCACCAGGTGTATTAAATGTAGACATGAAAAACCTCTCTGTATTTTGGCAGGATTTCAAACCCTTACAAAAGTCCTCCAGCAGAACCTGTATCTGCATCTTTGTTCCCCGAAACATTTAATATATATTTTAGCTGAAAACACTGAAAGAAAAGTGTGGACATGTCTCCGAAACCTGGAGAGGAATACCCACTCAGAGGAATAACTAGGGGAAACAATCAGTTTTGCTTCAAAAGCATTTACCACTGAATACATCCTTATAATTTTTTTAATTGATATACTAATATTCTATATTACAGACAAAAGCTTAAGAGTACAGGTGGTTTAGGGGTTAAGTACCGGACAAACAGAGGAAACGGGTTGGTCAAAGATCAGATAGCCAAAAAAAAAACAAAAAACTGTTAATTCATGGAAGTGCGACATGGTTTCAATCTAGCATTTCTTTTTCATTGTAAAAACATTGTATGACATTTGAAAATTAAGGAGTGGAAATGAGCGACAAAATATTTTACGATATAAAAGAGACAACAGCATCAAATATTAACTCACTCTACTAAACAACAGGAGAGTGAGTGGGCGAACAGCCTCTTGATCTGGTAACAGCAATGGAAGAGGTGAATCGTGAGGCTATACGTACAAAATGTTTTTGGTGACAGAATGACAGTATAACAGAATATTAAAAAAAATATATATATATTTTTAACCTATTTATATTCATACTTGGTGATTGTAAGGCTTATCAGTAACTCATTTAGAGCAACAGATGATGAGACCTTAGTGAAGGAGCATGTGGTCACTTGGCTTGTGTTGCTGGCAGGAAAGAGGAACTTGGCTGACCTCTGCTGGCTTCTGACCGACAGTGTTGCAGATGTTGGCATTAAAGTGGTTGCAAATGTGCTAAGATATGGAAACTTCTTTCTTTCTTTAGAGGACATTTGGAAGCAAACAGCAGTAACTTGTTGATTCCCTGCACAGATCAATTGAGCAAAAACCACCTTCCACTATGTAGTCTAAATGTATACAAAGAAGCAGTACTAGCATAAATTCCTACAGTTTTGCAAACGTATTGACATTTTCAATTTTAGCAAAAGCATTACCAGTCAGCTTTCTAAGTGGAAGATACATAGGATAGTACATTAAAAAAAAAAAAAACTGAGATTTTGTCATTGAAAGCCTAGAACTGTTCACACATCACAAAACTAGAAACCTATCCAGGGGACTTCTCAGAGAAATGAGCAGAATGATGGAGGGAGAGAGAAAACGAAAGAAGGAGGAGGGAGGGAAGCAGATGGCTGGAAATATAGCCTGCTAAATTATTCATCCAGGCTGGAGTCTGGAGATAGATAGATGGATTGGAGCTGGCACGGACAGTTTTATTAGGATTCCGAGAGCTGCGAGGAGAGTGGCTCAAAACTCTGTAATTGCCTTTTGAGACTAAGAAAACTGATTGGATTGCAGCATCTATTTGCTGCAGTGATTGAGCCTTAAGCATTTCACCTAACGCAGGAATAAGCATTAACGCACACATGTGACACTTTTAAAGCATTTAAAAAGTGAAACTTTCTTTATTTTTAGCTGATATTAGCTTTTTTGTTTCATTTTGTGTCTGTCCTCACAGGAGGCTACGCTTTAACACAGAATGTTTTGAAAAACTCAAAACGTTTGCTTTAATTCGCATTGTTTAAGATAAAGTGGATACTCACGTCTTGATAGTGGTCGTGCCGAGAGATACTCAGAGGGCTTTTTGTTGACTTTAAGGCATCTCCCCCACAGTTTAGGGTTTCAGAATAAGACAGCCTGAAAAAAAAGAAAAGAAAAATCACTGCAGAGGGAAATGAAATGATGCGTAGAAAATGATTTGTGGTGGGGATATGAAGTGAGCATCTACTTCTGGAAGTGCAATGGTCCTTGAGTGGGTCTCTGAGTGTGTATTTCAAACAACTGAATAATGACTGTAAATCACCACAGTAGTGGTAGTGTAGTTTTTTTTGTTCATATTTGTATTAAAATTAAAAAAAAGCCTCCATTTGACTTTACAGACAGTCTGTTTGCGTTCTCACTCCGGCCTGCTTCAGTCAACCTGGTGAGGCAGCAAATACCATGCAGCATTGTGCATCGTGTACAACTCTGCCAAATGTGAGTACACGTACCCACACACGCACGGACGTAGATGTGCACCAGCTCCCTAGCAGAGGGCTCCGGGGAAATAGAGCACAGTGGTAGCTACGTGCCTTTGCCAAGCAAGGGCTGTCTGGTGTCATGGCAACCGGTGCAGATTACCCCACCCTCCATCAGTCAGGGAGACGAGCAAACGGTGGAGAGGAGATGCATACAGTCAGGCAGAAATGTACATACACATGCACAATAGGATTTTTTAATGATCTTCCGTTCTAACTATTCAGCCTGAGTGGGACTTAAGGAGAGTAAAATGGTCTCTGTCCATGAGGGAAGTGAACAGAAAGGGTCCTTAAACTCATAGAAGAATTAAACACATTGAGGTTATACTGTGATTAAGAGGTGCACCTTTATCCAACATACAGCTTTACTGAAGAGGTGGACAGCTGGCAGCACGCGGACACATTTCATGCTGCCACATTCCTGCTGAAGTGGAGCTAGTGGGAGGTCTTATTTTCTTTATGTGTGCACGGCAGGTGTGGAAGTGCTGCTGCTTGCGAGCAGAGGAGGGATGCTGGGCGGGATGCAGAGCGCAAGCAACGATGCACGACCAAGCTGACAGCTAAGAAGAAGAGAGGAGATAATGCTGGAGCCTGCGTGGTGGTACGATAGGTAGCATGGTGCTCTTTGGCGTCAGACGGGTGTGGAAGAGATAAATGGCACAAACGTGAGGTGAGGAGAGAGGCAACGAAAGCAGGGGAGGCTGAGGTCATTTAAGGATATCGCTTCAAACAATAAATTGACTGCGGCACCGCCATCGTCCTCAATTACATCACAGCTGAGCTCAAACTCAGGATGAACCGCTCCCTCCCTCCCTCCTTCTATTTTTTGGCTCTTCCCTTCCACTTCCAACTGTTTAAGAACCAAACAAAGCAGACCGAGCAAGTGCAATGGGAAATATCAAATTGTAGGCAAGACCACAGGATGCAGATGGGAGTCTGTACTGCGCTTCATGTCGTTTTGTAACTGGTGCGGGTGACAGTAATAGCAATCTTGTTATTACAGCTTGGATGTACCGTAAATAGTTCCGACTGCCGCACAGGGGAGCTCAACGTTCCATATCAGTTCGCATCTCAGCCATGACCTCATGCATTGAATAAGTGTGTTCAGTCGATAGGTTTGGGTGCTTAATTAGAGGAACATGTACCTTAAAAAAAAAGCACCTTGTCACTGTTAGCACTAGTGCTGTAAAAATTCACTCACTGGCCACTTTATCTAATCTTAGGTCTTATCCAGTTTTGCCAGCGGAACTGCCTTAATTCTTGCTGAGGCCAATTCAGCAATGACTCGGAAACATTTTCTTCTATATTAGCGTGATAGCATCATGCAGTTGCCACACATTAGTTGGCTGAACTCCCTTCATGTTTATCTGCAGCGTGGGATGTCAGCCCAATGGTGAAATATTGCAAAGTGGAGGCCAGTATGGATATTGTTAAAAGTGAAAATGCTAATAACAGTTCTCACGTGTCGAAAACCAAGAGGATGATTCTTACACAGTACTCTGTTTATTTTATACGGTACTGAGCTTGTGAGCAACTTGATGAGATCCAGGCCTCCCAATGGTTTTTTACTGTGTCTGTCGTGATCTTAAAATTCAGACATAATTGGACTTTTAGTTGTAAACTGGTCAGATATCGTAGATGCAACTCACAGTAATCCTGTTTGCACCTGTTCTATTCAGTGGAGTCGAAGTAAATGGAAGATAAACACAAATGACACTTCTAGCTTCCTTACAAGCACTTTATTGGTACTTAGTCTTCTATGGCGTTAATGTAGCACACACTGAAATGGTCTAGTTCAAAATGTACGATCAAAGATTATCTCTTGTTGAAAATAAATCCATAGAAGTATGACCCACATTATCACAAAAATAGGGACAGTAACAAAGAAGACATTTCTCATAACATAAGCAAACAAACTAACAAACATGTAAATAGGGATAAGATAAAAATATCTTTTTATTTTTTCTGGGATAATGGATGAAAACCCACATCTTAAACTAAAGCAAGGACACACAACTCCTTACTAGACTAAAGTATTTTTTGTAATGGAATAAGTATCTTCACCTGTACTGAGTCATTTATAAGTTGTATGAATAATAAAATTTGATGTAACACTGTTAAGCAAGACAGGCCTAGCATGTAAGCAAGAGGCTTGAGCCAAAACATAGTACTTTCCTTCTGGTGTAGCTTAAACACATGGGAAAGGCCAAATTGGGTAGGAGTGGGTTAGGACTGGTGATGGAGCAAACTAACCCAAAGCCTTCCCTTGTAATCTGTAACACTGAATACTTTCCACAAAAAGATCCTTTTGCTACTGTGTTTGCATGCATAAATTATATATCAGACAACCAACAGGGTTAGGATGGCACAGTGAAGTCTTTTGAACATTCATTCACCTGGGTTGTGAATTAGTTCTGATATTTTACTTCTAAGGAGAATCTGAAGCATGATTTCAATATTTGGCAAAGATGCTGTTTCTGTGAATACTTAAGCGAAGGTTTTATTTCAGAACAGCAGGGGACAGGCAAAAAAACTAAACAAAATATTCTCTTCAAAGAAAGACTGCTTTTTAATTTTTTTCTAAATTTAACAGGAAAAAAAAAAGATAACATCAGTTGTTCAAAGCAGAAGTTTTGTTTCCCTGGTTGCCAAAGCTTCTAGTCTTTCCTTGTGGAAAAAATCAAAATCAAAATGTTTTTTTATTATTCCTCCTTGAAGTTGTAACTGGTTATTTAAACTACAAGCAAAATAAAACTGTGTGTTTGAGAGAACGGTCACTGTAAGCTTTAACTATTATAATTACGGCCAACTATTGTTCTATCATTAGGATATTATAGTCACTAAACTGACATTTTACGCTTTCTCTAACATTATGTCTCTTTATTAAACCCCAGGTAACAGGACTGAAAAATCTGACTCTGCATTTATTTCCAGGAGAATGTGAACACTTAAAAAATGTTAGAATCATAAAACAGAGCATTTTTTTCCCACACATTCAGCCTTCCTGTTATCAGTTGACGGTTTCGCTATGACTCTCAGTGTTAGATTTATCAAAGACATCAATCATCCTGTAAAAGTTGCTCTATGAGAGTTGTCATTTCTGTGATTTGGTAACTTTTAGGAAGAGTCAATTCATCAAACACAATTATTATTATTATTATTTTATTACATTTTCATGGTTTCCTTGACGCAATAACTTAATGTTTCTCTGGCCTTAACATCAAGAAACATTTGATGATTTAAAAATAAATTTTTGAAAATTGTGGATTTTACATGAACTGATAAGAAAAGAAAAAGGTTGTTGTGAACGCTTCTTTAGCAACCTAAGAATAGCTAAAATTAGGATCCTGCAGGCTGCAACAGACAAGCAAAGCATTATGAACCCTATTCATGTATCTCCATACAGAAACAAGTGAAGAACTACATAGATATTTATTTTTGCTTATTTATTTAGTTATAATGAATTCTGAGGAGATCTCTTACAAAATTCACATCATCAAGGGTTCAAGAATCAGTTTATTTATATAGCGCCAATTTACAACACATGTCGTCTCAAGGAATTTCACAGAAAATCAATTAAAATCAAAGATACATCTTAAACAAATCATTTTGAAAAAGTTTCCAATCTAAGGAACCCCAGCAGATTCATGGAGTCATTGACTTGCAGCATTCACTCCTCTGGAATCAGCAGAAAGAAACAATGGCTTGTGTTGTCGTTGACTTTACAGCAATCCCTCATACTGAGCATGCATGTAGCGACAGTGGAGAGGAAAAACTCCCCTTTAACAGGAAGAAACCTCCAGCAGAACCAGGCTCAGTACAAGCAGCCATCTGCCACGACCGACTGGGGATTGAAAAGACAGAAAACTAAATTAGAAGCACAGGATACTGAAATAATAGAGTTTATAGCAGCAGTTGTAGAGTGTCACTGGAGGCATCTCAGCACATGTTCTCCTAAAAGAAGCTGTCTCAGCAGACAGAACGCGAGACCAGGTGTGGTTACAATGGAGAGAAGAACACAAAACAAAAGGTTAACAAGGTTGAAATAACGGTAACTAAGTAGATTGGACAAAGGAAGAAAGTAGCAGAGAGAGAAGTGGTCAGATTGTCCTCCAGCAGTCTAAGCCTATAGCAGCATAACTATAGAAAAACTTAAATAACTTAACCCTATAGAGTGAGACATGAAGAAGGTAGAGCAAAGGAGAACCATCTGTCTAGACTGAGTTCCTCCCC
>JAVLVB010000453.1:648370-664921 GCA_032876305.1 Orestias chungarensis | reverse complement strand
AGAGGCAGCACGTAAAGATGATGCAGTTTCTTGCTTAACAATCCCATCCTCACCCTCTGACAGGAGCAGTTTTAGTGACCTGACAGACTTAAGAGATGCATTTTAAGTCTTCAAGCTTCTGTCTGAACGACAAGGGTTGAGTTGAAAGCCCAGATGCTTGCACACGTGGATACCCGTCCTCCACAGAAACAACACAAATAAACACTACATGCAACATTCAGCAGTTCCCGAAAGCAGCCATGAGCTTGTCTGCTCTTCCTGCTATCGATACATATTGAAATTTCTTTGTGTGTGTGTGTGTGTGTGTGTGTGTGTGTGTGTGTGTGTGTGTGTGTGTGTGTGTGTGTGTGTGTGTGTGTGTGTGTGTGTGTGTGTGTGCTGCTGTGATAGAACAAAAGAATCTTTTTTAAAGAAGGCTCGTGGCAGCAAGTGTCTGCTTCACAAATGGTGTGAGCTGCATGTATTTCCATGTCTGCTTGTCCATGCTTCACATGTGTGTGTTTCCTTGCACACGGTTGCACCAGGGCGACTGGAGCCCCACTTCGGTGTGTTCGTGCCCCCACGGAGCGCAACTGTAGCCGCGGGCTCGGCTGACTTAGGGCCTCCTGCTTTCTGTCAGACCCCTCTTGCCTTTTTGTCCTCTGGCTTCTTCTACTAGACTGCTCTGGAGAATGCGAATGCTGCTTCTGAATGCTCCTTGCTATGTTTTTTTTTGTTTTTGTGTGTGTTCCCGATGGTTAATGATGCATGAAGAAAGGATTCTACAAGACACAGATAAGTAAGACACTGTATGAGTAATAAGGTTGGTTATTTTATCATGTTTTGAATTAGCTTGTAAAGCCAATTTGAATGTGATGGATGTTGAAGAGGTATTTCCAAAGTTTTTGGTTATGAGAATCATTTACTATACATTTATTATAAAGTTGTATATACAAAGGCTGATGTGGTAAAATGCTTGGAATGTCAAGGCTCACAGTCCTCAGGAGGGGCTTTTACATTTTTCATTGGCTGTTACAGAAGAGCATATCTTGATGTTTCATCATCCCCTTCTTTTTTCAACTTTTCTCTTTAAAAATATGTTTTTATGTAACAGTTGTGTGCCAACATCAGCACTCATATGTCATCACCTGTTGACATAATGGTACCAGGTGGAGTTAAAAAAACTCCACACACTGCGCAGTACTCGGCATACAGCCTATGTAATTCCATCGTCCATCTCTGCATCCTGTGTTTGTTTGTGTTGTATCCAGTTCCCAGAGCCATATGCCATCTGCAGCGTCAGTATCACAGTTAACGCTGGGCCCTCACTAGCCTGCTGTTCTCAGCGCCAAACAAAGACCTCACTGACAAATACAGTCAAGTATTAAAGTTCACGATGAAAGTTTCGGAGCAGAGACTTGAATATTGTTTCACTGATCCACTTTCAGTGTGGCTATTCATCTCCAACGCAGTGCCCCCAAACTCTGTCCAGAGCCAACTATTTTCAAAGGACAAGATTCTTTTGATATCAGAGTGCTGTGTTACTTTGCTGCTGTACGACTTAAAACACACTGAATCAAAAATAGCTGATGAAACGCTGAAGCGAAGGGGACAAGATCCTGCTGGAAAACTGATTAACTGCTTAATATCCCAAACAAAAAATCTAAACTGGGGAGTACGTTGCTGAGAAAAAGTGTGCTTTGGTTTTGGCAAATGAGCAATCATGCTTACGAGATACACAAAGAACAGGCAATGATATATGATTTTTTGTGCTCAAGCAAACAATGAGGCAAAGCATTTTTTTAAGACGGTGAAAGGTGGAAATGATCAATTAAAAGCATAAAGTCCGGTTAAATCTGGTTATGAGTATAACTCAATGTGTTTAGAAACAATCTAAACTTTACTCAAACAAACACTTCAAAGTAGACCGATGAGTAGTTAAATGATATATCCATCAAAAACCACAAACCGCTTTTTAGAGAATGTGTAGTCAATGTTTAATAGTTTAGGCCAAGAGAGCCCAACCAGTCGATCGCGGTCTACTGATAGACCACGGACTGATCCCAAGTCGACCGCGAGGTTATGACGTGTTATGACATTACAGTAAGTCAGTGTTGCCAACTTAGCGACTTTGACGCTATATTTTGCGGGTATTCAGACCCTCTAAAATAACCAAAAAAATAAAGAAATAAAAATAAAAATTACAAAAGGGAAAAAGAAAAGTAAAAATTATTTTCTAATTTTTTTCGGCCAGTCACGCCCGCGCCAGCTTCTACCAGCAGCTGCGCCGTCTGGTCCGCTTGGACGTGTTTGGCGCGGCCGCTGCACCGCAGCGTGGCACGCCTTCTGCACGGCTACCTGTTCCACTGGAGAACTCGCAGCACACGGACTACATCACGGAGAAGCTGTGGAACGCCGTGCTTGCAGGGGAGTGTGTGTGTGAATGTGTGTGTGTGTGTGTGTGTGTGTGTGTGTGTTTGTGCATGTATATAAATAGTTACAGTATAGAAATAGTATAGTAGTCGTACTAAATAGTAAAAGTGATTCTTTATTAAAGCTTGTTTTGCGCTTTACTTTTTTTACATTTGACATATTTTACAATAAATTGTTTGGTTCATTTATTTTTGCACAATTGGGTTATTTTGTCATGTAATCTGATTTCAATGAGAAACGGTTTCAATTAAATGAATATTTTAATCAGTGAATTATAAATAAAAGTTCTCAGACTACAAGCAAAATCAAGTAAGTTTGCATGAAAGCAAAATTTCTACTAATTATGTCTTAAAAAAAGTTATGCATTCATCCCAGGTCTTCAATCAAAAGATATACAGCAACATATTTTCCTTTTTATAATAGGTATTTTTACTTCTGTTAAGGTTTTTGTACGATATGAAACACTGCAGACATTCTCTCAC
This sequence comes from Orestias chungarensis, assembly GCA_032876305.1. NCBI lineage: Eukaryota > Metazoa > Chordata > Actinopteri > Cyprinodontiformes > Cyprinodontidae > Orestias > Orestias chungarensis. The sequence continues at coordinate 662,027 of JAVLVB010000453.1, read as the reverse complement.
TTTAGGTCAAATTTGGTCAAATTTGTAATTATGAATTCTCCTGCTGGCTACAAATGCTTTGATAAAGTGAAAACTCAGTGAAGTAATCCGTAATCGGTTCGGTATGAAAAGCTAGCCTCCTCCTCCCAGTGCCAGGTCTCCCACTAAGGTAGGAAGTGATTTCCTTTTTCAAACAGATCTACCTATTTCTTATCTGGTTTATTTTTCTGTTTGGTTCATATTAAGGTCAGTTATGGCATAATACACCAGTCTGCATTATGGGGCAATAGCCCATAATGCAGACTGGTGTGTGTGTGTGTGTGCGTGTGTGAGGGTTGGTGATGTGATGTCTAATGGTTGTCTGACAACAACAAAACGTGTTGTGAGGGTAGTTACTGCAGGCTGGAAACGATCTGTGGGGGTTTGCGATGTTGACACTGGACTGGTAGATCTCAGGAGGTTGGCTACTTCAAAAGTAAATCTTGGGACAAAAAAGGTTGGGCACCCCTGGTTTAGGCCATGCTAAACCAGTCCACATTGGAAGACTTTCTAGTTGGATCATCATTAGGTGGTCCTAATTCTTCACAGCAAAAAATAAATGTGCTTTTTCTTTTTAACAAACAGAATAAATGTGTCCTCTGAATCTGAAACTGTTTTACAGAATCTCCGAGCAGTGTAACAGGTCTAGCCAGTCATATCATTACCAGTAAATAGTTTAGATTTTGAACTGTGGATGATCAAATATGATCCATGCTCAGGTGAAAGTTTGAGATAATTTTTTTTTTTTTGTAGCATGAGTTACAGATGTAAGTAGCACTAGAAACTCAAAGAAACTTAATCCTGTTGAAGTTATTTGAGCAAAGAAAAAAAAGCACAAGCTTGGTCAAAGTAATGTTTGCTTTTAGAATTCAGTGTATATCTTTCACGCTGTTTAGGGTTGAATTCAAGCACAGAGATTATTGCAGGGAGATCAAAAGTCTAAAAGGAATTAGCAAAGAAAATTTACATTCAGGAATTAGTGTCTGATGTAAACCTGGAGCTCGGGAAATAGGCACAGTATTAAACAGGATATACCAGAAAACCAGAGAAGAAAGAAAGAAAGAATAAGAAACGAAGGAATTAGCAAAAAAACTGCAAACCAGTGAGTTTAAATACACTGAGGGAGATAAGAGAGTGGCAAAGGAACCATAAGTAAGTGACAAAAAAACATTAGTTTTTGTGCTCAATGAAATGCTAAATAAATATTTCAATTTTTAATCTAAATATTACATTTTCAGGGTTTATGGATTTATATATGGTGCTAATTAGCTACATTAGGCATATTAAGAATCCAACATACTTTTCAGTCTCAATTATGTTGATACTGATATTGCTCAAAATTTGACTATATAACTGAACTCTCAATTTATGTGTTTTTACAAGCAATGCTTTCCACTATCACTATCAAAATCTCCTTATTGAACAATCCCAAGGGATTGTATGCCCATTTTTGTGCTACTAACTTACTGTGTTAGTGTATATAATCATGTAACTATATACAGTTAATATTTATTCACATTTTATTTGGTAATTAAATGTGTCGTTCTGAAATAGATTATATATTTCTTCCAAAATTATTCATACTATAGATTCCTGTTAATGTTTCTCTACTGAATTCGATTCGTGCTTAAAATTACAAAAGACACAATGAAATAAGAATAGAAAATTATAGATGTTTTTGTTTGTTCTATGTTTGTTACAGTATTTCGGTTCAAGAACACAGTAATGCTAATACAGAATGTACCAAAAATTCTCATAGTTTGCTAAAATGGTTGACCATTAAGCATGCACGCTTCTGCTTTCATCAACCACATGTAGGTAGCATACATTTGCAAGAAAACATTATAAGTTTATATTTGCACTATAAAAATAGTCTTTATTTATTGATGGATAGACAAACCAAAAAAGTTGTAAATCATACTTTTTCAACTATTTATTTACGTGAGCAAAAGTACATTTTACAGCAGCCTTCTCTGTTTGCACTGGCAGTGATCGTCACGTTACATTGTAAGAATATTAGATATATATATAAGAAATTCAACAATGTCTTGGAGCTTAAAAATAATGCCTAATAATGTCTTGTTTGTCATAGTGACTAAGTGTCTCAACTGTGAAGAATTATGAATTAACACAGGTTAGGAAAATGCCAACTACAGATTTTAAGATAATAAATTCAAACAATTGTATCAAGGGCATGACAATGTGAAAACTGCCAAATCACAAGTGTTGCTTGCATTTACTAAAAGCCAAATACCTTTCAAAAGAAATGCTCCTTACGAAATCAGCACATTTCTCTGGGTTTGTCTACGTAAAGATTTTACGAAAATGTTATTTTCAAGTTAGACAAAGATTTAGAAAAATGGCCACACCAACACCTAAAAGGAGCTAAAGTGAATTAATCCCAACTATTAACACTATTAAAAAGGTAAAGTATGTCAATGGCTTCTAGTAAACTAACCAAATTGAGCAAAAATGATAAGTATGGATATTTGCAAAATGGGTCCCAACAGGTCAATGATTTAAACATGCAATAAAGGGATGTCTCTTTTTTGTTTTGCCTAAATGCCTTACATACTGAACTGTTACAATTATCAAGATGCTATTAGATAAAACACGAAGAGCCATCTATATTTCAAATTTTGACGCACGTTTGCGAAGCTTTTTAATATTTCCTCGTCAAAACTAAGCTGGTTCCTTTTGATTTGAAGGAGCCACAGCCCTAATTCTGGACTTTTTCCCCCAGGTGACAAAGCTTCTCACTCAAACGCTAAGCTTCGTCAAAGGTACAGATCTTTCTTGTGTTCAGGAGTAAGATCATTTGACTATCATTAAAAAAGCCTATTAACTGCATGTCTAACTGACTCAGTAGACGTTTATTGACTATGAGAACAAAATGAACTAATGTACATTATGTGTATTAACCAAAAGAGTAAAAGTAGAATTTTCTGATGTTTAACCAGAATAACCTTGCATTGTTTTGGTCAGTTTCTATTTATTTCTTTTCTTAGAAGTAAAAAATCATCTGGTATTTGCTAGCATTGCATGTGAACTGGCTTAATTGGGTGCAATTATTTGCTCATAAACCATTTTAGGCCCACAAACTTTCTATGCTACTGAAATTAAGGGTTTGTAATGGCCACTCCAAAACATTTTCAAATGTTTACTTTGAAACCAATTTGACTTTATAATTAATGCCATTCTCCTCTTAAAGGACTCAGTGTCTGAGCTTTAACTTCCTGGTTCATGTCTTGACATGTTGAGACAACCTTCCTGAAATTAATACACTTGCAGCAAAACAAAGACAAAACATGATGTTGTCCCTACTGTACTTCACAGAATAGATGGTGTTGAGATATCCCCTTTTTTCCTCATTGTAATGATTGTCATTATGTCTAAACACATTGATTTTAGCTTTATATTTAACAAGATGTTGGTTGGACATTTACATGTTTTTGTATTTGCCCATCCATCCATCCATCCATCCATCCATCCATCCATCCATCCATCCATCCATCCATCCATCCATCCATCACTTAGACCATTTTATCCCATCACCAGTCTCCACTAGAAAGTGCATGTGTAAATTGGACCAAAGGATGAACTAGACTTTAAGAGTTTTCATCTTTCTTTTCTCTCATTTTCTGTTAAAATATCACCTCAATAAAATTGCTAAATATCAAAAACACAATTAAACACCTTCACAAAAGCACAATGTATTTAAAAATTGTAAATGCGTGGATATTCAACTTTATGTTTACCTGTGCAAATTATTGCAATAGGTAAATCTCTCTAATTTTGGACTCTTTGTAAATGAACTGCTTCTAAGCACTAAGAAAAAGCTTCTCCACTGCCAAACGCTGCATGACATCTCCTGAAATCTCTCTACTTTGGATTAAGTAGACACGGTTACTGGGAACCTTATTAATTAAGTTTACAAACTAAATCTCTTAAAGTCGTTGCATTTCTCTTTGTGACATATTGATTGGCATTGTTGCTATTTCTGAATCTCTGTTCTCTAAAAGGTCCATGGCACCCTTGACGATTGCCCAGAAACCAACCTGCAATCACTTTATGCACTGTACTTGTGCAGAAAGACACAGCTTCCCAATGCTGTCCTAGAAAATTTCTCTGAGCTCTTTGTGAATTCCGTTTGAAGCCACGGCTTGACAGCTTCATTTGTGAAGCATCTCAATTAGGTAGAATATTCCTGCCGACATATCTCTACTCCCAGACTGTCTCACTAGAACATGAAAGCCTAGGCTTAAGGAAGCCATCACACACCTCGACAGAAAGAAACCGACACACACATGCGTGCACACACATAGATTCAAACACTAAAAATAGAGGCTGCTTTCCAACTAACACTGGTTAATGCTCTTCACCCCAGACAGTTTGATTTGCATATCTTTAATGTGCCTTTTTCTCCTTTCTGCTACCCCTCTCTGAGTCTCTCCTTTTTTCTCTCCCAATCTTTCTGTCTTGTGTGAAACTGTCTACTTTCTCATTGGAATTCTCAGGAGGGCTTGCAGTGCATACTGTGAGGGAGCTTTTTGTGTTTGAAAAGAGAGAGAAAAAGCAGGCTAAAAAGATTTGAACAATTGCGGTAATTAGAGATTTTGGATGGGCTAGACAACCTCAGCAACCACCCACTCTACCTTCCGCTCCCACTTTCTGTCCCTCTCAGGTCTTTCAGGGCACTGTAATGGTCTCCATCTGGCCTGCAAGGTGGGGGTAGAAAAGTATTGAATCTCTGGGTGGCATCGTTTAGCCATATGGGCCCAGACACTCCCACATCTCTAAGGCTACTTCTCAACTGTCCCAACAGACCAGCAGACACTGGGGTTAGATGGAGGTTCTGAGCAAGTATGTAACAAAAAAATGCCTTGCTTTGCCTCTTTCATTAAATCTGTTTGGGCATTAAATAAAAGAATTAGCAGTACAGTTGGGAGTAAATTAAATTAAAAAAAGGTTCACCATGCTCTAAATGTTTTATATATATTGTGTCTTAACCACTGACTTTGATGGAGTGTATTGTTTATTACATGATCAAATTTTGTATGTCTAAGATTTTGAATTTGTCAATTTCTTCTTGACAAATTATCTCAGGCTCTGTCATATTAGATGAAGAGCATTTGTTACTTTCGATTTTTATATAATGTCAGATTAGATTTAGGCCTTACCACTGACTGTAACACCTTATTTTCTATTTAGCAGTTCATTGTAACTATATTTTAGGCCGTTGCTCTATAGGAAGTGAAACCTCCATCCTAGCATTTTAAAAGCCCCTATATTTTCTGTTGTTCTGTTTATGGCAATGTGAAATGTGGTTCGTAAACAATCGAAATTTGACAATCAGTCGAAACTTAATGTGTCAAAGTTCAAGAAGAGTAAATACCTTTAAATCTCTGCACTCAAGGAGGGGTTTAAATTCTCTGCATTGGAACATTAAGATCGAGATCTAATTTTCCCAGAGGAGGTCTTGTTTCTCCTGGAGGAGCACCGAACAACTGTTATACCAGTGGAAGTATATGGAAGTATATGGAAGTATACCAGAAAGTAAGGCAGGAATAAAATTAAAAAAATGACACAAATGGATTGGGTTTTGTCCTGGATGTTAGAAACAACATCACGCGGACCGCCAGCAACAGCTGCATGTAGCGCTTGCCAAAATAATACAGATGAATAATATAGATGGAAACTTACTTCTAAGAAGTAAGTGTCTAATAAGCATTTATGCAAATACGTCACACCCTGGATTTTTACCCTTAAAGTTGCTTTTACTAATGAATCATGATCAACTTAGATTTTTATATATTTAGTTATATAAAAACTGCTTTTGGTTTGAAAAAAAAACCATTCACAACTGAATAAATATAATACATTTAATGTTACTGACCTGATCGAGCACAGGCAATTGGAGTTGGTCTTATGAGTGAGTGAAATGGAGATCACCTAAGTGCAGTAAAGGTGACTGAAGTGAATACAGTATAAAGACCCTTCTGTTTTAAAAGTCGTATCCCTTTTTAATCAGTGTTCCTTGGTAACATTACACTATGAAGACCATGGATACAAAGTAGGTAGGAGGTACAAAAACATTCTAAGGCACTCGAAATCCCCCACAGTTAACTCCATCAACAAGAAGTAAAAAAATCTGTGTAGATCAGCTCATCTTTAGTAACTGAGTAAAGACGCCGCCAGGTGTCCATCTGGTATGCTGAAAGAACTACAAGCTTTAAGACCTGAGATGGTTGAAACTCATTAGTCAAAGCTTTTAGAATGATACTGTTGAAGAAAACCCCTTATACAGGATTGATTTGTGTTTGACACTTGAGTTGAGACCAAAATCAAGCTTTTGAGCAATAAAATAAGATGCTGTCAGTCACTTACTTTACTGTTTTATATATGTTTATTGTTATTTTGAGGTAATCAATTTATACTTTGGCAGTAATTCAAGGGTAATTGCTTCACATTTCTATGTCACAAAAAACAAATTTCGTTGATAATAATTGATTTGTATAACATCAAAGGCGGCTGTAACTGTATTTTCTCCTAAAGTGAATTGCAGTATGATCCATATGCTAATAAGTAAGACAAAGACCATAATAAAAAAATGCAAGTCAAATTTATCCAGCTAATTTGTATTTAAAATACTTCTGTTAGTTTTTAGGCTAGTCTGTCGTTTAGTAACAAAATATATGAATATATTTATGAACGTTCCAGACCCCTCAGGTGCTCTGATTCGAGTCTGCTCTGTAATCTAGAACCAGACATAAATGTGAAGAACCAACATTTATTCTTTATGCTTCTCTAATCTGAAACAAATTTCCAGAAATCTGCAACAACCCTTTAAACCAAGGCTAAAAACCGATTGGTTTAGAGCTTCTTTCATTAATACCAACTGACATATATGAAAGTTCAGTCTTGTGTTCAAACTTTTGTTGTTTTCCCTTACCTTTCCAGTGAAAGTTCATGTTTCATTTGTTTTATTTTCTATCTGGTCACGTAAAACACCTTAGCCTTGTTTTTGTATATGCGGTATGCAAATAAAATGCCTTACATTTCCTATGCAGAAAAGCTCCCATATAGTTTATGTAAAGTATAACATTTCTGGTCTTTTCAGACACATTACTTATCTTTGTATGCTGGCAGTAAATTTAAATTGTTGTGACTGTTTGAAATGTAAAACATAACCATGGTTTCACTTCTTGAGTCTTAAGAATATAAAGGGAATGGCATTTTGCTTCAGTTCATAGATTAGACTCAGGCATGACTATACTTTAGATCAAAGTGTGCAACTATACATAAAGCAGATTTTAATTTGAAGGAATAATAAATGATAAATGCTTCACCAGGCCCCTCAAATCATGTCAAACCAAACACATAACTCAAGATAAGACCCCAAGCTTTAGCTGCTTATTTATTAAATACCTCACAACAGTAAAAATGTCATATAATCTAAACACAGCTTGACTTCCTTAAGAGGCCTCAGAATACAAACAGTCCATGCCGCTGGAGTAACTGTATACAGTATTTACAGAACTATAAATAATGCCTTTTAGCTGAGATTTCTGTAATAATAGATGCTTTTAAATTCAACTGCCGCTATTTGTTGATGCTGGTTACTATCAAAATAAATACAGATTTTTAATCATGTTCAAAAATTGAACATTAACCATTGTTAATGTTAAAATGAACTAATGTGGCTACATTAAAAGTCTGAGATGTCAGAATTCTAAATATTCTGAGCCCAGTGTTGAAACAACCCCAAAGAGGTTTACAAAGAACGGAACTTGAACGAAGTCTGGCTACCTTTATAGAAAAATATTAAGATTTTACTAACATTGTTACTGTTGTCATCAACATTTTCACCCATATATTTGTTTTTTAAATCTTTTGAAAATGGGCGTACCTTCAGTTGTTATATCATACTTTACATCTATGCGTAATGTGTACATTATGCATAGATGTATAAGGTACACGTAGGCATTGTTTACAAGATGATGCAACGTTTGATGTCATTTTGTGCATAAATTTTGTTTGGACAAAGCTGAGGTATGTCCTTGTGCCTTTCACATAGTCTCCTTTTTTTGCCGTTGGTCTGCATTGGTCTGTCTGTCTGTTGTCTGCCACCCCTGACCTTCCCTGTTGGCTTCATAGCCTTCACCCAAGCTGTACAGCCAATCAGTAAGTAAAGGAACGCTGGGAACACAGCCAGGAACCCTGGGCGCCAGTTGGGCAGTCCATCAGCAGCATTAAAGACAAGTTATTCACCCGAGTTTATCCATCTGGCTTACAGCAGTGATTCCCTGGCCGACCCCCCCCCCACGCTGCCCCATAATCACTCTGGAGCTGTTTGCAGAGAGCAACGAGTTCCTATCCTACCTCACCAGCAGCAGACCCTGGCATCCACCTAGCTATTTTTGTGTTGCTTGTGCATAGGCTAATAAATGAAGAAGATGATTGAAGAAAAACTGATTGTCATCTGCAACCAAGCCGCCTTGTTTGCCAAGTCATTGCCTTTAGTGAAGTGGAAGGAAACAAGCTACTGTTCATCCCTTGTCTTTTTTACCATAAAGAATATTAAGCTTGTGGCAGACTTGTGAAATATATATAGATAAAAGAAGCTTAAGAACATGTATTCTTTTTTGGTGTTGTTACACTTAGTCCAATGCTGTACTTGGTGCTTTCTACCCTAACTGCACATTGGGGTTTGTCTAATTATTTTTGTTTTAATATGACAGCTCTTGTAAAAAGGATCCCCCATCATTAAAGCTGTTATTTTCAGGTTCCCTTCTCAATTGGAATTCCAAATTATAAGGGAACAAAATAAAATGTTATCTTTTTTGGTTTTTGCTGAAGCCCCACTGAAGTATTTTAAATATTTCTCCATTTTAGTCCTCAAAAAAACCTCCCTGTACATTGCTTTATAGAACAATCGAAAGGCAATAATGCCTTCAGTTAATATTAAAGTGTTATCTGTGGACATTTAAGTGTGTAATCAATTCCACTGCCTCTTTCACTTTTAATTTACATTCTCAAGACTAATAGACCTTGTGAGAATCCATCCATTTTCTGTACACTCTTGTCCCTATCGGGGTCGGGTGAGTCTGCTGGCCTATCTCCAGCTTACAACGGGTAAGAGGAAGGGGTAGACCCTGGACAGGTCACCAGTCCATCGCAGGGCAACACAGAGACAGACTGGACAAACAACCACTCATACACACACTCACACCTAAGGACAATTTAGAGCCCAATCAGCCTAACAGTCATGTTTTTGGACTGTGGGAGGAAGCCAGATTACCCGGAGAGAACCCACGCATGCATAGGGAGAACATGCAAACTCCTTGCAGAAAGACCCAAGAGCCAAGGTGGAATCAAACCCAGAGCCTTCTTCCTGCATGGCAACAGTGCTACCCACTGTGCCGCCCCTTCTGATCAAAGCCAAAATATTTAATCCACTTAGATATCATTCTGTGGGTTATGTTAGTATGTACCAGTAACAGTTAAGGTTTTTGGGTGGGTATCATGCATGTTATGTATGAATGACACTGATGATCTAAATGAAAGCGTTGAAAACTAAATTGTAACAGTTATATGTGAGGAACACATAATGGAACCGTCTTTCATTCTTTTAAATATGTTCTATTTACAGACTTTAACCAAGGATTATGAGGTCATTTTTTATGGGTTTTTTTCATGTTTTATGATGTATTTATATGGTACCCATGTCTTTTTCTCTTTAGAATAGTGCATAACTGTTGATAAATAGATTGTGGAATAAAATAGCGAATTCCTGTTACCTCCATGAATTCTGGAAAGTTTTAGGGCATCATGATAGATGGCTGCTGAATGAGCTGTTATTGCGGTATTGATGTTTGCCGTTTTGCTTAACCTGTTGCTGAACCTGTCGCTGCACAGTTATTGAAGGTCAAGTGAAGCACAATCAATGTTTACTGTGGAGATACACGAGTAAAAAAGGTGTAAAAAGCCTTTAAATCCATCCTCTGTTGCAGCAGCGCACACTCTAAATAAACATTTCAGAATATCAAACCTTTAACACTTTCAATGTTCAAAAGCATTTTTTTTGTAATGCAAAATTACTTTTGCCACACTTATACTTCTAGATAATTGGAAACACATAAAAGTTAGAATACCTTAACACATTTTTCAACAAGAAAGCTGTTAGTCAACTTTGATTTTTCAAAGTGTTGGTGCATAAAGACAAAAGGATCCTTTTTTTAACCATTTGTCTTCGCACACTCTTTCCAGATGGTCCAACATCTTGGGTCCTTATGCTCCCTTCAGCTCAGCTTTTTTGAGGGACTTGCATTTCAGGAGAGATGGCCATACAAGAAGGTAGGTTTTGCATACAGTAAACCATTCTCTGCTGATCTTGACATATGTTTTCAATCATCCACCTGAATTGCCTGATTAAAATCTATTTTACATTCTGGCAAGGTCCACCAGGTTTTTATTTTATTTTAAAATTCCCTGGTATATTAGCATTGACAGTGGTTATCACTGCTGTCTTTTAACCATAAATGTCCTGGGTTCATATCCCTGGCAGGACTAAATTGAAACTTAACTACAGAATTACTTGGCAATATGTATAGCCATAGACTGTTTAAATGTTAAGGATCCAAGCTATTGAAAATGCTTAACATCTAATTCCACAACAGCCCAACATCCATAGTTCTACCATTCTGTTTGTCTTACCAATAGTTAAGGCTATTATAGGAGGCCCAAGTAGTGTATGGCCTTGTCCACATGTTTCTGGGTTTTTGAACCAAAGTAATAACAGCACCTCTTTGACATTCACAATTTCTGCAAAACAATTCCTGATCACGTATGATGAAATGATCACAGATTGTGATGTGAAGGACGCAAAAATTCCATGTACACACGTGAACACAGATATAAGGTTTTCTCAAATCTCTCCCTTATTTTGAGTTTTCATATGGATAAAATCCCGAAGTACCGTAGTTTGCTTTATATGCAGGTGTCAGGTGATAAAAACTAATTTTAAAAAGAAACACTCGAGGTAATGATCGCACCACCATACACTTGCATGTAATTCAAATTGGACAGGCTTTTAGTTAGGGTCGTAATAAAATGTTCATTTATAACAGATTTGTGTTACTTTTTAATTGAATAAAAGGTGTTATGTTAATGAAGTTCTTCCACGTGAAATATATTTGTACCAACAACCTAAAAGTAAACTAGTTTTGTTCGTATTTTACAGTGAACGTCACAGCAAACGTCGCAACTTCACTTAAACATAGAGATGAGATGGGGTCCCATACAAGATATAAACCATCTAGTTTACTTTTATCAATATATCTTATTTAACTTGTAAGGTAGTGCCACCTTACAATTTGCAACATGCAAATTGCAGGACAAAACTTTTCTGTTTAGGTGTGTTTCAGCTTCAGCTCACAAAACAATTCAAATGTCAGAAAACCTTATTTATGCAAGCATTTTTCATTTTTTAACAGCAAAATACCATTTTACTATTCTTCATAGTGTGTATTTTTTTAGTAGTCCTTTCGTTCATTATTTCATTTTAAAGATTGAGAATTTGTATTCCTTTTTCAGCCCTATTTTTACGTTTGTAGAATAAAAGAAAAAATATCAAAAATGTATTACATTTATTGGAAAGCCATAACAATGACCATAATCCTCTTTTCCCCCCCTAAATTCACAGTAAGTCAGCTTTTGAAGCCTAAGGAGCAGTAAAAGACACAACTAAGGTAAGATGCAACACATTGCATGGGTTTTTAAGTCTCTCTGGAAATGGAAGTTGACTTCATTTATTTTCCCAAATTACTGATTGTAGTACAAAGATTCACTGGGGATCAAGAGAAACACAAACATTGAACACCATTGTAGCAATCACAGCTGTACTAATACTGTAAGTCTTTAAAAGTACAAAGTTGCCAGAAAGTGTCCAAGCTTCAATTCTCAACTTTTGTGTTTTTCTCAACCCTGTGGTCTAGGAATTTTATGACAACTTCTATGGTTTCCAAGTTTGGACAATCATTAGAGTCAGTATCTTTGTATTTATAAACATTGAAATAATAGCAAGACTGTGAAACATATTTAAAAATGGTCAGAAGCAACAGCTTTAATGTTACTCACACACAGGTAAGAGACAGAGAATTCGATAAGACAGGTCTGTTCAACTGACTCAGAGGCTGTATTATGGAGTACACAGATGGAGTAGCAGCAGATGTAAATCTTTGGATAGGGGATCTGTCAAAGTTTGGCTTAAGGTGTCAGAAATCACCCTTTAAACTTTTATTAAAATAGCACCTGTAACCATGCAAAGAATTGTGGGTATGGACAATAACTATCAATCATCAATTAGTAAAAACTAACATGTGTTGTATATTCATGGTTTGATTTAGAATGAAATAAGAATACACTGGACTCTTCCTTGTCTGATGGCACTATTAGCTAATACATTTTTTTAAATGTTCATAAAGAAATAACTTTCCTACTCTTGTGGATTGGCTTTGGTAATTGTAATGTTATCTGCAATGTCTTAACAGGACATGGACAAAGCCACCACTGATTATTTTAGTACTGCACATACTACTAAAGGCAGAAACATTTTGGGGGGACCCTGAGTTATTTGACACATGTCAGTACCTGCCTATACCACACAGAGGATGACGAAAGTTTGAAAGACAACATTATCCGACACATCAATGATGAAAGTAGATCCTTGCCAAACAAAAAAGTAGCTGAGCAGTGTGCTATGGAGGCCAAGCAGGCATCTATGTTTTTATGCTATACTTAACATTGATAGTTTCCTTTTTTATATTAGACATCTTGCTAAAAGACATCACGAGCTAAAAGCAGTCTAAAAGCATCATTACTGGCAAATGAAAAAGAACGCAATCTGACACAGAAATAGACATGGGATCATTTGCTATGGACCCAAATCAATACAATTACATGAAAGGACAAAGTAAGGTTTTGCAAAGTGTTGTCATATCTGCTGAAATGCGTGCAGGTTAGTTTTTTTCTTGCTCTCTTACCCTGCCTTGTCAGGATGTGATTTGCAGGAGTAGCCCAGCAGCTGCATCTCATCAGATCATCAGAAGTTTTTAAGAAGACACTGGATCCCTTAGACCAATGCCGGATTGTTTGCTGATGTTGAGTGGCAATCAGGCCCTCTCCGTGAGCTCAGTATATCCTCATATTCCTGGGGAAAATTTCTTTTTTTCTGGCCATTTCTACTGGACAAATCACTTTAGACTGAATCGTCCTGTGATGCTTCCCATTCCTTTCCAGCCATCTTAGTGCATTTGTTGCTTCTCTGCAGTGTAAAAACTCCTTTAATTCAATAAACCGTCCTAGAAAGCTGCAAACGTTCCTTCATCATTGCTTTGTGCTCCTGCCTGTCTACCCTCTAGTGTACATGTCAATCTTTGGCTATATCTGGAAGAAGATAAAAACATACCATACTGGGTATTATTTGGGCATCTAATTTCAGACTTTGGTTGAACTCTGTGCAGTGAGTCAACTCACTGTTACACTGGGAAACCAGGTCCTCCTGCAACAGTAATCTATCTGACACACAAAGTATTTTTTTTATATCAATCTTGCCCATTTGTCAGCAATTTGCTACATC
>JAVLVB010000453.1:625694-640227 GCA_032876305.1 Orestias chungarensis | reverse complement strand
ATATTATATTATATTATATTATATTATATTATGTTATATTATGTAATGTAATATAATATTTAAGTATTGATCCAGGAATGCAAAGGATGAGTTTTTTTAGATCATTTAGAAGTTGAAATAATTAGTCATTTCTCCATTCAAATGATTGTATCCGAGGTCATATTCATAGATGAATCCATTCTCACAGACCTTTTGTCTTGACTAAAAGGTAACCAAAACAATCCTTTTGCCTTTTACTGTGAAATACAAAGGGGCTTCCATATTTGCTCTGCTCCTGTTTAAACTTGCTTTTCAGCTTCTGCGGCTCAGCAAAGTCATTTTCTAAAAGCAGGAAAAAGGCATTTTATGAAGTTAAATTAAACAGTAAGTATTGGGACGTCTGAGGTTAAGAACAAATATAAGTCTTCTGTGCCAGAACAGCTGGAAATCACAAACCAACGCAATTAGGTGAAGTGTAGAAACATAATGAGAGGGTGTAATATGATATAATGTGCTTTAAAAGCAGCCAAATGTTTAAGAGACGCAGACAGGATTTTGCTGCTCTCTGCTCTATTAGTCATAAAGACAATTATAAGAAGGAAGTAAACGCAAGTATGAAGGTGTTTATTCCAATATATCAAATGTTTACTGCCGCATTTTTAAATTTAGTTTAAATAATATATTTTGAAATTCTTTTGAATATTTGCCGTCATCTAAACTAAGCATCTAAAATGAAAACATAAACTAACAATGAGATTGTACGTAAAACGTGCAGTCGGTAAGGTTGTGTCTGCCCTGCTCAGTAGAGGGAAAAGGCATCAAACAGTTGCAGATCTCAGTGTTTGAATCGGTCTTTCCTTCCTGGCCTTGAAACACTTATGTGGTAAAACTTTGCTAACAGCAGCGTCTAGTTTAATAATTCTCAAGTTTAGTTTTCATGTTAACCTCAAAATCGTCATCCAGTTATTAGCACATCTTTTTACTAAAACATATTCAAGTCTATTTAAAAAAAAACATATTCTCATTAGATTGCAAAAGTATTTTTTCAAATTTAAATTTTTAGAAAGATAAAACCAATTCAACCAGAATTTGAAAAAAAAAACAAGGCTTTTATTCTGTTAACAGAACAACACATATTTTGTTTTGCTGTTTGTTTGTAAAAATATTTTCATGCTGAAGAATTTACCCAAATGCTCTGTTGATATTTTTAGCCCTTTAAGTCATTTCATTCTATGGGCAACAATTAAAAGCAAAGCTGCATTTGCTCTTGACTGTCTTTACAATATCATTATTATAATATTTAATAAAAATAAGATTTTAAGTTTTTAAAAATTCATTTAAAATATCAGACTTCCTATGCAATCTTGACCTAAAGCGCTCGTACTTTACATTTTTAATATATGGTTGAACAGTTTCAAACATCATTGCAAGGTTTTAAAATACCTATGACTTTTTTTGTGTTTCTAAACTGTTATACATTTATTTAGATCAATAAAATATTAATTAACCAATATTGATTGGTGCTTCTAAAATTAATTCAACACTAATAGTTACATTTGGTTTATTTGAAACATTTCAGATAAATAAAGTAATTCTGAGAAGTTAGTTTAGTTAAGTGACTGCATTTTAAAAATCCCAGTTATTTAGTTTACTTTTTTAAACCTGCAACATTTCTACCTTTTGAATATGAAATTAAGCCTATCCAAGTATGTATGTATTAACTATTACATACATTTTACTGGTAATATTCCTAGTATTCTTTTTTCAAGCACTTTTCGTTGTAGCTTTGCACTTAGAGTCCTGCCCTGTGTTGGCTAGGTGTGAGTAATTTGTTGACAGTATTTCTTTGAGTATTTGAAAATGCAAAAGCTAAAAATGTTTATATGTTACAAATGATCTGAAGCCCGAGAAGTGAAAAACATGACCCGAAAAGGGACATTATCCACTCTGAAACAAGTCATGGTTCAGTAGTATTTGCAGTT
This sequence comes from Orestias chungarensis, assembly GCA_032876305.1. Taxonomy (NCBI): domain Eukaryota; kingdom Metazoa; phylum Chordata; class Actinopteri; order Cyprinodontiformes; family Cyprinodontidae; genus Orestias; species Orestias chungarensis. Next base: position 638,266 of record JAVLVB010000453.1, on the reverse strand, counting down.
TTTTTTATCAGTTTTCTATTATCAATGTGTGTTTGTATGTTTACTTTAAAACACTGGTGCAAAAAGAGGTCAGACTTAGAGGGGATGATGCCTGTTTGTGCTATCAAAGCTTTCATTTGCGTCTCAACCAACAAACCAAACTGTGACCTCAGTCAGTTATGCTTCTATGTTTCCGTGTGGCACAAATTGCAATTCTTCACCTTCAGACCTGCTGTGGACAGTATTCTAAACACATTTTCTCTCTAATACAAGCATCTCTTTTATATCTCTAAAAGCAGAGACAGACATCAGCTAAAGCTGAGGGCGGCTGAACGCCCGGTAAAGACTTCATGCTGCAGTTAGTGCTGCAGGATCTTTGATTTGCATGCAAGCATGCTCCCTAGCAGAGTTGACACTAAATTATATAATCTCATGACGAACGCAAGGTTCTGCGATCATCTCTACATACATAAATAAAATATTTTACCTTTTATTAAAACAGTTTGCATCATCCTCATTGTTCTTTTACTGCACCATTCTCTGTGTTGACGGAGCGCCTGAGTGGCTGCCTGTTCCGCGCAGCAGGCTTTGATTTCGCTCCTTTTGCATTGCTTTCACTGGGCTTATCGGCAAGTGGCACAAAGCGAGCCGTTGCTGCTCCAAAGTCCAATCAGCTGAGAGCACGCGCCCTCCACTTCCTGCTCTTTATCGACCTGTGACATCTGATTGGACCGCGTGAAGCCCAGATGCCCCCTTTATCTTAACCAGCTTTTGGGTAGCTCCTTCCTGAAATGGCTGACGGGTCAATGTTTGGAATCCATTTCTGCTGTGTCTATACTTTAACATTTCTTTCCATTTTCTGGTGACAAATTAGATAAAAACCTCTTGAAATAAAGTAAATACAAAAAAAATTTTTGTTGTTGAGCTAGATACGACTAGAAACACAGAGACTGAGCTGTGAGCGTTATGAAGATGTGTTAGTCTGACAGACAGCCTGTAGTCAGCGCCTCTAATGGCAATCGGCTTTCAGCGGCGGCACCAGCTGCACGCCATTCAAACGGGCACTGACACCACTCAGGCCGAGACGGGTCACATGAGGACACAAGCAAGGAGGGGAGGGCAGGCTGGCAGGGAGGGCGAAGGGATGGAGGGAGGAGGAAGGAAGATGAGGAGGGGGAACGGGGAATTGTGAAGGAAGGAAACAAAGGGCTGGAAAGAAAAGCAGAAAAACCTTCACAGACGCCTGATGAATTTATTTCAGCTTTATACAATCATTTTGACTTAATTGAAAACTGATGATTCGAAATGAACCATACCGAATGACAATATGCCATATTGATTATCGTGTTTCTATATTTAATTTCAAAATCACATTTTTTTTAAACATATTCAAAGCTTTATTCACTGTAGATCTGACTCAACTGCCAAAGCAGAGTATGGCCACCATGACAAAAATATAAAACAGGATATAATTACTTTGATTTAAAATCAAACAGTATTACATTATTGTTTTTATAATCATCAATATGTATTTGTTATGTTGATGTTGGTACATGAACTGCATTTGAAATGTAGGTTTTTAAGTAACTATGCCTTTTTATGCTCCTCAATAAATGAACTAGAAATACACCAGACTGGGATTAAATTGTTAATTGTCAGTAAAATAGTTTTTCATTTAGTTATTGGAATGATTTTCAGCCAGCCAGTTTGTAAGTCAGGGAAAATAAAGCGGCTGTCTTTTACCCAGCAACAGGTGAGGGAGAAATAGGGCTGAGTTTAGCCAGAGAAAACCTGGATCATTCTGGTACTTTCTCTATAATCCTGCAGCTCACACAATTCTGCATTTGAGTGTTGAAAACAACAGTCAACTTGTCAGATTAGCTTTAGGTTATAAGTAAGAAGACATATATTTGACCTGAACTTTTATAATTAAATGAGCCAAACGCACATGCACACGGTGATGGTCAAAGCACAATGAAAGCCTTGAGTTTGTTTGGACTTTCATGCTTTGACTTTTATTGCAGTCTCGTGCAGCTCTAGTTGTGTGAAATGAAGTAAGCATCGCTTTCTTAAAGCCACTGATTAGGAGTTAACAGTTAGAAATTGTTTACTCCCTCCTCTTGTTATACCGTGGAAATTCACCATAAGTAAAATGTAACCCTTCTAATCTCAGCTTGAAACTATTATAATAGTGCAATGTTTCTGTAAGGCATTATTAATTAAATTAACTTCAGTTTAGTTTATTTATATAGCACCAATTTACAACAAATCCTCTCAAAGTACTTCACAAGAATAATCATTTGATTTCAATCGTGTATATATTCCAGTTTATTGTTACCAGTCAGTGCATGATTTTAGTTTTATTCTTAAAGTTATTTTGAAAGGTTTACAATCTAAGGAAACCCAGCAGATTGCATGAAGCATGAAAACCAGCATGAAGAGACAGTAGACCATATCTTGCGCTTTGCCATTGTCTGTACAACAACTCTGACCATGCATGTGGCAAAAGATGGAAGAGCAGAAATTGGAAAAGTGGTTAGATTGTCCTCCAGCAGCCTAAGCCTTTAGAAGCATAAAAGTAGAAATAGCTGTGAATACCTGACCCTTTAGATTGAAACATGCGATGGGATTTGGTGGACTTGTTGATAGGCAGAGGTAGAGTATTCAAGCTTTTAATTAATAAAAGCATGGGCTATTCTTTTAGCATCACATCTGGACAAAATATTGTTCATCATGGTAGTATTCTGGAGGGGAAAAAAAGGGAAATCTTACAGATCTATTTGATATGAGATTTAAATGACATGCTTCATAAGAAAAATAACACAGAGGTTCTTCACTTTGTTACCAGAGGCCAGTTAAACGCTGTCCGGTTCAAGGGATTGACTAAGCAGTTTCCTTTCCAAAGGTTCTGGTCTAAAGATGAAAACGTCTACTTTGTCAGAATTCAAAAGCAAAAATTTAGAGTCTACCATTTTACATGTCTTCAAGACATGCAAGTTTTCTACCAAACAGAATAGATTAATCAGAATTAATGGGGAAATATATAACAGATTTAAAAAAAAACTCCAAATCGAAATCTGAAACTAAGATGTCAGTGGCTGAGGAAACTTCAGCAGTGGGACAAGTCAATGCCAACAGACTCATTCTCTTTACATAACAAACCATTAAATTACGGCTGTATCCACAATCCAAAACTCAGTGGTCAGGGAATCAGTCAAGCTCAGTAAGAAAGCAGGAAGAGAAGGGAGAACAGAGCCAGAGTCTGTCGGGTAGTTGACAGGGACCGGGTCCTGAAAGCGAGGTTTAGTGGCAAGTTAAGAGTGAGTCATAGTGTTGGCAGGAAGCAGGTCAAGACAAAGGTCGGGAAGAAGAAAACAGGTTAGGTATATATATAGGAGAACCCTTGAGTTTATCCTGCAGGGGTTTTCACCAGGTGTTTTTATGTGTTATTAAAATCTGTGCACCCACCTAAATCCTCAACCTACAAATCAATACATCTGCTTCAAACGTCCAGTCAGATCCTTATTCTTGGTCCTCTCTTCCTAGCTAGCACTGCAGAAAGACCGCAATCTCTTAATACCTGATCGGCATGTCAGAAATCCCCATGTTGCTAAAGTGTTGTGAATATAAGAAATGGTTGGGTTTTTCAAGTTTGATGTACTTTTATTCCAGTACTAATTTAAGTCATATTTTTCCTGCGTTGTTACTGCATACAGTGACAGATGACTAGCCAGAACACTGACGCAAATTTTAATATCACTTTTATTAAGTTCAAAATAAATGGCGACTGATTATCGTGTTAGTCTTAAATTGATACAGCCCATATCTACCAGTGAAATGCGGTGGTTGGTGGAAGGACATAGAGAAAATAAATAAATAAAGGACCCATGTTCATACTCTCAGTCCAGTCTGAATGATCTTAAGTTTCTACTTTTAAAAGAAGAAGGGGAAGCCAAATTTCTTTTCTTGGTATGAGAGAGCTGCAGCTGTAATAACAGCAAAAATACAATTCTTTAATGGTATTCATTGTCCCGACTAACCTATATTACATAGCTTATGTGGATTGATGCTTTTAGCACACTTCTCAATGTTAAATCTGCGAGTGTGACCTAGGGATTTCTCAAAGCCCGATGTAAGAACATACTTTCAAAGGATGTCCAGGTGTTCTTAATCCACCAGTTTAAGTCAAATAAAACTGGGAAAGATCTGGTGATATTTCGGCCATATGTGTCATAGCTAAGTAGATGGAGAGAGATAGTAAGTAAATGAAAACTGGCCAATGAAGTGTCACTGGGAAAAAAGGGACTTTACAGCGAGGGAGAAGCAGCACATGACAGAGAAGGCCAAATGTGTCTGGGAAAGTTTTGGAGCTGAGGTGCATTGTGGGAGAGCAGACAGGGTGTCTGGGGGGGTCTGAGGTGTGGATTATTGCCAGCGATTGGAGGAATGCTGCCGCAGTTGTGCGTGAGCAGAATATCAGATGAAGGGAGAGGAGAGAAAAAAAAGATACAAAGGGTACAGAGAGAGACATTTTAAAAGAGGTCATAGTCTCTCTGTGTTTCACCAAAGAAGGAAGTGCCAGTAAACTATGGACAAGGGTAAAACAGCACACCTACAGCACCATCTTTGCAGAAGTCGGATGACACTTGGGTGAAGAGTGCAACATAACAATTCTAAAAACTTTTCAACCCATTTAAACAGCCTTCATAAACTTCCTCAATCTGACCCCTCTCGTTGTAATAAAAGTCTAGCACGGTTCTAATTCAAACCTAGGTTCATCAGGTACGTCTGAGTCACAACACATAATCCCTGATCTATAAAGTGGTTTGTGCTACTTTCATTTCTGTATGGAAAGCAATCTGAGGGGATTACAAGGACTGCAGCAAACACGTCTCATAAACCCTGACTCAGGCTTTAGGCTTGACAGAGTAAAATTTCATCACAGAAAGATTACTGAGGCTCTATTTTGAGTTTAAATGATGTATCTGTTCCGGTTCTCAGAGAGGAACTTTTTGGGAGATATCTGTGTGCTACCGATTGTACTCGAGTGAGTAATGTCAAGGCCTATTATGGGTTTGCGAGAATCACGAGAGGCTGAATCAGGTCCTTAAAATTGGCCTCTTGATGTGGCCTTAAGAGGCTGTTCTGCTGAACTGGTCCTTGATTTTTTGAGGTAACAATTTTTCTTATAATTGTAAAAGATGTTTCATTTGTCTTCCGAAAATGTTTTTGAGAAATTGATGATTATCGATTATTGATGATCAACAGATCTAACATTTATGAAAATTACTGCTTGGGAACATTCTGCAGCTAAGTCAATTCTTCATTTTAAGGAAATGTAATGTTACATTTGCCAGTTTGGTGAGTCAAACTTTATTTCTCCTGTTTCCCGCAACAGATCAAATATAATTTGCCTTACTGTACCAGAAGTAAATACAAAAAAACTGGTTTCAGGCAACTTTCGAACCCTGGATAAAAGTCATGTTGTTCCTATTGTTCTTTGCGGAAAGTAATAGGGCACTGCTGTTGTAGTACATGCTTTCATCACTTGTAAAATTGTTTAATGCAATCTTATGCTTTTTGGTCTTCCCAGGTGAACTAAAAATCACTCACCACAACTTTAAAACTCAGGACCACAAACAACACCAAATTAACTCATGTCACGGCTGTTTCTAAGCCTTTTCGATGAGCTGCTGTGAATTTTAGTTTCAGTGTTGTGATTTGTACGTTACTTTTAAAGGATTTTGGGGCTCATTAGTCACTGTGGTAACATTTCTTTTCATGGGAAATCTGTTGGTGAAAAGACAGAAATCAATAAATAAACCGGGAATGATAGCTGGGTCCACTTCAACAGCTAATCATGTGAAACACCATTCTTTGCATTATACATCATATGTTGGGAAAACTGTTTTTATCAGAAGCATCAGAGATTATCAGATTTGTCAAAGCCCAGTGTTTTGGTCCAACAGATGTGGTCACTGTATAGGAAGATGCACTTTATCTACTTTAGTAGTCTAGTCCAAAACAATCCAAACCTCTAGCCGTACTAAAAAACGGAGTTATGAATGTTGGGAAATCAGAGCAATTGCATAACGCTGTGCAAACCCTATAAACAAAACTGACCATCACCATTTAAAATGAAATTTCTCATACAGAAATACAGTTTAGCTAGAGGATTATGACAAGATAATGAAAACAAAAATTATTTTTTGCATCTACGACTACGAGAACGTATTTCAGCAGTTTGCCCAATTATGTGGAGCCCTTTAGAATGTGGCCATCCAATAGGAAATCCATAACTTTATTTTACTATGCTGATATGTTTTCTTCAGTCAGGAGGTCATAAAAATATGATTTAAGGCAGTGGGATTAGTTCACATAGCTGTAAGGTACCATACCTAGGTGTTAAAAATCGCTCAGTGGTAAACCCAGTTAACAAATGCCAGTACATATGGCAGAACTAATGCTGCGTTCGTTTAACCTTTCCAAGCCGACTCGGATCTCAGATATGACGGAACGTTTCCACTTTGAGCATTTTATCAAACTTTCCAACGTCCGACTCAGAAGACAGGAAAAACACCAGGAAACCTGTTATTGCGGTAGCACTAGCCGAGTACCAGGCGCTCCAGTTTTGTTTATTCCCCATGCCATTTTCACTTCATTTCATTGTTTATCTTTTGCCAGCAATCCTAGAGACAGTTAGCAACACCACTTTAAAACAAGTTTTCGGCGCAAACGCGGACCCCCAAACCCAGAGTTACGGACGCAGAAAAAGTCGTATGAGTAATTGAAATCGTCATTTAAACCAACATAGTGGTCCAAAGATAACGAAAATCAATACTTACAAGTGACACTGGGCACAAACATCTTGAAATCCAATTCGGAAATTTTCCTCGGTCTTTCCGGAGTTATCCGAGAAAGAAAGAAAAACGTCCGAGTGTATCGCTAGGCAACGTTCTCGGACGTCCGAGTCGGCTGGATAAACAAACGCACCATAAGACTGATGTGAGGCAACTAACCTTGAGAAGTAACCTTTAAATTACAAAACTACCTCTCTGTTGTGATGCAGACAGACATTCGTATTTTGGCCTTCAGATTAGGAGGATATGCTGCATTTTTAGATGTACTTCATGTTGCCAGGCGGCCTCTTCTATAACAAAAACATTTACAAAAAACAACAACAACAACAAAAATAATAATCTGGTTTCTGTCTGCAAAAACAACAACCTGTGCAGCAGCTCCATTCCTCCGATGTTTTGGTTAACACACCTAGTGGCTGACTGCTAACCTGTTATGGGTTTTTCTGGCACTCACTGCGAGCCGAGTTATTCCCTTGAGATGCGGTTATTTTTCTTCTGAATATTACGGTTATGAATATTCTAAAATGAAATCCTTGAGTAAATATGCTCTCAGGTATCATACTTGTGTATTTTGAGTTATTACAAATGTAATGTGTTCCAGAAACGGATGAACCACGCACAAATGCTTTTACTGTACAAGACAAAGCAAACAACAATTTCCAGAGACCGCATATTAAAACTCTAAAGTGGAATTGTCTGTTCAATCAATTTTTTCTGATCCCAGTTATTTTTTGTATATATTAGAAAAATGACTGAGATAGAATTGACTCTTTATCAGGCTACACCTGTGTGCTGGTTTGCCTGAATATGTGGAGGGTTATTTCAGATCTCACTAAGGTTTTGCTGCCTTTTTTTTGTTGTTGTTGCAGTTCGTCTGCTGAGATTTGTCTTTGTGATGCAAAATGCCCGCAGAACAATCATTTATTTTTAAAAGCACTGTAGAATATAAGTAACTGGTCACTACTCATACTGCAACCCACAAACAAACGATTTATTTGTGATGCACTTCATGTGACAGACTAACACGGACACAGGGTGTCCTTTTTTTAAAATAATTTTTGTTTTAAATAAAAGTTAATTTTGCATTAAGGTCCCTTGAGTAAAAACGTGTAGAATCACAGGGTTCCTGAACTTACAGACCTAAGTACTGTACAGTGTCTCTCCCATTTAGAAAGTGTTTAGCTCCGTCCATCTGTACGTGATGTCTGTCGAGCTTAGGTAGCCCTTCTGAAGAAAAGCTTCAGCACACCATAATTCCTCCACTTCTATTTACAAACCAGGGACTTGTAAGTTAAACAGATCACGTTTTATGTTTTTTTATAGCTTTCTTCAATTTCGTTTCATTTATACACAACTAGTATTCATCCATTTGTAAAACTCTGTCAGCCGATCTGTGAATCTCCACAGCTCCTCCAGAGATACCATAGGTCTCTTGCCTCCGTCAGTGTTTAATGATCTCTTTGCCTGCTTGAAGATTTGCATATGTGCCATAATATATATATTTTTTCTATTTACGTGTTTTGAATATTTTTATGACCTTCCCCTGCTTTAAATCTCTCTACATCTTTCTTGCTGACCTGCCTACGTTCTTGGTTTTCATCTTTTAGATTTTCAATTTTTTAAGTCTTATGCCGAATAATAATCCGAGGAGCTCGCATGTTTATAGTTTGAATGATGTAATTACTGAAGCCACCTGACAAGGCTTTGTTAATGTGATGTACATGAGTGTGACGTAGCTCTCTCTTTGGATGCTAGATGCTATGTAGGGCTGTAGTGGTAACAAAATAAAACTTTTAGGAGGGATCTGATTCTTCTGGCTCAATATAATTTGTGTAAACGCGCCCGTCCCTCTGAAGTATATGTTAATCTTAAATTTAAAATGTTCCGCTGGTCTCTTAGGGCTGTATTGATCCCCTTGAAACGCACTGACGTCCTATCATGGAGCAGAGATTATGTGTTGTTGCATCCATTTTAAGAGCCAGACCGTCCGGCCCAAAATCCGGTGACTCCCCCAGACCCCAGATTTTCAGTGTAGTTGTACGGCTTGAGCTGCAAAAACACTGAAATCCTGGAAAAAGAACAACACATCAGAGGCAGCGGATGTTTTTTTCGCCGTGTTGGGATGCATTGAAATCTGGAGGCGCTCCTGAGCTGTGAACGCCAGGCATATGGAGAACTGGTCTGTATTTGTGCCTCCGTATACAAGAGCCAAGTCCCGGAATGACTCCTTTTCTATTCGCAGCTGAGGCTAACTAAAGATTGGTATTTGTTTTTGGCGCAGGGAAGCTTTCCAAGAAATGCGTGTATGTGTGTGCATGTCTGTGCTCACTTTTGTTTGGGCTTCCACGGGTGTAAGTGCAAGCCGGTCAGTGTGCTTTTGGCTATGTGAGATGGTGGGGGGACAAGTGGGTGTGAGCTGCATTTTGGGAAGAGAAGCACTCAGTGAGTAGTAGCTATACCTGGACTGTCTTGGAGTAGGGAGGGAAGGAGAAGAGAGAGCTCTGAGGAGGAGGAGTAGGAGGAGGACTGGAGAGGAGGGGAAGGAAAAAGGGGAGAGGTTCAGGGGTGACAGGAGGACGGCTTCATGGCTGCGTTTTCCCTTCGCCGAGTCTCCACACTCCCCTTTCTGTTCTGTGTTTTGCCTCTTTCTGCTTAGCGAGGGAGAGAGTCAAAGAGACAAGGAGAGTTTTACAGTCTAATACTGAAAAGAGAGAAAAACCAAGCCAATTCTTCACTTTTTTTTCCTCTTCTTTTGGGCTGGGATCTTGGCTGTGTTACAAACAGATGTTGGTTGTCATTCGCTCGCAGTGAGGCGAAGCAGCTTGTACAATTAACGGGCTGAAAGATTACGGCACCTTGTGTTTTTTTCCTCTTGTTTTTTTGGGTAGTTGTTTTAATTAATGGCACGTGGTCATATTGTTAGAAAACTACTTGAGTGTTTTATTTTTCCCTCCCCTCATTCACTCCCACTGTAGTTTGTGTCTTTTGCCTTTTTTTGTGTGTGTTTGTCTCGTTCTTTCCTCACCCCTCTGCTGCCCGTGCTGCTTTTCAGGGCGGTTTCATGTTTGTAGTTGCAGATTTTTTTTTCCTCCTTTTTTGATGGGCCACATTGGACGTGACAGCCTCTACCTTCTGCTACAGCAGCGTAGGCCTCGTTGAGTAGACTTGTTGGAAACTAAACTTAAAGGCAAATTGGTAAGTTCCTATCTCCCTAATCTGCTTCAGACCCATTTTTCTTCTTCTATGCCTTCTCGTGGCTGTTGGTGCTCCCGAATGTCGCATGGTGCAGCTTTCCTGTGTTTTTTGCCGTGTATTAGCAGAGCAGAGTGAGGCCTGCAGAGGAAATACTACCTGTTGGCTGGCTGGGGGTATCTGTTTACGCTGTGTGATATTATGAAGTGGTAATGACCTGCCACTTCCTCACCTCTCAGTTCATCACCTCTGCTGACCCCCCCTTCCGTCTAGCACTATGTTGCTGGGTAGACTGTGAGATGCTGGGTTAGGCTGGTGACGCTGACAACACTCAGCTCTAAACAATGCAGTTGGCGGCCTTTAGTCGGCTTTTCATAAATTTTTATAGCCAGACCCTGACCCCTACCCTCAACCTAAAAGTACCAGTACATGCCTAACACCTAACCTAACCTAAACTCAATCCAAACACTAGACTTAAGCTTAACCTCTAATCCAAAATTAGCACTTCTTCTTCTTGGGTGCAAGCTTTGAGACCCAAAAGAGGCAGTGGGTTCCCACAACATAGTATTTGTTGGAAAAACGACCTCACACAGCACAAAATGCAACAACTTACACACACACAGACACATTTAGACTGGCCAACACACTGGAGCAGCGATGGGTGCCGCGGACCCCAGCAAACTCTTTGTTCACTCGATCTCAAGGTGTCTTTCAGCTCCCTGGCAAAGACCCACTGACATACTTTAGGGAACTTGGCAACAGCTTCAAAGTCAGACTTCTCATTTAAATTCAGGCAGATGGAAAGGGGAGAAAGAAAAGTGCAGAAGGAGTCTGCAAGTTGAAATTGGACCACTTACTTTCTTTTTCATTGAGTTTTAAAGGTTTTACCCTCTGGGGTGAAAAGCAGAGCAAATGCTATTTTTTTTTTTTTTTTGCTTTGGGAGGGGAGACGTGATCTCTGTATGCCCCGAGAATTTATCTAGAAGTTATATGTAATTAATTCATTTTGCAAAGTTAAAACACATATGTACAAATAATTCTTATTTTAGATACCCTTTTGCATAAATGCTCTTTATCCAGAGGCCTAATTGAAATAAAATTACAATTACATGTAAAGTTTTCATGTTAAAATTTCACATTAAGATTTATAAGAAAAGCCCTTTTTCAAATAGTTTTTGGAATCATATCGCCTAATTTCTCCGAGTTTGCAGTGCTTTTTTGTTTTATTCTCTCAGAAAGCACATCCATAGTTATTTAGAAAGCAGCCGTGGTGCGTTTGTTTATGAGTGTGAGTTTCTTTGTAATTTCCTTGGAACGTTTTCCTTTCCTTCGCTCCGTGTTGAGCTCAGCCGCAGGCCTCTCGGGTTGCCACTGGAATTTTTCCACCTATCCCTAAGTGAGGGATACAGGAAAGAGAAGCGGTGTGCGACAGCTGGCAGGACGAGCAACGTTTGGTTGACGTTATTGCTTTGCTGTCCTGAGGTAGTTTTGCGAATTGTGAAATCCTACGTTTGTGTCGGAGGTTGTAGCTGGAACTGTGTGAAACTAGGAAAACCTGTTCATTTCAGATCCTGTTCTTTTTAAGCAAGAAACAAACGAAGAGATCTTTCCTCTGATGCGGATTAGCCACAGTTGTCTGCTGAAATACAATGACGATATCGCTCATTTTTTTTAGTGATTGTTGTTGCATGCTTGGCGATGGAATCACTTGGCTTTAACAGCTTTTTTCTTCAGCTTTAAAAATCAGTGACATTTTAAAACAAACACAAACAAAGAGAAAGGAGGACATCCTTTGTGTCCTGCTGTTGGATTCAGGAAGTCGTCTGCTCGCAACCCCGAACCCGTAGATCCGAACTTGTGTTAACTGACACCACAAGTTTGTATCTACAGGTCCGTGTCTGTGTAGCTCCAACATCTCGGAGCAACACCAGTCGAACACAGCTGGGCCCGATCACGAGCTCCCGCTAACTTTGTAAACCGTTTCTTCCCAGAGTGAATGCTGTTTCAAACATATGACCCTGTTTTTTTTAATGTTTTAAATAACTTGTTTCACCTCTTTCTGAGGCGCCTAACATTGTCTACTTTTTCTCTCCACTCACATTTTATAAATCCAAGGGCTCAGAGGAGCAGGGTAATATGCAAATGATCATTATAGCTGTATTTTTCTTGTATTTCTGTAGACGTTCAAATAGCGCTTACTCAGACAGCGATAACTTCCAATAGACGAAGAAGACATCAAGACATCAGTACATGGAGTTGGAGACAGTTGGATATAAAAATAAGCCAAAGTGAGAAAGTGTTTGACTTATAATTACTGTCTGGGTTTCATTTTTAACTTATAAATTGCATATATATATATATATATATATATATATATATATATATATATATATATATATATATATATATATATATATATATATATATATATATATATATATATATATATATATATATATATATATATATATATATATATATATATATATATATATATATATATATATATATATATATATATATATATATATATATATATAT
>JAVLVB010000453.1:599863-617745 GCA_032876305.1 Orestias chungarensis | reverse complement strand
ACCCTCCTCCCCCCCTCCTCTCTCACTTTGGTGAGGCAGCTCACTGGTATGCTTCGCTGGCACTGTGGCCCCAGCCGAAAGCACGGACTCCGTCTCAGACCTATTTTTTCCCCCTCTTTTATCTATTCTTCTTCCAATTCTTTCCCGCGATCCCACCCATTTTCTTTATCCTCTGGAGTAGCGGCTCGTTCGAACCTGTCTCACCTTCAGTTTTTCATTTTCTGCGAGGTTGCTGCAAATCTGTCCACTCTCCTCCGTGGACCGCTTACTTTCGCCCCTAATTGTGCGTATGTGTGTGTGAAAAAGAGAGAGGGAGAGAGAGTGTGAACATGGTTCACTCCGGTTCAGTCCTGCCACCCATCCTCATCCTTCTCGCCTCTGCCTGTCGCTCTCGTTCCATTTATTTCGCCTGACTTTGAGCAGCTCGCCCAGGAGGACTGCCCTCCTTCTTTGTGCTGCCTTCACTTTTTTACGACGAAATAACTCCCATTCTTTTTGTTCTCAATATCGGAGGACTCTTGTTGGCATGCTGTAAGCTTTCTCTTTCTCTGTGTGTGTTTATTTGTCTTCCGATTCCCAAGCAGGGAGAGAGCAAGAGGAGTCTCTACCGATGAGGGCATCCTGGACCCAAAGGGAAGGGTGAGTCGACACCAACCTCCCTCCGCTTCCCCAGCTCCCCCATTTGCTTCCTAAGCGTTCAGACCACCATGGTAGCTTTGTCATCTTTCTTTTCTCTGCAAAGCCTCTACAGGACTCTGAACCCCATACCGAACGGAGACGTGCTCTTGCAGCCATCGGGCATGGAACCGAGCGGTTTCACTGCAAGGGTGGAACATCTGTCAGTCGGACAGGCATGAGAGTCATGGTGTCAGATGAATAGTGTGATGCTGTGCAGTCCGAGCTTTGGATTTTGATGGAATAAGTCATGCGTCTATGCTTTAATTTTGTCTTGTGCACCTTAAATATTAAGCCGATTCAGACTTTCCCCCTCCACCGCGGGACATTTTGGGGGAGACTGTACAGCAGCAGGCTCTCTACCTGATGGCAGGAGACATTTTTCAGCTGGGGTATTGTTCTGGTTAGGTGGGGAGCAGGGTGAGGGGGCTCCTACGGTGGGGAACGGAGAGAGAACGGCAGACGGAGAATTTTAGAGAAAGCTGCTTAATATTGTGTCTAGTTGACAATTTCTTCATCGTACAGTGCCGTTTTGATTAATGCCGGTTGTTCAAGAGTGCGTGCTTGCCATGTGGGATGCAGAACTATGGTCACATGGTCAGAGCCCCCAGCTGACTTTAAAGATGGAAGATTTGTCTTGAGCTAAAACCCACTGGACCTCTGATGATCTGACATCCGTCAGGGGCCGGCGGCTGCAGTGGAGTCTGTCCGAATGTGTCTCTCTCTGTCCCTGAGACCCTAACTTGTGACGTTGTGCTCTCATGTCCACGGGTTAGGCTCTCGGGAGCTGAGAGGGATGCCAGGCCAACACAATATCCCGCACATTCCTGCCTCCGACAATGGCGATCGGGGTGGTGATGGGGGTGGGGGTGAGATGATGCCATGGCGCAGTGAAGCTCAGACCCCTTCTCTACGCTCTTCGTGTCTCGTTTATTAGCTAAAAGCTTACAACTTGCTGGAATGTCACATGTCATGTGGTGTTTTATCCCAGTGCTTTAGCAGCGCCGCTTCTTATATTGCTAGCATAAATCTGCATCAAGTAGTTAGTGTGTGCTGGTGGAATCTGTCGGATTTGGAGGATGAGAATGAAATGCAGCTTTAGCTTTGGCAGCTTTAGTTTTACAGACGTGTTAACATTGACCCTTGGCTTGCAAGAAGGTTTTGAGGGACGTAATTATTTGCCTTCTCATCATCTACATTTAGGGATTTGGATTCAGGGACGGTCAAGAAGTATTCAGCACTTACTGGGCTGTGCGTAGGCATGGTTAATATAAACGTTTTAAAAAGTAATCGATTCAGAGGTGCTTAAATTTTGTCATATTCTTATATGGTTTAAAGTCTCTTTAAAGTTAGGAAAAGCAAAGTGCCAGAGTCTCTCTGTACCAAACATTCAGTAACACTGAACTGCTCCTCCCCAACCTGTTGCTGCACACTATTACTCAGCTACCTGAACTCAATTTAATGTTTATGTTCAGTCACAATAACCAAAGGCAGTCATGGAGTGGACATCAGTGTAGATGGATTTCTTATGGTTGGGCTGTTTAGAAGCCAGTTGGTGCAAGCCGACTAACAGCTTGCTACTACCTGAGCAGATAATCAAACTAATTAACTAATTAATTAACCGATCAAACCACCTGTAATAATTTATTCTATATATTCAGTTAATTCTATGCATCAAAGCATATTTTTTGTTTCTCTCATTTAATTTAAATGATATTTCACTGAGGTATACCTAGATATGTTTACTGCCCATGCCTATTTCAAATACAGTTAACAATCAGCAACACAGATATTAGGACCAGTTATGACTCGCACTCGTTTAAGATTATAACGAGCAAAGGAAAATGCTATGCAGCATAGCTCAGAACCACAACTAAAACGGGAAGGCTGATTGTTACCTGTACACGTCCTTAACACTGGCGTCTAGAACCCAGGATACCACTTCACTTTGAATAGTATTAGATTCTAATAAATGTTAACACTGCGCAAGTATTACCGGTTTCTCATACAGGAGTGGATATTGTTTGATAAAGAAGTATCATTCAGGGTAAAAAGCTCTCTGCTTTCTGCAGCAGGCCTGCTTGTCTGTGTGTGCTTTGCTTCCTGACTTGAGAGCAGCACAGAGTAATGTTGAGAGCGTGACCATGACAGCTCTGTACATTATGTGCTTGACCTCAGCAAACCCTCTGCGATGTTAAAACTCACTCAGTCATGCAAACAAAAAGGTAAAGGTGACACTAACAGGGCAGTTAGTGGTGGCCTTGTTGAAAACATTTACAATTTTGTTCTTTGTGATGCCTATGTGGTCCCAGTCTGCTGTTAGTGTTGGATGTAGGTTTATGAATAGGCAGCTGCTGGTTCTATTAATGCTTCTTGTTGCTGGTATCAAGGTTTGTCACTGATAGAGAAGGTAATCTCTTATGTTAGTGATAGTACTGAATTGCAAGTATTTTAGTTTTAGGTTTGTAGCAAATGATGAGATTATTAATATGCTGTGGCTGATTTCTAATGTTCGGATTTCGTAAAGCTTTGATGATGATTTTAATTTAGATTAAACAGCTATAGAGCTTTTTGGTTTGAATACTCATGATTACTGGTCATTAATTATTTCCATTTTATACAGAGGCAACATCCCCACTTAGCTAGTTGGAGACAAGATTCACTGTAACTGGGTTTAGCTATTTTAAAATAAACACAAAAATAATTTAACATTCCTAATTGTCTTTTGACTAGTATTAGCACAACAGGCATTACTAGTTTAAAAGAGTAGTGACCGTATCACACCAATAGGGTTCGAACATTTTAAAACATAGCATTTTTTGTAATAAAGCTAAAACAGAGCACTTAATTCATCCTTTCAGTTATCTATTATAGAATATGTCTTGCTTGACGTCACTTATACTAACCACTGCTAGTGTTTAATCTCCTTCACTCAACTCAACAGTGTCACTACCAATTCGCCGTTACTTAGGTTTGACATGTTCACTTCCTTGAAATCCATTGGATTTTGGACAGTTAGCGGTCTGGCCTGACCACGAATCAGATCAGCGGTTCATTTTAAACAATGGCAGTAGACTAGCAAACAGGATTGTAAGATATGTTTTTTGGATTTGGAAGGCGAAAAAACCCCCCGACAAAACCAACTGACCCGGCTTTTCAACAACTTTCTTAGCTGCCTATATAGTGCAAAGCAAGGATATTAATGGTAAACCATCCTCACTTGATGGTGCTCTTCCTGTTAAATAATGTTTTACACACGTCTGCTTTGAAGATTTTAACAAATTAAAGTGTTTGGAACTGTATTCGAAGCTCATGCACTGGTTGCGATGGCTTTCAGCTTGTATTTTTTTCTAGATGTAAAATTTATTGCAGCAATTATAAGAGGATCCTGCATAAATACGGTGATTTAAGTTAATTGATTATGATAATCATTAATTTCTGCTTTAAAATATGTTACTGCAACAACAACTGGATCTAACATGCTGATGCTTTGATCAGGAGATGCTGCCATGTTGTTAATCAACCAGTATACATTTTGTTTCGGCTCCCATCTGCACTGCTAATCTGCCGCCTTACATGCTCTCTCCTTAAGCAGTTCCTGTATTTTTCTTTCATCTTGAAGTCATTTTTTGTTTGCTCAGCTCAGCAAACAAACAGTAACCTGCTGTTAGTAAGCGTCTATCCGGTGTTCTCGATTGTTCCGCTTCTTCAGATGCTGTTGGTACACTGTGTCCCCGTGGCTTAGTCAGACATAGAGGACAGCCACACAGAGCCAGACTGACTGGTGGGCATGCACCCGCTACGATAAGCTGCTCAATTACCTCTGCATTGTCGGAATATTTCAGCGATTGCTAAATAAGGTGATCACTTCATTTGCCTTTGCATTTGCCAAATTTAGATCAGCTCAAACGGTAATGAAAATGTGCATTTTTTCTTTTTTCAACAGCAGCCTTAGATGTGTCAGTAGGTAAAAAAAAAAAACTGCAGCAGAGCAGTCTCAGACCAAACCAACCCACATTTAGCTACAGTTACAGTGTTTCCAGTCAAAAAGCATCTTTGTGCCTCTAAATATCATCTCCCCGAATTCGAGTGCTGTTTAGTGTAAGCAGGCGGCGGTTTAAGGTCAGGTTGATGGATGCCATGCGTTTCTCTGCGTTTATCTGCATGGCAGTGAAATAACTGATCACGCCGTTCCACGAGACGTGACAGACACTCTGGTTTTAGTCATTTTGAGTTCACACTCACCATTTTGGATTTTTTTATTTTTCTGCCACTCCCTTCAAGCAGGCTGTCTGCTCTGAGCTGCAGACAGGACAGCCCCAATCATCAATACCCAGGACTGGTCAATAGGCGGCTGTCTGATTTCTAGACTATTTTGCAACAAGGCTGTGCTATTTTGTTGTTTGTGTGTGTATCCGTTCTCACTGCATAACCATTTCCAACATCTTCCTTCTAGTCTTTCACTGAAACAAGATGGCGTCGCACCTCCACATGGTCTTCCCTCTCCAAATAATGCCCACTACACGTGCCTCTGGCTGCTGCTGTGGTGTTCGTTTTTTTCTGTAATGCATGCACACCTGGGGCCTATTTACTCACCACATAGCTCAAATTGCCAAAGCTCTCTTCTGCACTGAGGCTTGGCGTGAAAGCGGATATTTAGGGCAGATCGAACACTTAATAACTGCCGAACTGAACGCTTTTTTTTGTCTTTTGTCTGGTAGCAGTTTGTTTTTCAGCATCGGTAGCTCGTATAGGAGTGTGCATATGCATGCAGGTGGTTAAAGAATTTTCACAACCACATCACATATTAATACCCATTTATTCTGGAAAGACTAATTTCAGCAGTGTTAACAGACTCTCTCAAACACACACACACACACACACACACACACACACACACACACACACACACACACACACACACACACACACACACACACACAAACACACTCACACACACAAAGGTAATATCTGCTTTCTGTTAGCTGAGACAGCTTCTTGGAGGAGAACATGGGCTGAGATGCTGCCAGTGACGTTCTACAACTGCTGCTATAAACTCTTTTTTTTCCAGTTTCCAGCATCTAATTTAGTTTTCTGTCTCTTCAAACCTCCAGTCGGTGGTGGCAGATGGCTGCTTGTACTGAGCCTGGTTCTGCTGGAGGTTTCTTTCTGTTAAAGGGGAGTTTTCCCTCTCCACTGTCGCTACATGAATGGTCAGTATGAGGGATTGATGTAAAGTCAACGACAACACAAGCCATTGTTTCTGTCTGCTGATTCCAGAGGAGTGAATGCTACAAGTCAATGGCTCCATGAATCTGCTTGGGTTCCTTCGATGGGAAACTGATTTGTTTAAGTTTATTTGTTTATGATGTATCTATGATTTTAATAGATTTTCTTGTAAAGTGCCTTGAGATGACATCTGTTGTAAATTGGCGCTATAGAAATAAACTGATTCTTGATTTTAACAGAAGTGAACTACATTCAGTTCAGTCAAACCTGATTTGTTGTAAATCATTTTACTTTAGTTTGGTTTCATCATTTAAGATTTTTTTAACTCCAATTTGTCCAATTAATTTTTCTTTTTATTATTTTAATTTAATTTCTGTATATTGCAATTAGCCTCAATTCAGTTCAGATAAATTAAATTCAGCTCAGTTCATTTGATCATCCTTTTGTGTCAGTTCTGCTAATTTTAATTCTCAGTCCAATCTGAAATCCATTTATTGAAATTAAGTTTAGTTCTGTTCTGCTTATTTAAGCAGACTGAACCAACTTAAGTCAGTTCAGTTATTTAACTCCTAGTTTTGTTTGGTTCCACTAACTTGAATTCAATTCATTTCAAGTCTGTTAATTTGTTAATTTGAGCTGAAATTGATTTAAAAGCACAGTTCCTGTTGCATCTGAAAAACAGCATTTTTTTCATTCATTTTCCAGATCATAAATAAATAATATAGCACCAAATTCCTTGTTTTTATTTCGTTAAGGGCAAACATTTTATAATAATAAATGCTGTATAATTTTCATTCACTTAAATATACATGATATGCTTAGAGTTTAACTATTTGTTTATGATGCACTCACTAAACAAACCTTTAAAAAAACAACAAAAAAACAAGCAAAGCACATATTTTTGAGTGAATACAAACCAGGTTCAACTGTGCCTGGGTTTTTAAACTGGATCTTGGTAAAAAGGCAATTGAAGACCTAAAGCTCTTATTTTTTCGATTGTTTTTTATTCTTCAAATCTTTAAGCATAGCAATGTTCACAAATCGTCTAGGTTATGTGTCAATATCCACCAGTCCCAAGTTTTAAAACAAACCTAATTTAGTTTAATTCAGATTAATGTAGGAATGTCAGCTAGGAAAAGTATTCAATTCAGAAATATTTAATAAGAACCTTGAAATATGAAACAAAACAAGCAATGAGATGGTTTAATATTCAGAACTGATGTTGATTAACACGATTTTGCTTCTTTATATCGTCATAATCTAGGAGAACTGCAGCGCATTCATCAGCAGGATTGCAACATTAAACTGTATTAAACTCATTATTCTCTGTCCTTTTAACTGTCAAACGTATAAATAGAACAAGTGATTTAGGGTATTTTTGCAAATAAATGTGTTCTCTGTTTTGACTACAGAGGTCTTTTTATAGAATTTAAAAGGTTTCAGGGCTGTTTAAGGACAGAGTATTTACTGTGTGTGAGACTGTGTGTGCGTGTTTTAGGATGTACTAAAACATTTTTCTTTGACTGCAAATATCCTTATATCCTGTATCACAATAATGAAGACTGTGACCATGGAAATGATTGAGTTGCACAGCTTTTATTTAAGATACAAGAGATCACTATATAGGTTTTACCATATTTCTTTTATTTTATGCTTTTATTGATCTTACATAAAGGAATACTAGATATAAAACCTTTCCACTGGTACAGTGCAGCTCTGCACATGCCTTGAACTAACTGTTCATAGAGTATCTTCCGTACGTTCACCAAGTTTTGTGTTTCTCTCTTTCAGATGATTAGACCAGATCAGAACATGTTGTAACAGTCCAGGAACCTGAGACGGATTAAAACGTACACTGACTGCAAGTCTTAGCTGCCCCTATGAACATACACACAGACGTGTGTGTATGGGATCTCATGTCCAGAATGTACTTTTAGATAATCCTGCACGTCTCCTGGAATGTCTGTAATGTCAATAAAATACATTCAAAGTTCTTGTGTTGTCTTTTTCTAATAAATCCATTTATATTATCTGTTAATATTTTATGAAGCGTGTGTATGTTAGACTGTTTTACTTTAATTTGTTTTTATCCTTCAGGTTTGCTAATTTCTGTCTTTAACTGAATATTTAATCAGATTCACATTTTCCTATTGTTTTAACTTATTAGAAATCCCCCTTTAAGTGCTATGTTAAAATTTTGAATAAAAATTATTTTGAGTTGGCTAGAATTGTATTATTGTGTCTCATAACTTTCAGATGGTCGATGTAGAATTATTGTGAAAGCAACACGATCATTTCTAAGTGTGTTTCTCCTGGTGTTTTCAGAAAATTCAGATTTATTTCTAATGGCTTTCTCTGCCCTCCATGTAAACACTCCTCAAATCTGAGAAACTCAGCTACATCAGTAAATATCAATTCTGCCAACAAGAATTTGAACCTGAAGAAGATTTGAAGAAAAGTTCATCAGCGGAGAAATCTGTAATTTTCCAAAGATTTTTTTTATTTTTAAACCAAATTCAAATCACTAAAATTAGTTTTTACTTTCTGAGGAACGGTTTTACAATTTTTTTAACTGAATAAATATGTAAGATAAAAAAAAAAAAAAAAAGCATTTGTGTCATTATGTAAAAGATTTAAAAAAAAACTTTTGACAAAATTGATTGAATGTTTTACAAACATTACAACATTAGAAACAAATATTACATTCACTCAGACTAATGCAGAATATTAAATATAAATCTGCTTGATTTGATAATTAGTAAAAACAAAATATTACATTTATTTTGATGTTAAAAATGTGTTGTAATTTTATGAGTACCATGCCCAGAATGGAACAGTTGAGCTTTTAAATTACATTTGAAGATGAAAATACACAGCCGTCAATTATGATTCATCTTTCTTCTCTAACGTGAAATTGGTTTTGGCATTTTCATTTTTTATTGATTCAAGCCGTCTGGTTTTATGTTGCTTCTTAGGTAATAGTATATTTACATGAAGCAACAAGAACAAGTTGCATTGGCAAATAATAAAACCTTATAAAGATGCTAAAAAACCCAGCTGTGCCTTTTTTGACAAAGTAGAAAAAATCTTTACTATGAATACAATTCTGATTAAGTTTGCATTTTATTTTTATTTGATAAAACTTTATCAGAAAGAGTCCAGTTTGCAATAAACAGAATATATTTATGTTTTGACACATTCCTCTTTACAAGTTCACCTAGTTTTCATTAAATCTACAATCATGAAAAAGAAAATACAACAATATGCTTATACTATTAGTAGGTGATCTGCAAAACCAGAAGCTTTTAAAGCTCAATATTGAACTGCAACAATTTTATATAAAGGACTTCTCTGCTTATTTTGACTCAATATCAGATAAAAAATCATTTGTTAAAGGTAAACTTGAAATGAGTACAGACAAATGCTATGTTTGTGTGTTTCTGTTTTCTCCCGCACTCCTTTCGCTCACACGCTCTGCCTAAAACTCCATTCTGAGATTTGGCTCACACGCTGGAGCTTCTGCTGAAAGTAGGCCAAAAGCAATCTAAGGACAAGGCTCAGGCAAAGTCAAAGAGGTACGCATGGCTGCAGACAGAAATTAGTAATTTAGGAGTGTCTTTTGTTTATGGAAATCCTACTTATGGTTTATTCTAAGGTTGTTGTTTTTTCTACAGTAAATTATCTCTCACATTTTATGATTTCTCTGCAGGTGTGATTTTTCTTCAGTCACAAACGTTAAAGAGATAAGAAATAAAGTTCATCGTTTCATCAAATGAGATTTCTGATGGTTGATGTAAATAAATCTTGTAATTGAATTTTGCGAAACAACCTGAATCAAAGAGAAGAGTACATTTAGTTTTTGTGCTTGTTAAAAGTAAGAACGTCTAAAATCTTCAGGTAAACAATCAAATAGAGGCTCTTTTGAATATTTTGAGCCGTTCGGAATGAGTTTCACCTTCATGGATTCCTGAAACAATCTGCCGAGGGCCAAAACTATCAAATCAATCCATTCATTTCAGAACGGCCGTTATTTACGTCAAGGCTTCACAGTGAGAAAATAAAAACAGGTTATTGATTTGGTTGTTTCTTATTGTGTATTCTCAGCAACATAGCTTCTCAACCTCAAGGCTACATTCTTAAACTTCAACTGAAGTTTTGTCACCATGAAGCTCTCTCTCTCTCATAAATAAACTTCTGTTTTTGGACGTCTTTGCCTGTTTCTGTCTTTCTTCCTGCTCTGAGACTGTTGCAGTTTTAAGTATGTCTGTAACTTTAATATCTAATAAATTTATGTTTATGTTCAGAGAACTCAAACAGGAAAGAAAGAAAAACAAAATTGTCAATTGCAAAATTATTGTGAGTTTAAATACCAACATATATCTGTGACCTTGTTACATCATGCATACAGTCTGATTTAAAATCATGTAAATGTTCCTATGGTGCACCAGTAGTTTGTAAAAGTTTTTGTGTGTTATTTCTATTTTATTTAAAAAAAATTGAAGAAGTTCCACAATCATAAACTTTCAGACACTTTCTTCATATTGTTAAATGTCTTCAAAGACTCAAAGACCTAATTGCTAAAGCTTCTGCATTCTGTAGTTCTGTATTAATATTGCCCCACGTTATTTTCCTGTTTAAGCCATGAAAATTTTTAAAACTAATGATTTTCCTAAACCTTTAATAATGTATTTGATTACCTGGCCTAGAGCAAATTAAGTACAAGAATATCAATTGGTTTCAGAATACCAAACGGCTAATTTGATGGATTTCAAGGCTGGTTAGAGGATAATCGGCTTGGGCCTACCACAGTTAAAAACAACAGCTATATTTATAAAAAAAGCTAAAAAGAAAAGAAATGTGGCCTTTTATCTGAAAAAGAGATTCATTGTTTCCTAAACCTAGAATAAGATTGTCAACAAATGTGGTTGTTTTTATTCTAATTTTAAGTAAAAGACTTAAAAATAAAGATTTACTTGTGCTTATTGTCCAGAGCATTATCCATTTTTCTCACTGTTCTCTGTGAAAATGATAACAAACTGAAGCAAGCCTGCTTATTAGTTCATTTATCTGATAAGTACCCAGTAGTTAGTTATTTATGGATTGAACCTATTTCTACCAACCAAGACTGAATATTAGCACAAAAAAACAAAAAAACACAGATTTCATGAGAGCAATACAAAGTGTAGCTTCTTCTGCTTTGAGCGATCTGAAGCATGCTCAGCAAGCACAGCACTAAGCAGATGCCCCATGTAAGTAGAAAAAAAAACACTAACCCCACACTTTCCATGCATTTGTATTTAAAGGGTTTTATTCAATACAATATAAGTCAATGACTCGATGCAATCTGCTGGGGTTCCTTAGATTGGAAACTTTGTCAAACTGATTTGTAATTCATTTTCTTGTAAAGTGCCCTGACACGACATCTGTAAATTGTAAATTGGTGCTATATAAATAAACTGATTCTTCTTGAACCAGAGTGTGTGTGATGAACAACCTTTTAAGCTTTACAACGAATACTTTAAAAACAATCGGTAACAATAATCTTGCCGGAAGGATTTACGCTTGTTTCAGTTCTTTAAAAGAAAATGTATGTCATGAACTTGATCTGGTCTGACATGGTTAAAGAAAATGAAGAAAGGGGTTTATTTGAAAAGCAACATTTTAGTTGAAGTGGAACATTCTGACAACTTATAACAAATTCTATTTGAATACTTTATGGTTCATAACCTTCACATCATTTACAAAGGGAATGCACTTTTGCATGTGCTTGTATATTTATTTATTCAAGCTAAAGATGAAAGAAAGTTCATGCATAAATTCTCTACTTCATAGCTGCTTACTGGCAACATACTTGTCTTGACCTTTTTGTGATCCATGCATCAGGCAAATAATTTTTGATTATGAAAATGTGGTATTTTTGAATGTTCATTAAAATAACTTCATTTTTAGATTCTAGATTCATAATAGTTTGTTCTCTTTTGAAAAATGGTAAGAAGACAAAGTTGAACTTTGAAAAAGTTCTGCTGAACAAGTTGTTTAGTAATGAAAGATACTCTTTTCTGCGCTCATAACTGGAGATGATTTAGTTTGATTGTGCAGTTATGCTGTTGTTACATATCAATAATTAGTGTCTGTCAAGTGTAACAAAAAGATTATGATAATACTTTAAACTGGTCAGATTTCCATAGCAAAGTTTCCCCTTGTTGGTTACTTTGGCTTTTACTTCAGGGTTCTACGGACCCGTTTAAAGAACTATAAACTTTTTTAGCAGTAACGTTGGGAACTGTAGTAGTTACAGAATACAGTTATTTTTACTGAAGTAGCAAAGAACTACATGTTGTAAACAAAATGTAGTTCTATGAGTAGTTTTACTGAAACATATGTTGTAGTAGAGTAAAAATACGGTATTTCAAACACATGATTTTAACTGAAAATGCATCAAGCACACATAGTCTATGACAAAATTAGACATTTTTATGGACATAAGCTTTATTTATGAATGAGTTATTTTCTGCTTCCTGTGTCATTTTGAAGGCAAGTGAACATTCAGCTAATACTGTACTAACACTAATATTAACCCTTTACTGCACGCATTATTATGCAATCATCAAAAAAAAACGTGACAGTGTTTTTTTACATATAAAATTGACTCAAATGAACATATTTATAGTTTGTTTTAGTTTTTTTTTTGTTTCTTTTTATTTAAAGGGTACTTTTGGGTATGTTGCCATATGGCCACATTGTGCAACAATGGACCAGCCTATTGTGTGTTCTCCCCAATTTGCATTAATTTTACAAATGATTACAGACCTGTCTTTTAGAAATTAAATTGTATTATTTAAAAAAATGTTATAAATAGCTTTTTGTGCTACTTTTTAAAGTATTATTTCAACATTTACAAAACATTTGATGCAAATACATATGAACTGTTGTCATGAGTATAGTTATATACAGCGGGATGGACAATGAAACTGAAACACCTGGTTTTTGACCACAATAATTTATTGCTTTGGTGAAGGGCCTCCTTTTGGGGCCAATAAAGCGTCAATTCGGCTTGGGAATGAAACATACAACTCCTGCACAATAGTCAAAGGATTCTAAGCCATTTTCCTTGCAGGATAGTAGCCAGGTCACAATTTGATGCTGGTGGAGGAAAACGTTTCCGGACTTGCTCCTCCAAAACACCCCAAAGTGGCTCAATAATATTTAGATCTGCTGACTTTGCAGGCCATGGTAGATGTTCAACTTCACTTTGATGTTCATTAAACCAATCTCTCTCCAGTCTTGCTGTGTGTATTGGTTCATTATCATCCTGATACACGGCAGCGCTTTCAGGATACAATGTTTGAACCATTGGATTCACACGGTCCTGCAGAATGGTTCGGTAGTCCTTGGAAGCGACGCGTCCATCCAGCACAAGTATTGGGCCGAGGGACTTCCATGATATGGCAACAAAAACCATCACTGATCCACCCTAACAAAAAAGGTATCATGGGTAGTACTTTGCAATAGTTAAACATTACCTGCTCTAAAGTTTCATAAATTATTTTTCTACCTGAGTTTTAATTTTTCAAATTGTATTCCATAAAATATGAGTTATTGCTAAAAACTGTTGTTGTGTATGTTGGATTACAGTATGTTTTATGAATGAAATCAGATTGTCACTCACTTACCAAATACCCTGTTCTTACTTGAGTAACTTTTTGCATGAAGACAACCACTGGCACAATTTAGAGAGTTGTGCAACTAGACATTGATAGATTAGTATGAGATTTCAACCAGAAATCTCATTCCTAAACTTGTATTATAATGATTCAGCAGTTAGCAAATATCCTGTGCTGATAGAGGAAGATTCAAGATTTCAACAGGTGGGTGCTTTGAATGAAGTGAGGGCTTAAACTGGAATCTGGTTGATCAAGGGAAAATACTAAAGTGTACTATATATAGTGGTGCCCTTATCATCTGTTGAGGCAGAGCACAGCTTGAGTTATTTACAGCAATTAAAAATATTGTGGAACAAACAAAAGCCTAATCCCATTCCTGTGTGCCTTATATACCAAAAGATGCTTGAAAAACTGGACAGCTCAGGAATATGTTCAGAGTAATAAAAGCAAGAGAAATGTTTTAGGGTCCTTCATTGAGTCTGCTTAAAAGTTTTGGCTGCACAACACAGAACTCCTTAAATCTTTCTTTCTCATTTAACATGTGAGCATCATCTACTGTATTCAGAATTCTATGTAAATATATTTTTGTTTACACGTTTAAGTTCACAAAGGAAACTTGAAACACATTAGTGACAGCTGACAGGTTTTGTTGAGTGACTGTTTCATTATGTATGTCTTGTTTTGACTCGGTAAGTGTTTTTTAAATTGTGTTCAATGTTGTTCATCCATGAATTCAAATAAGTGTACAATAGCTGTTAAGTTCAGACCATTGACCTATAGGCTATTACAAAAGTTACTACCTGAGCTCTATAAACCCAAATGACAAACAATAATTTGCTTGTTCCTCACAGTTCAAATATCTAATCAAAAATCTCTGAAATTCTTCAGAGATAGTAAGGACCAATTCCCAATCCCTTGCAAATTTACAGTTGAACTGATTTTTATATTTTCATACTGACTGAATGTCATTGTAACATTTTAAAACAGCCTAGCCTGTCTCAACACGAGTTTGAGGGAGGTAAAGATTAACTCAACTTAATTTAACATAAATACACGATTAAATTACGTGCCTGGTAAGTGGTGGAAATTCCAGCTTTATATGAGAGTAACCAGTTTTAATCCTATCAGAATCCACAAAGCTATCGGATAATAAGACAAAGAGGAATTTTTAGATTAGTTTTGCAACAATACATTTTTGAAAGATGTGTCAGAAATGCCAGTGAAACAAATCAGCCAATACTATTCTTTATATATCTTGGTGTGATTTGTCACTACAATCTTTTACAAAAAGTCTTACCTGCTGTAGGAACCACCACTCACAACTGAGTCTTGAGGGTATTCTAATCAGAATTAATCCAGGAACTCTATTTGGTTAATATTTACAAAGATCAGACTTAATTGACTTGGCTACTGAGAGGTCAAGTGGCTCTCTGTGAACTTTATTGGCACAGAAATAAATTGGTGCGGTCAGAAATATCTGTTAATGGAAATACATTTTTTTATTTATTTTGTCACCAGATTGTTTTGATTTTAATCGCACCAACTGTTTTAGGACAGAAATGTATATTCCTTCACCAAATAACCAAGAATATCAGTTTATGGTTTGAGTTTGTTAAACACTTTGAACCATTCACCCTTTTTCTCATGATTTGTCATTCTCTGGGTTTGATGTGCACTTTTACCATGTTTTGTCCCGTTGCTGTTTCATGCAATTTCTTCTGTTGCTAAAGTCAGCTCTTGTTTACATTGACGTTATAGGATGATCAGTCAGACAGGAAAGTCTTGGGGGACAGTTTGGGTTGCTCAAGGGCACTTCAGTCATCTATTGGTCGTTCAGGGGTTTGAACTGATTTGTTCAAAAAACTGGTTCCCTGTTGTGGGGGCTGCTGGTGGCAGCTTCGTCCCCCCCAGTTGCAAAAATCTATCTGTGCCCCTGGCTTCTGTTACCCCTGAATGAAGGACATTTCTGTTCTATTCTATTTTATTCTTTTAACTTTAAATGATACCTAAAAAGATAGAGACCCTAACCAAAACCCTCCAAGGTTTTGTAAAAATGCTCCAAACATTTCCATATCCAGCATGTTCCATAACACAAATGTTGAATGCTAAAAAAGAAAATAGAAAGTAATTTTACTCTACTTAGTTTAGCCTTCCTGTTATTCACTCCCTTCATCTCACACCGCCTGAATGGACCACGGAATATATTGCTTCTTTTCAAATACCATCTGTGCTTCTTATGATGTCATTAATCAAATTACAGATACTAAAAATAGATAATTTGTTATTTTTTGCATAATAACAGCTTCTACAGTCAAGAATGTTATTGACTGCATGATCAGCCAGTCTGTTGTCAAGCTCAAGCCGACCAACTCTTTTCTCTGTGGTTGCAGAATTTTTCTGTTTATCTAATATAATGAGCATTTTTGGGGCACCGTTTTTAACACATCTGTTAAACATTACTCTTTGCTTGAAAATACCCTTCCCTGTATATCCAAGTTTGTAGGACTGAAAAGTAGGGTGTAATACATCTGATCTATAGCGAACTGAGTGCTCTCCAGAAAACAGCCTTCTCCGGATATAAAACCTAAAAAGACATTCTTCTCCTCTTACCATCAAGATTAATTTCAACCTTTCGTCCTCTCTCTCTCTGTCTCTGTTCCCCTCACTGATCTGGCATTCGCTGTTGCTGGAGCTCTCGTCTACTTTAAATACAGCTGTAGTTCCAGCTCCTTCCCGCTGTAATGGAATTGTAATGATGCCCATTCAGTGCTGCAGGCCTTGCCAGAGCAAACCCATTGACCTGTCCCTGCAGCTCAGGGCGGGGTTCTGGAGAGGACCACCTGAGGCCCGCTCAGAGGCAACATCTGAATGGGGGAGGGGTGTGAAATAGATCTACAGTCATAAGAGGAAATGAGAAAACTAGAGAAATATTTCCATCTCAGCTCAAAAGTTACCCTCAACCTTATATTTATTTTTCCTCCATGTACAAACCTCTCATTTCTTTTTGCTGAAAAATTATGATACTACACAAGATTTCTATGTGTATTTAGTTCTTTAGTCTTGTGCTGTATACATTTTTACTTTTGGACATGTTGGACCAGCGTGTTGCGTTTCATTTTAACAAGTTGTGTTTTTTTTTACAAAGGGTAAAGTATCAATTTCAAACTGGACTAACTGCTTCCTGGTCTATAATGGTTTCCATCTTTATTTGAGAAACTTTTTTTTTCTTCTATCCACATACAGATGACATGAAACCATAACTGTGGAATAAAGAGACTTCCATCTCCGCTCTACTGGGTCTGTTGAAGGTGTGAAAAATCAAATGAGCTGAGGAAGCACACTTCTTCTTCTCTAGTGCATTTTCCTAAAAATTCCATTCCACTGTGGAATAACAGTTTTTTTATAAGCTTTATAGATATACGTGTTGTTTTGCAAGATGTCAAATACAATTATTTACATTTCAAGAGTCCAACTGATTCTTTGTCAAGATGTTTAAAAAATCCTATACCATGAATAGATTAGGTAACCCCTTCATGAATATTATTCTCCAAAACCATCCATTATGTTTTTCTCCCCTTCATTTCATGCAGTTGAGACCATAAGAATAGTTTGCTATAAAAGTCTGATGGTTCAAAAGCATTTTGCAGTCAAAGATAGTATCAGTTTTTTTATGGACTTTTGTGTTTTTGAAACATCTCTTAAAAAAGTCCTTCCCATTTTTTATGCTAATCTCATGCTCCATTAGCTTTAGTGGTCTTGTTGAAGGAATCTTTCAGAAAATTACGAGAGAACTTTTTTCTGGCGTTAGATAATTAAAACATCCAGATCTAACATTTTGGACCTATGAGTAAATAAACAGAGTGGAAGGCTGAAGCAGAGGAAATCTATTAACCATGTCAGTTTTAGTTTACATGGTAAACAGCCATGATTTTTTTTAAATCCAATCCCTGTCTAAAATAGTATATTTTTCCCAAAGGACAATAAATGTTGGTGTTTTAACTTATATTATCCTTCCAGGTTATTCAAAGATCTTTTGTAGAATGGTGTCCTGTTGCAGTCTATTTAAAACCATTACGGAAGCCTCTGACTTAAGACACTCTGTAATTAAACAATTAAATCAAGAATCAAGAATCAAGAATCAGTTTATTTATATAGCGCCAATTTACAACAGGTGTCGTCTCAAGGCACTTTACAAAAAATCAATTAAAATCAAGGATACATTCTAACAAATCAATTTGAAAAAGTTTCCAATCTAAGGAACCCCAGCAGATTGCATCGAGTCATTGACTTGCAGCATTCACTACTCTGGAATCA
>JAVLVB010000453.1:578145-596821 GCA_032876305.1 Orestias chungarensis | reverse complement strand
TGATTTTACCAATAGGGAGCATGTATATAGTAAATAGAATTGGGCCAAGTACAGAACCCTGTGGTACTCCACAAGTAACCTTACAATGCGGAGAGGATTTGTCATTTAAATGAACAAACTGGGATCTATCAGACAAATACGATTTAAACCAGCCTACTGCTGTTCCCTTGATCCCCACAGTGTGTTCGAGCCTCTCAATGAGGATATTGTGTTTGACTGTGTCAAAAGCAGCACTGAGATCTAACAAAACTAGAATAGACACGAGCCCATCAGAATCCTTGCTGCAGCGTTTCAGACCAACTAAAGACTTTTAACTGCATTTTGTGAATTACCTGCTGATAAAGAGTTACAGTAGTCCAGCCTTGAAGTAACAAATGCATGGACTAGTTTTTCAGCGTTAGTCCTGGAGAGAATATTCCTACAATTGGTTGTATTCCTAAGGTGAAAGAAGGAAATCTTAGAGATCTGTTTTAAATGAAACTTAGAGGAAATATCCTGATCAAAAATAACACCATGGTTCTTTAACTTAAGATAAATTTGGAAATAAGGAAAACCCATCCACAAACAAACCTGCAGAACTTTCTTCAGAAATTAAGTTTGCCGGCACTTAATAAAACTTGTCCGGGTGTTGAAAAAGGCAAAGAAGCCAGACACCTTCACACCTCCATCTTGTTTGACAGTAGGTATTTTTCCTTATCTAAAGAACTGTTTACCCATAGACTTAACCACATGCACGAACTCCAAAATGTGTTGACTATTTTGTCAAGTTACTCCACAGGACATTTTTCCAAACAGTAATTGTGATTATGAATACCTCTATTATTCATAATATTAGATCTTCAAGATCTAATTCATAAGCAGTGGCTTTCACCTCAATATTACTTTTTTCTCCAGTCTCTTTTATGAGTTTCAGATGTTCTGGGTACTTTTTTGACCTCCGTGTCAGGTTAGTTTGCACCCTTGGAGTAATTTTGGTTGTCTGAGCACTCCTAGAAAGCTTTAGTGTTATTACCAAACACTGGTTCAAAGGAGACCGATGTTTTGGACAAACAAAAGAGAGGGGTATCACCAAAAACTGGCTCCAGAAATCTGAAAATGATTTAAAACAAAATATATAACAATTAGACAATAATATGACCATTCACTTGTGAAAGAAATTACACTGATAAGCTCTTGATTCTGATACATTTTCCTGGGTTTGATATATCAGCCAGCAAGTGTTTTTTTTTTGTATTTGACATGGGGAAGCATTTAGATATTTGCATCTTCTTGTCTCAGTAAAGGTAGACCAAAGAAAGAACAGCTGTGACGGGGTTTTAATGGGTAGCCAAAACTTGTTGATGTATAAGGATAGATAAGATTGTTCTTATGGTCTGACCCA
Source organism: Orestias chungarensis (assembly GCA_032876305.1). Lineage (NCBI taxonomy): Eukaryota > Metazoa > Chordata > Actinopteri > Cyprinodontiformes > Cyprinodontidae > Orestias > Orestias chungarensis. The sequence goes on along the minus strand of JAVLVB010000453.1, from coordinate 595,440 downwards.
ACATACAAGCTACTGCAGCTCAAACTGAAAAAGTAAATTGTGGTTGTGATAGAAAGGTGTCAGAATAGTCAATCGAGCTTTTATGACAGAGGCTTCGAAGCCATAGAACCCATGATGACCTGTTTCTGAAAACTGACTTTGGCTGCATTGAGATCAGCGTTGCACAATGAAGCAGAGAAGGTACCCTAATCTGATAAATCTGCAGAGAACTCTCTGATTAGGAGTCTCAGGGATGTTATAACTGTTAAAGAGTGACCAACTATCAGACATAATATTACACACAATATTAGGTCATAATTCCATGCTTTCATTTTAGTAAACAAAGGTAGAAAATAAAACCAGTAGTAATGTAAGAAAGGGAATGAATGAATTACCAAAGAGCTGAAGGACTAAAAAGACGATTTTTGAATATATTTAAAGAAGACATGAGGTTTGCTGGTTTTAGGTCAAAGGATGCAGAGTGGAAACAACAAAAACAACATCTGCAGGAATTCTTGTGAATCCACTTGGTCCAGATGTTGGTGTGATTTGAAGAATGACATATTTCTACTGAACGCTGTCCTCCATTTGTCAGTTCCAACACACAGAGAAGCCTCCTGGAGGTGAACGAGAAGCTTGACCTCTGTCTCTGTTTCTTTCGGTCTCCTCCGGCTTCTCTGAAGTCAGATGCCTTCATAATAAACAATACTTGTAGATAATAGCCTCTTATTGCCATAGAAACCAGAAAGCAGATCTTTGTGTGTTGCTGTTTTCCCTTTCGTTTCGTCTATTTGTCCTTGATGGAAAACAACCGTGAATTTGAACTCTGCCCCTCACCAGAACCACCCAATCCCTCACCACCGGCGTGTCCAACCTCCCTTCTGCCTGTCTCATTTCTGTAAGACCCTCTCTATCTTTTCACTCACTCACTCCATCTCTCTCTTTCTTTGTCTTCTTTTCTCTCTTCTTCTTTGTGATCATTTCACAATCTTACCCTCCCATCACCATCACCAGCGCCTTGATTCTGTCCCTTACTTAGAGCTTAATCTTGGCTGTATAAGCTGTGCTACACATGCAGAAAGCAGGGTCACATTGAGTTTATGCTTGTGTTGGAACGTTGCTAATCACCACCAGACGAAAGGTATAGGGACACGGCTGAAATACAATGCAAAACTGACAAAAACACCCTTTTATTACACCACTCCTGTCCTCTATCGATTTTATCGTTCTGTGGATGTTCCATCGGATTTGTTCGTTCAGGAGATCCTGATGGGGATCTTGCCACTTTTAGGTTTTTAGAGAGAACTTTGACTGTTCTCCCCCACTACACATAATAGATCATCAAAGCCGGGATTAAAACTTCCTTCTCTCCTTCCATCCATTTTTTCTCTGTAGAGGAGCAGCTTTGGCTGTTGGAAGATTTAAGCTTATTAGCTTAAAGAGCAGGGGAAGAGAGGTTTCAGCTGATGTATGGCAGACTTCAAAGATGGTTTAATCTGTCAGTACACATACCCTGTACGGGCTATTTATACTAAGGGTGCGATGTTTCTTCCAAATAACTTCCTGCAGATGCCCAGTCATAGGCTTTTCTGTTTTTCAGTGTGTAGACAGCTGACATGGCTCTTCCTGTGATTTAATGGTGTTACCTCTGGCTAACGCTGAGGATTTTCTAAACTACTGCTACTAAATGAATCGCAGTGTTAAATGCACATGGTTGTTTTGCAGATTTATGTGGGTTTTTACAGCTCATTTCTGAGTTCTGGTGTAACAGGAATGATCAAAGACAAACGTCCCAACATTTTCAATTTGCATATCCCTATTTTAATTCAAAGGCCTGATCTGGTTTCAATCCATTAGGATCTATGCTGAACAAACAGTCAGTTTTATGCTATCGTCTAACGAAGGTGATGGAGCTCTTCCCGTCACCACAAAGACTTGATGTTGAGATGACTGATGAGCATCAATTTGGATTAAACCTGTTCTAAGCGGAAATCTCGGTGAATACACAGCACTGATTCATGTATGCCTTGCAGGAGACCTTTTATAATCTCTTTCTTTTGACAGATTATGGGGCCTTACTGAGGATTTATACAAAGATGTATACACAGATCGGGTTCCCAGGTGATGAGTCAAAATTACTTCTAAAAAAGAAAAGTTGGCAGTACTTTGAGATGCTCTAAACCACTTGCATGGTTGAGTGCAAACATCTAGTTAAAGCAGCCACACACCAATACAATTGTGAATTCAACTGTTTCATGCAGAGCAGACTTTAAATGAGCCTCTTTATAAGTTTACATATGTGAGCTATGCAGAGTTCTCTACATGCAAAATGTAATAATCACTTTAGCAAATGCTCTGTAAAATGACTAAATTGTTTCTCAAAGGTGCACAAATTTATGCAAAACAGAAACCCAATATTTTCCTTTGAAAGCAAAGAAATGTGTGCAAATTGGTGCAATTCAGGTTATGTGTGTTTGCATATTTATATAGCATCCCCCTAACCCCTCCTCCTTTACAATAAACAGTGTAAATTGCAGCTCAACAAATAAAAATTCTATTGTTATTATCTGTCTATTTTCCAACCCATTTATCCTTGTGGGGTTGTAGTGGTCTTCTCATGCATATCCCCAGCACACATCACGTAAAAGGTCACACCCTGGACAGGTCATCAATCCATCACAGGGCAACACAGAATTAGACCCAAATATAATTAGTTGAATCCAAATACCTAGAAGTGATGTTTTTGGACAGTGCTACTAACTGTTGCCACCGTGCAAAACCATCATTGTTTTTTTCACGTTCAATAAAAATCTTTATCTCTAAAAGTTTTCTGTTTTAATTATCACATAAATAACACCACAAACTTATTTTCCTTAGTTTAGTTGATTGTTATCAGCTTTTTTTAAACAGATAATGTGAGAAATCCTCAAAATTTCATATTTTGTTCTCTGAAAACTAAAACAAGAAGAAAAAATGCTAAGAGATTAGCTTGAATGTCAAACCATCTGAATACATGACAGCTTTTGCCAGTAAAGAGAAGATAATAATTAACAGTGTTAATAAGCTGACAATACGCAGGTTGGAAATGCTGCAGTGAGTAAAGGAATGACGTTGTCTATTATTATTTTAAAGATTATTTTATAAAAACTGTATGATAAGTAGTTCCTGTTGTTAATGGTGTGCACATTCAGTTTAGGTTGTAGCGGTGTTGCCTTGTAGCACAGGGAGATGTGGTTAAATCCCCACCTGAGGTCTTTTTACATGTAGTTTACATGTTCTCCCGATGTATGCATGAGTTCTCTTCAGGTACTCTAGTTTCAGTTATTTGTCCTGTTTGTCTGTAAATTGCCATGTGGTAAACTGGCAACTTGCCCCTGGTGTACCTTACCTCCCAGTTTCTAAAGACAAGGGCATGGTCCTGCACAACCACGCATGGACAAGCAGGTTAATACAGCAGATGGATGATTAAGGTACTAAGCTATTGCCTTGAAACGTTTACGCTTTTAAGATTGAAAATCAAATTTGAATCAAAATCCTGTTCAATTTCCGGTTGATTTTTTCCTTAAAGCATCAATTTTAAACAAATGTTTTTTAATAATGGATTGTACTGGACCCATCAGGTGAAGTAAAGCGATCTAATGGTTGTTGTTCCTTGTTATGATACAACACAGCCAACTTCAGTTCATCATGTAAACTGTTAAAACCTTGTCATCCATCTAAGAAAGCAATTAATTATTTTAAATCACAGACTTTGCAGGATATCCCGATACTGAACAAAGCATTGCTAGGGATAATATTGCTTTTGATGTAAAATGCTTTTAGATAAATAATACTAAAAACTCCCACATGTATTATTGATGGGGGATAAATCTATAAATGTATTAAATACTATATTATGTATATTTTTGATGTATCAAACAGAAAATGTCATCTGTTTTACTGGAGTGAGGGGTCTTTCTGTGATGCTTGTAATGAATAACTTTAAAAGCTAAAAATGCTATGAATCCAGGCTAGTAACCCCATCTCAGCAAAAACAGTAAAAACTCAACAAAGGGGCTTGTAAAAAGAAAATGAATGACCTACTTCATGTTTTTCTCACCTAAAATTGTAATAAGATGCATTGGAGATTTTGATATTTTATGTTTTGTATCGTTGTGTAATTAGTTCTATTGTCTAAACATACTGAACCCTTTGCAGAGTGAAAGCTTGAAAGACTGGGCTGTAAAGGAGGCAACTTGAAAAGCTGCAAAAGAAAATATTAATTGTTCCTGTGTGATGGCATGTAGCGCTGACACTGGATATGGTAACTAAATGGCAGGATAATGACTTCACTTTTTTTTTGTTGCACTTCACTTCTGCACTTTGTTGCAGAAGCTGTCAGGAGTAGAGGCCTGCAGCTTTGACTAATGTGCAGGTAGGACTTTGGTTACTGACGTCTGGACATTTATGATGATTCAGACAACAAGAATCTCTGTTTTGTTAAGTATCTTTAAGGGAAAAGTGGCTCAGTGCTGTGTATTGTATTTCAAATCCTGAAGCCATTTGATTTTATTTAATTCTTTTGATACTGTCAATTCCCACGAAAATATATTATTGAACAAAATATTTGATGATCATACAGGCAAGATTAAACAATTCAATTTTAATTTCAAATCCTATAAACTGATCTCAGCTTTGAAATGATACAGCCAAGTTAATTATATCATTCAAACCAGTAAAAAGGTTATCATAGGAAACCGATTATGTTGTTTCTAGTCACTGACATGCCGGGTTAGCTCCTCCAAGATGAGCAGCACACAGCATGACTGCGTGGGTGCAGAACATACGGGATGGCCTAATGGACACAATTATTATCGACAAAAGCGAACAGTTCAGGTTTGCTGAAACAAAAGATACTCATGTTCAGTTCCTGACCTATGAGCAGAGAGAATTAGGTACAAAAGAGGCAGTTGGGTTTATGTTTCTCAGATGGCTGTCAAATAAGGGATAGTGGATGAAAAAAAACAATTTGACCGTTGCCAACATCTAAGTTTTGTTAAGCTGTCTTACTTTCTCATTTAAAAGTTGCTCCAAATTTTTTTTCGCCAAGTTTGGACATGAGGGACGGGTATTATTCCAGAGAGTCAGGATGCCAAAATGTACGGACCATCGATGTCAAGAGCCCCACTTTAGGGTGGCTGGAGCCCCCAAAAATATGTCATAGAAATCCTATAATTTTTTGCCAGTTGTTTTCCTTATTTATATATATTTTTCTTTTTCCAAAAACAAATCCAGTATAAACCCCAAACACAAGCCATAGAGAATACAAGTTAGTCTGAACACTTTATAAACCCCTTCACACAATGTAAACAACATGACGCATTTCCAAGTTGAAATAACACTAAGACGTTGAACAGAATAGCCTAACCTTACTCCTAGTCTTAGTTGTAGACATTTATAGGTGGGTTTGATGTGTGAATGATAAACTTTTTTTAATTAACACCATCAAAGTAACTTGGACCAGATGTGGAATGTACGTGGAAGTATATGTCCAGGAGAAAGATACCTTAGTGGGAAATAACAAATATATGATGATCTGCTTGTATGCTGTTATGATTTTATATTATAGTAAATAATGTATGTTAATTCATTTACAAGAATGTAATTTATTACCTGATCAATGCTCCATTACATATTTGAGTAAGAAGCAAAAGCCAGAGTGTCGATAAAAAGTCCTTCCGGGGAGTTTTATGCTTTGGCGTCTATGGCGACGATGTTGTCCTCGCACCCAGGCACTCAGTAGGGGAGGGGAAAGGTACGTAGCCAGCAGTTTGTGACAAAAACCTTTCAGACGGGATTGGGGCATAGTAGCGATTGGCTCAGGTCAGTTTCCTCTGGTTCCGTGTTTATTCAGGTCTTAATGTTTCAATAAATGCTTTGTATTGCATTTGAGATCCTCCATTTCTGTCTCTTTATTGACTGATCGTTGACTTGCACATGAAGATGAACACAACAGAATTGACTAATACAACTCACAGTATTGGGATTATGTTAGTGTCAGGAAATGTTTTAATGACTCGAGCAGAGGTGGAGTTGAATGAATAATAATTTATTGTGAGAGATGATAAATGAACAGAAACATGAAGCGGAACCACACAGGGGACTACAAGCAAAACTGGAAACGGAACAACTCGAGACGTAAACCAAAAGAGAGCGGAGGCGGGACTACAAAAATGTAAACAAGCATAGAGAAAACGAGACGCGGGAAACTAACATAAACAAACACAACGACACTAATAAAATAAACAAACACAGCTAAGGAACACGGGAAGGGAGGAACTAAACTAACAGATAAAATTAATAACAAATAATAATCACGAGGGGAAGAACACGGGAACTATAGGAACTAAGACAAACAGAGAACATGGGATGAGACCAGGGGACCAAGGTGAAGAGCCAGGACTGAGAGCTAGCGAGCAAGAGACTTACCGGAGACGTTGGGGCCGAGAAACTTAGAAGCGAGAGGCGAGGGACATCAGGGGAAGACCTCAGGAAGGACAACAGGAATGACCACAAGACATGACGCAGAGAGACGAGAAGCAAAGCTACAGGGAACTACAACAGGGGATGACGCAAAGAGACGACAAGCAAAGCTACAGGGAACTACAACAGGGGATGACGCAGAGAGACGAGAAGCAAAGCTACAGGGAACTACAACAGACGATCCAGCGGTGAGTGAAAGACTGAGAAGGGCTTAAATACTGTGGAACCGGGGTGTGATTGGTGGAGAAGAAGATTGGATTATTGGAAACAGCTGTAAATGATAATGAGTGGAGACACACATACACACAGGAAGAAACAGAGAACAGGGGAGTGGAGGAACAAGCTAGAGAGCATAATCAAAATTAGAAAATATAAATGAATAGTAAATCTAATAATACACGAGAACTAAAGTGAACTAAACAGAGCAAAAACTAAATATAAATGAAAACAACAACAAACTGACCCAAACCAAAACATAACTCATGACAGTTAGTACATTCACCCAACGAGACAGTGAATGTTACTTTAAAAAGTTGACTCCGACTGATGGGACGCAATGCATTTATTAATGTCGTTATGATTCATATTCCTCATTGGCTCCGTGTCAAGCGTCACGTCACGTGGTATGAGGGCATCTGCAGCTGGACAATGTTGGATAGCAGGCGCGGTGCAGCTGCAGGACCTCCTTTGAAGCTTTGAATAGAAGCTTAGAGAGTTGGATTAGCAGAGAGTTCTGATTTCATTTGCGGATACACACAGTGAGACTGCAATTTGACACACACACAGAAACGGGGTTATTGCAAAGCAGCAGAGGGCATATTGCAAAGTAATGTAAAGTGATGTTGCAAAAAAAGGTAGTGCAAGTATTGTGTCAGAAATGGGGGTTTGTGGGGGAAGAGTTCTCCATCCTGATGGCCTGCTGGTTTATGAAAATGTTGGTGAGTCTGGTGGTTGAACCGAGTCTTCTGTAGAATGTTTCCATCATGATGAGTTGTGAAGGACTGCCCCTCTTCAGTTTGCGCAGGCATGCATGGCACCTACCTGGTGTACCTAGTTTCAATTGAATAATGAAAGCTATTTTTAAATAGAATAAAACTGGTGGGAAGTCTGTCCCCAAGGTGTGATGTTCTTAAAATACTGAACTGATTGACAAGCCATAGTAGGTGTTCTGAAAACTTTCGGCATGTGCTGTGCAAAGTCTTACCTCCTAAAGGGACTAAGCCACCTCTGTCTCTCAAACCTAGTAACGTCGCCGGTGCAGTTGGTTAGTTTGACAGTCTGCAGGCTGAGAACGGAAGTTATCAAAGATTAGAGATGTGTTTGAGTAGGACCTATTCTGGACCAGGACATGTGTCCACTCAAGGACACTCATGAACTCGGTTAGGTAAGTACTTTCTCTAATTTATGGTGTTGAACAAAACATGGGTTATCATGTTTTGTTCATTTTTGTTTTCTAGAATCTCACTGAAGGTTAAAGTTTGGCTTAACTGCTACTAATAGTAGTTTACCACAAGGCACTGAATGACTGGCAGAGAGCTCAAGTACACCGAAGTGATAAGTTTGGCATGTGACTGCAGTGCGCACCGTTGGCCACACCCCCACCTGGAGCTTCTGGTTAAAGAGGAGAAAAGAACACCAAAACAAACATACGGACCCTCACAAAAGGAGATATATAACTGAAATGAATATACAGTATTGATTAATGAATTAAAATATGAGTCTGATGAGGTTTGTTTGTCAGATTACATGTAGTTTTTGGAATTTAAGCAGGTACTACACATGCTTTTTATTAAGCCCACATTCCAGAAAGCACAAAATCGTCTTAATTAAACAAAATTAATTATTTAATAACTAATTTATTAGTTATCAGTTCTTACTCAATGGTTTGATTTACAAAAAAGGGTAATTTTTCATTATTATTCTGTTTAATCAAAAATGTTCCATGGACGTCTTGGTAAGTGAATCATTGCCACTTGCAGGAATGTTGTTTACAAAACACAAAGTGTGATATTTTTATGTCATTTGTTGGACAGTCTGCAAAAATCTGTTAACCGCTCTTGTAATAGATCTGTTCATCTGTCCATCGTTGTGCCTCTCCAACACTCATGGCATGTGGACTTCATCACACACAGGAACAGAAGGTGTGTTTCCCAGCACTAAACTTGATCTCATGTTTTGATATTTGATTGACCTCACATTTATGTATCTGAAGTGCAAATATCTCCTTACACGCTCCACATGTAATGCATCTCTCATCTCTAGCTAGGGCTTGGATTTTTGTCCCCGTCTGTGTCAGTTCGCCACCATACAAGGGCAACTTAATATGAATCATATCAATGGTAATGTAAATGTAAATTGTGATTTCTTTGTGCTCACCTTAATCATGTGAAATCTTTGGTGCATTTATCTAAACAAATGAATGTTACAATGTTATTTTCAAACAATAAACTGGAAAGGTTTCAAAAGTCTAAGGCAGGACAGAAAATACTGTCTCCTGCTGATAGTCACAAATCTGAACAAACTCCGTTTAAAGTGGATAACCTTTCTTTTTTAAACTGCTTAAATTCAATGTTCCTTTACTGTTTTATTTCCCTGCCTGTGAAGGTGACACGATGAAATAAAGCTACTGTAACCCTGTAATATTCTGTACCTGAAGTTTTTTTTGTTTGCTTTATTTCCACTATAAAGGCTTTATTTTATTTCTTTTGTGGTCCTTTTGTCCAAGGAACAAAAAATCTTTCTGCCTCATAAAATCTTTGTGAGAAGCCAAAGATCAGGGCTATGGTGTCATGGTCTTGGCTTGTTTTGGTTTTTTATTGATTTCTCCATGTGTAGTTGTTCCATTTATTATTATTTGTGTTCCATCCCTTTCCCCCTGCTCCTTCCTCTCTCTCTCTCTCTCTCTTCTCTCCACTCATAGCCGAAATCTTGTGACTGTTGAGCTCCAAGCACATTGCCAGCAGGAAGTATGATATCACGGATCTACTGTAGTCATAAATGAATTGATATTGACAGCAAAGATACTCAGGTAGGCAGTGGCGTTTAAACAATGCCCAGTTGGTTCTACTATATAGACACAAAGTGGGTGAAGAAAATTCTCCCAACAACATTACACTACCAGATGCATCAAAGCCTACTAAATCAAGAAAGAATAGATATATGTTATGTTATTTGCTTTAAAAAATTTCCCCGTTTTTTTCCTCTCTAACCAGTGTGAAGTAACTTAAATAAAAAAATTATTATTTATTAATCTTAAACGGACATTAAAGGTTGTCGTAACTCATATTATCAATGTATCTTTAAAATTTTGCTTCAGATGCTGATGATAGTGGGTGGGGAGGATCACCTGTAGAGGACTGCAATACTGAAGACATGAAGACACCCACGGACGTAATTTTTTGGGGGGGACACGGGGGAAATTTGTCCCCTGCACTTTTTCAAATGTCTGATTTGGTCCCCTGCACTTTTTACTGTCCAAAAACAATGTTCTGCTTCACTACACCGAAATTGTCAGCACAAGGACCAAGTGGAAAAGAACCGCTCAAGCTGAAGCCCGCTTCTTTTAGTTTAGACCGCCCACCAGCACTTGATTAGCTCTCTGTTGTTTGGATCTCTTGTGTGATTGGCTGTCTCCAGTGTCACTCCTTAGAAGCTAACGTTACAATCATCTGATGCGCTGCTAAATTTGGTCTGTGATTGGAAGGTCATAATGCTGGAGTCCTAAGCGATATCGTAATTATAACTATATGGGGGCAGGTCTATTTGTTCAGCTTTTTGGTAGTAAATCTGAAATGGTCCAGGAGTTACGGTTTTTAAGGAGCACGCAGTTTGGTCATTGGATGGAATCTGCTACTGTAATTTGGACATTTGTTTCTGTGATTGGGTCGGGTAAGCCAGAAGGGTTGTGATATCAGATGTATTCATTTACGCTAATATTTGAATTGGTGTTTATATGCCTGAGTCTAGCAGCATGCAGTAAGCAACATATTTGATATGATCAAGCTATTTACAAGTTATATTAATTAGCTCTAAGCCTTCCTGAAACGTGAGCAGTATTGACAGCTGTCTGGTTTCCATTATTATTTTAAAAGTTGTGATGTATGATAACAGATGCATAGTAGGTAGAGACGATGTTACGACAGCTTTTACATCCTATCCAGCCTTAATGTCAGTAAATTGAATTAAAAAGCAGACTTTGCTCATCCTGTGCGCAACAAGTAACTCAGAGCTGGGGGGTGATTGTTGCAAATAGGCACTACGGGATTAAGATAAACATGATAATGTTTTTGCTATATGCTTAATAACCAGTCAAACCAAGAAAGGAACCATTAAACTTAAAAGTAACAATTGGAATCTAGAAGAACTACAAGAAAACATGGTGAACAGATATACAAGAGTTTCGTTAAAAAATACGCGTCACCCCCCACCTTTGAAATCAAAATTTCATCCATGAAGACACCTCTTTTGTTGTAGCACAGTCTGATGAGAAGGATGACCTTAATTGTTCTGCACTTTTGCATACCGATCTCCAGAGGATCCACAGGATCCATCCAGCCTGTTAGCTAACGATATCACCATCATGACCAATGAAAGAAATGAACTTCCTCCTCTTATTTCTGTCCTCTTTGCTGTATCCAAAGTGCCAAGTTTTTATCTCATTTGGGATTTGTGGTTGCAGTTGAGGTATTATTTCAGCTTTTGTGATGTTAAATTGCTGCTCTAGTTGTAAACCAACTTGTTGCCATGGTTATACCTTATGTCCAAAAGTAAGAAAATATCAGCAAAAGTTCTTCAAGCAGCATATCGTCCAAGCCTATAAAGAATATTTGTCCAAAAAGTAACTTTTTTGCCAGAAAATGTATTGCTTGTCTTCTAAAAACACAATTAAGAGTTGCTTAAACCTCCGATATTCCTCATTGTTATTTTTATTTCTAGTTCTTCTAAATCTGAAGCTCCAAGTTCAGATAAACACCTTCAGATCATCAGTAACTATTGATTGAAGCCTAAACAGTAACATCGATTGTGTTGCTGTCATGGGATTGGACACTTTACTATGTGTGTTGCTCGCGCTTCTAAGTGTGGTTTGGCTTGTTCAGAGAAAGTTACAACCAAATTTTTAATATTTATTATTCACTATTGTTGACTGTTGGAGATGTCAGGAGTTCTGTGTGGACCCATGTTTGTGGTTCTGTCTGGAAACAAATGACCATCCATGGAAGTTTCAGTAAAATACTAATGTCCTCCATAGCACCTACCAAAAAAAAAACTTTTAAGTTGCCGCAATCAGCCCTGACTGGCTAGGATCTGAGAGGACAGAAAACTAACACACTGTGATTCCTTTCCTTAGCAGGAAAAAGTAAGAAAAAGAAGAACCCCCCAAAAAATGTAGATGTGCCTGAACAAACCTAAATTAAATCAGCAGGACTCCAAAGAGCTGGACTGCTTCAGGGAAAGTGATTCCGCCATTTAATCTGACACTGGACCTTAAGTCCCTTATAAAAGATCAGTTAGTCAGTTTTAGATGATTTTATCAGTTTAAAAACAAGTCAAACTAAGTATTTCATCAGTATGATGAAACACTATGTCTGCAAATATCAAACTAACATTTTACAACACACCACTTTGTTTGGACTCAGACATCATATATGCCTGCCTGCATCTCTTCAGCCTGCTTCAACTTTCCCAATAATACAAGTTCTATGTCAGACTGTCAGCAACAAAAATTGCATGCTCCTGATTTATCAAGGTCTTGAAGTTGTGAGAAAGTTCACAAATTCACGTTTCGTTGAAGATGAGTATTTATACACTGAACATCTGCTCAGTTTTCACCACTTTAAGGATGAACTTACTTATTCAAAAGGTTAAAGGTCATTTGACCTCTTTCTACAAGGGAACTGTTACTTCATGCCACCTCTTCCAAGCCCATCCAATTAAGAAATAACTTTATCAAACAATCTCCAAAGAATAGGAATTAGTTGAACTTCTCCTATTTCCCCGTAAATATCAGACATTTGCTTAAAGAAGAAACCCAAATATCTGCTAGATTAGTGTTTAACACCATCATGAGTAAGTTTTGATTAAATAAATAACAATTAAGGTTAAAAGATTGATCCCATCTGCCGCCTTTTAGGACTCTCTCTATACCAGTGATGCTCATAGTGAGGATGCTCTCCACCATTCCTTTTTAGACTTGACTGCTACCAGACTAATAAAGTGCAGCCGCTACTTGGCCTTTTAACTGTGGCTCGGGTGTTTGCATTCTAGCTCATAGTTGATGTCATGTGAAAGCAACAAAACTGATACTTCAGTCCCATTGATGGAGAGGCTGCAGAGAGGGACGAAGGTTTCCTGAAATATTGTTTTTTGCACACGCTTACAAGTGTAGAAGATGGACAGGTTCGAACAGAGTCAGCATCTCCATGATGATTCTGTAGTCAGTTCAGTGGAGATACCCCAACCTCCCCAACTTTTAACCACCTGTGGTTTAGGTTATGGACAGTAAAGCCACACAGAACAAATTTATGATAACAGTTTTTAGACCATAGGGAAACAAAGTTATATCTCTTTCATCTTTAAGTGACGCACGCACAAAAAATTCTATTTAAAAATGTATTAAAGCAATTTTTATCAGTTTACTACAGGTTGAGCCCGACATTTACATAAAGATAATGAGGCTGCAGAACAACTGTCCTTATTTATGTTTGTTATGGAGGCCAAAGGCTGACAATCAGTTTAAAAGCTCTAACTAAAAACACATTAGAAGCACTCACAGCTCAAATGACCTTCAAACCAATAGTTTGATGACTTGCTGTAACTTATCACAGCGACTGAAACGTGTAGAAACCATTAGTCCGGGCTCCACTTACCAAGAACAAGAATAGATATACTGTGAACACATCTATGCTATTTCCCAGCATCAGTCACTGCTCAGGAGTTACTTACCTGACATCTTTACAGAAAATATCAGAGAGGTCAGTGACATCCACTTTGAAGCACAGCGGAAACAGAATGATGGGTTCTTTTATGTTTGGCTGCCAAACAAAACCGATGTTTGTTCTCAGTAAAGTAAAAAATCAGGATGTAGCAAATCTTCTGACATTGCACCCTCATCTGTTCTATAATAGACATTATACAGTAACTCTAAGATTCTGGTAGTCCTTTCTGATGCTGAATCCTCTTCTGAACATGCTGAAGTGCAAAAAAATATATAAAAAAGGTCACAAAAATTAGCTTTTCTTATATGGATCCTGGATTAGTTCAATGTTTTATGGAAATTTTAAATCTTTAAATCTCATCACTTACTAAACCCCAGTTAAAATGCAGCTTTGTGTAGTGTAATAAAATTAGACATAATTACAATGTTTAATGTGGCATTTATCCTCAACAACTCAGGTGTAAGATAAATAAAACAACAATTTATAATTATAAATACAAAAAAAAAAGCTGTATAACATTGACTGAATGCACACCTTTAAACTAACTCTTCAAAAATGATTTGATTGCTGGTTTGTTTATTATTATTATTATTATTATTGGTAATATTGGTATTATTTGGCAATTGGTGGGGGACATGCTGGACACTGAAGGGGCTGGTTGTGCGGGTTACTCATATGACACTTTGCTTGTGTATTCTGCATATGTCAGGATTAAGGAGTGTGACTGTCACAAAAAAAATGAGCTTTGTTTTTTGAAGACAAATATCCAGATCTGGTTAAAACTTTGTGGAAAGATGTGTTATTGTGTGGTTTCAAGAAAATAAATAATTGGGACGTAAACCAAAAGGAAATTCATGCACAAAGACAACACTGAATATCTATGAGAAAACATTATGCCTACAGGAGAAGATTACAGAATTACCACGCTTACTTCATAACCAGATGGAAGTAATGTTTCCTTTCATGCTTTTAATGTTTTTTTCCAATTACAAGAACGTTTTTGCCTAAAACCCTCACATATGAAGAGGAATTGTTGATAACAATTTAAAGATGTTAAAAGGATAAATGTTAATAGGATAAATGTTAATAGGATTAACTGCATGAATGGTAAACTGTTTGTTTTGTAGTCTTGTGTTGTTCATTTTTTGTCTTAGAATCAGAATCAGAATCAGGCTTTATTGGCCAAGTATGCTCACACATACAAGGAATTTGTTTGTCGTTACACAGATGCTTGCAGTGCAGTGGTCTTATTCTCCAAGGTCAGGTCATAGAGCCAGTATGAGTCTTGACCTCCTCGCATTCTCGATGTTGACCTTTCACACCTTTCGGTTTGCCAAACCAAGGGTAGATATTAAACCTCAAAATTTCTGAAAGAGGTCCATACATTAAAAATATAAGATGAGAAGAAATAAATCATCATACAACTAGACTGCTGGTTTTATATATGCACATACAAAGTGCATACATTTTTCTGAAGACAGATCAAAGTATATTTCAAAGTCTTTTAGCTGAACAGACACACTTAAAAAGCAACTCATGAAAGACTTGACCTGTAATAAGATTTAGAATAATCTAACCCCCCTAAATGTAGTAATCAAACCAGAGAGTTAAACAATGAAAACTATTAAAGAGCTTTTCATACCAAGAACCCATTGCCTTTATATCCGATGCATAGCTCTCTGTAAGCAGTCTGCATCTCATTTCCCTGAAAGTGCAAGAGCTCTTAACAAGCAGATGTGTCATACAGTGACTGAGCTATGTATTAAGGGACCATATGGTGTTGCAGAAGGTGCGAGGACAAATTTAGCTCCTATCCACATTTGAAGAAAGTTCAGAGAAGCTCCTAGAATGTCATTTACAATAAACAGCCAATGTGTTATATACACCTGTTCAAGTGCTTCTTAACAAAAATATCAAGATGGCCAGTCCCAAGTTAATGTATGTTTTCATCGAGATATGATCATAGAGTTTCCTGAACTTCAAAGCAAGCATCAGCAATGGAAGAAAGAAGATTTAGGTGACTGCTGATCTACTGAGATTTTCACACACAGAAGTTTTATTGGTTTATAGCAGATGGTCAAAAAAAAGATTACAAACAATAACCAACCTTTCTGTCTCAGCAGGTACACTTTAGAACATATGAAGAATTACCACTAATCAGTGGAAACTGACATGGAAATAGATTAACGTATATCTATAGAACTTTTCTTGCATCTGAGTGTGTGTGTTTGTGTATGTGCTACTGTCTGGGGACAATGTTTGTGCTGACCAAGTACTTCTCATGAGAGCCACAGCATGGTCCTCACAGGTATATCTGCTGCTTATGGGGTGACGATAAGGTGTATGACGATGGTGTGAAGTGAGTTATGGTAAAATTTAGGTTTAAGCATGTAAAAATTATGATTTTGTTTAGGATTATAGTCAACACAATGTCGTTGCAAGAATAGAGAAACATATAGTCCATGTGTGCTTGCTTGCGTGCGTGCGTGCGTGCGTGCGTGTGTGTGTGTGTGTGTGTGTGTGTGTGTGTGTGAGAGAAAGAGAGAGAAAGTAAAAGTAGTTAGAAACAAATTCAAGTGTTTCCTATTTGAACTTTTTATTACACCTGAATTTCATCTGAATAAAATATTAAACAATGTCTTGATACCATCTTACAAACGTTCAATGCAGCAAATGTATTAAATGTTGTTGTGTGTGCATGTGTCCCAGTATGTGTGGCACTTGGCCTGCTTTGATCCCACCCTATTCCCTTGTCCCTTTTCAAAAGAATCTTCTAAGAGGAAAAGTGTGTGTGCTGGAGGGGAAGGAAAAAAGGTACGGGGAAAGAAGAAGGGGAAGGCAATGAAGGGGAGGAGGAGCTGGGAGGGAAGGGGTGAGGACCACTGAAGTGTGAAGAGTGTGCAACTTTCTTCCACATTGATCTCCCACTCTAAGAATGCTATTATGTCTGTGGAAAGTGGAGGAACAGGCAGGAGGTTTGCTCGCTCCGTCTCCTAATATAGGAAGTTGGTTCCCACAGACTGAACAATACGCTAGCCAAGCGGAGCAGCATTGTCTGGGGGGAGGATCTGGTGGAACTGAAACTATACCACCATACATTAGCTGCTTATGGCTGCAGGGGACATTGAAGCTTTATGGTACACAGGGAGGGACAACTGATGTGGCTTTCACAAGACCAATGCTAACTCATGCATGGTAAAGCCACGGAAAGTAATGAGTTCAAACAGAATTGTATTTTTTTTCTATTGTATCCTTCTAAAAGGTGTGTTAAAAAAGAAAGACGGGGTTTTTGCAGCGGGTGTTCATTCTCTCAAAGAAAAGAAAATATCCAGCTGGTCATCAGTTTATGTAAAAGTATGAGAAAGTGACAAAAATAATCATTTCTATGAACCTGACTTTATGAAAAGACGTGTATTTAAAAGCCCTAAAATTAGATCATCCAACACACAAAAAAGCATTAAAAAAATCTACTGGCAATCTAAAATGTTTTTAGATCTATATTTAAAAATAAATAGTTGGCTAAAATTTCTTGACACTATAAGGAGTGGTACTAACTTGCCAGTTGAAGCAGTTCGGGTGATGATCTGATTTGGCAGATGCGCAAAATGAGAGTCCACTGGACTGACTTTAAGCAGTATTACATTGGTATTACTCAATTCTTGGTGGAGCTAGAAGACTGATGTTAAGGTTTATAACAGTTACGGACTCAAACAAGGTACATCAACTTAGAAACAGGAGTTTGATTTAACTGTGTCCTCTTTCGTAAAAACAATGTGTTTATACAGTTTGTAAAAAAAAAAAAAAAAAAGGTTTGGTTTCTTAACAATACTTTTAATATTGTCAGGCTTGAAATGCATTT
>JAVLVB010000453.1:565462-578045 GCA_032876305.1 Orestias chungarensis | reverse complement strand
TATATATATATATATATATATATATATATATATATATATATATATATATATATATATATATATATATATATATATATATATATATATATATATATACAAAGTTGTCTTGTGTTGCTAAATGTTGTGAGCTAAATGTAATATTATAGCACTAGCATATTCTTGTTGGGAGTCATATATCCAAGTGGTCCAATAGTTGCTGGTCATTTTGTTCTGTAATCTTTTTTAAAAGCTTCATAAACATTTTGGCAAACGATATTGAGAGTTTTGCTAATTGATGTTTCATGCTAAGGACGCAAGAATCTGGAGCAGCGACAGAAGTGTTTCCCACTTTGAGTCTCTTTCTGGAGGAAGAAAAGTTTTTTTTGAAATGAAATTTACCAGACGGTCATTATTTATTATTATTTAATTTTTTGGTTTGTTTGCTCTGGGTTCATTATCACACTGCTTTGACCTGGAACCAAATACGTATTTCATAGGTCTAACCTGGCTAATATTGTTTAAAACCAATTATAAGTGAATAAAAAGAGCTACAATTTTTTCAGATTATAAATAATTATTGGAATTATTCATGAGATTTTGCTATTTGGTATAATAACCTAAATAGAAAGGCAACATTTAAGAACAAAATTGAAACACAAACTGATAAAAAAGGTGCAACTAAGCCGGAGCCTGGCTACTAAAGCAACACCACAAATAATGTGTTTTAAACAACATTGATTGTTTGAAAAACTGAATAAATTACAGACCACTTTAGAAATAACTAAGTTCAGAGCCAAAAAAGCTTTGCACTCCTTAATGTGTTATGCAGGGGCCAAGTATTAAGAGACTTAAAGCGATCCACTGTCAAAAAGCTTGACGGTGGCCTTTAACAGCTCGAGTTTTATAAAGAAGAATAGTGGAGGTTTAGAAGCTCTAGGCAGAAGGCTTAATGTGGACATGATGGTGTATGTCATTCTTACTGAAAGACCTATATGTAGATATGCAAATTCAGGTCTATCTCACTTATATTTTTCACAATTGCTAAACCAAGGTGAGTTAAGGCCACATTACGTCAGCAATTCATATGGAGCTACTGTGAAGGAAATGAAAGATCCCACTGCCCAAGTTCATGAACAGGCTGATTCTTACCCTATACTTTTTCTGCCTGTCTGCCCGCCTAACCCACCTTTCTCCTCTGGTTTTTTGTCTTTACCCTTTCTTCTTCCACGAGTTAGTGAACAATCAGCAGCCAGCAAGGTAGTCCGCTTTACATTCACAGAAGACTAGGGGGGTCTGTCTTTCAAATCGGCCCCACTGTTGATGGGATTTTAACATACACCCCCATCACCCACCCTCATTTTAAGCTTGAACCCTCTGCCTCCTGTGGCTTTATATTTCAATGCCACTCAACCTCACACAATGTATAATACTTTTCTTTGCTCCGCAACTGTTGCTTAATCAGATTTTGTTTGTTTCTTTCTTTCTTTTTGGTTGAATTATTGTTACTTACTGAAACAACACAGGTATAGTAGTTAAATTGATATGACCTTGAACAATCTGGAGCATTTGTGTGCGGGAGTTTACAAGCGCAGACATGCACAAAGACAGTTTTCACATGTCTGTTGTTTGTGTAATATATAGGTTTCTTTCATTCTGTGATTCTCTTTTAGCAATATTCCAGTCTCTAACCTCAATCTGAGAATTATTATTTGCACGTTTTGTGTCAGTATCAGCTCCCTTCTTTTTGTCAAACTTTATTCTAGCCATTACATTTTTTTACATATTTTCACTTTTGCTATCTTTTTCCGATTGTGCATTTGAAGAGTTCCAAGCAAGCATGTGTAGATCACAGCAACATGTTAGGATCTCTGGAGACTTCTTTTAACATTATGCAATCTGCTATTAGTGTTAAAGTCACATGATGGTCAGACCTGGGCATTTTAGCCGTTAGATTGTCCTCCATGTGTAGACTGTATTCTGTAAATTTGAAAGGCTGATTTCGAGCTCTCATTAGATGTCAGTGGATAATTCACTGGCTTCCACATCTGTCCAAGAATAATAATGTGCACAGACCAACCTGCTTGCCCACACTCCTTCCCCCCTTTGGCTCTTTTTCTGCTGGATCATCTGGAGTTCTGCAGGAACACCCTCATTATGTTAAAGAAAATGGACCAGTAACTCCACTTTCAGTCTGCTCCTGAAGTTTCTTGGAAAATCGGTTCTTCGGGGTATAAACTACAATTTCATCCCCATAATTATGCTATATGCCCTTGACAACATTTGTCGATCAGTGTTTTTCATGTTTCATCCCTAAAGCCTGCCCCCTTATGAGAATTGCTATGATGGTTCTAAAATGGTTCAGTCAGCTTTTTTTTTTTAAAACCTGTTGTCTGTGGTCCATCATCTGATAGAGTTACTTGTGTAATCCTTATCTTTTAGTCATGAAACTAAATTAGTCTGTTAATCTTAACACCTGGTCTTTTCAAAATATGTGACGACCATGAAAGTATCTGGCTTTAAACATCATTAACCATTAGGGTCAATGTTCAACTGTCAAAGGTGCACCAAAGTAAGTGTGATGTTTAAATTGGCAAACATCCTTCAAAACATTCTTCAAAATGATAATATTCATCATCATATGGATCTGATTTGGTATGTTTAATTATCCATTAGGATATCTCAATGGTAAATAAATGGGTGGTTTTTCTAATATGTTCCTCAATAGTAAAATTATAATAAAATAAAATGCAACGTGTTTAACATGGTTTGAACTGAAATTCATTGTCCATATATGGTAAATATGACACTTTTATGGTATGTCCATAAACTAAGCACAAGTAAATAATAAAATAAATAAAAACCTATAGAAGAACCAGAGGACTGGGACAGCTAAGAGAATCGCATAAATACAGATTCTAAGAAATGTAACAGTCACTAAGCAGAACAAAATGTAACCCAAAAGGCCAACCATCCATTTTCCAATGTCCTAATTCTAGTGGAGTTGTGTGGAGTTGCTGGTGCCTTTCCACAGCCCACATCGGGCGAGAGGCAGGGGTGTAACCCAAAAATGACTCAAATAAATCAAGAAGATAAAAGGAAAGAGAAACAAGCACACTTTTTACAAATGACTTGAAGTCAGAATAGCCGTCTCAGGATGCAAGTTTGTGTTTCTACAGGCATGGAACAAGAATGGGGCTTTAATAACAAGATGTGTTTAAGGATAGGTGGTTCATTTGAAAGGTTGTCTAAATGTTCCACACATAAATAGCATAGAACCCATTAAGTAAAATGACGGTCATATAGCATGTTTATCAGACGCACAAAAGAGCTAAGGAGGTTGATCCTGGGACTACAGGATATGTCCTAGCAGCCTCTAGGTGGGGCATCTCTCACTTAACCCATGATAGCTTAGAAAAAGGAAACTGAGATCTATGAGAAATGTTATAGTCCCACCTTCATTACTTGATTGATTAGCACTTGTGTCCCTAGTAATTCTCTCTCGTTTTTGCAAACCCAGGTACCAGCTCATAGACCTTTTCCTGGACAGTCCTCTTGTTAACTACAAGATCACAAATCTGCAAAATCTTTAAGCTCAAGACCTTCACCAAAAGACGCGAGCCGCACCCCAGACTCAACTGCCTTCTTGGGTACGAAAGCCTCTGTTCATCCATCAACGCCCCTCTCTGGATTCTTGAGCTCTTCAAGTGCAATCCAATCTTAGGAGGAGCGGTTTCCCTAAAGGAAGACTTCAGATGTTTCTAACACATTCCCAGTCCCGCCTGTCTCGAATCATTCCTCAGACTCTTTCCCTTTAATCAACTCTCCTGGTCTTTCATGGTGGTTCTCCTTCTCTTACACCCTCCAATTCTCATCTGTCTCTTTTTCAGTTGGAACCCAACACAGGAAATCAGCCAGTCACTCAATATTCTCACCTTTCTTCTTTCAGTCAGTTGACAGAATTGTTGACTCCACCAGAGTTCCAACTTGTCATTATGACAGAACAATAAGACAAAATGATCTTCAATTCAAGCTGAAGAACTTTAAATGAAATTAGATCAATAAACCAGAATGCAGTAAACGGACCACACTTGGGAATCATGAGACATTCAGCAGTGCGGTGTATCATTTTTGGAGGAGTTAAGGCAACTAACTTTTAACTATGTGGAGAGTTTATAGGTGATGTCGGGACGTGGATGACGAATCAGGACAAAATTAAATTCCTAAAGAAGACCCTAAGTAGGAAATTTAGAGGAAGGGATCTAGAACAGAAATAAAACAGCAGCTGGATAGCTCAATTGGAAAGACATTCGCACTAGGGGCCTGGGTTCAAATCCAGAGCTGGGCTACACCAACAGCATCCGGTGTGGGTTCACAGGCAAAGCCCTGCTATTTGCTACTTTGTTAGTCTCTTTGGATAAAAGCGTCTGCTAAATACATAAACATAAAACAGAGATCAAAACATATGACAGAACTAAGGCACAAAGTGATTAAATGATACTGAACAATATCAAAATCGAAGAACAAAATAATACAAACACAAACCAAGTTAGAACCAAAAACACAAGGACATGTTGATCATGACAGAACCGTTGTGATGAAGATACATCTTAACAGTTTTCAATAGTTTGCTCTTAAATAAAGCTCCCAAAAGTCGACCTTAACTTATCATAATAAGTAAGATTTGCCTTGTGCGTTCCTTCAACTGGATACATTTTCATGTACTTTCTCAGCAGGACTAAGGAGCCAAAATAAATGATGTTTCATGTTGATGGAGAACTATGCTGCATCTGTCATGTGGACACCAAAAAAAAGCTCAGCTTTGACACACAAAAGCAAGCTACAAGCTCGAATGAACAGGGCCCAGTTGAGTTTTTGCTCTCTTGACCAAGTGGCTCCTGTAGGACTTTTTTGCCTGCTAAAACACAGCAGCTAACAGAATTAAGGCTGATATATGGAATATCTTAATCTTATTACAGATATTGTAGCTAAAATATCAAGGTCATCCATGTGCACAGCTGAAGATTCAAGCTAATTATCCTCTGTCTTAGGAATGGCAAGTTTCTTTAAATTGCCTTCCTATATTTCTAATTTATGACTAATGACCCTCATATTTGGTATGACACAATAGTTATCCAATTACTAATGCATACTTCATTTTGAGTAGGTTCTACTTTTATAAATTTTCGTAGTGCCAATTTTAAGTAATAGGTTAAAAAGGGTTATTTCCTGAATTTAATGGCAGGATGACATTGAAATATTTGACCACATTAAAAAAGTATAATACTTTTAGTGCTCATAATAATAGTACTACAGTACCAGAGACTTGAAAAAATGTTCCATTGTCATTACTTACCTATTCTTGCGGGGTCATGGCTATTTTCTTTTCAACAAGTTAGTGCTCATGTATTCATGATTTTATGGTCAATAACCGATAACAAAAGTGTCTGAATCACAAAGAGATCTTGGTCTGTTAGCAACTGTGAGTTGCTCCCACACCCTGAAACTGCACAGACGTACTTTAAAACTAATCACACAAGGTTTACAATTTTAAAACCCCAGAAACTGCTTTTTAAAACATGGAGTGGTTTCTTCATAAAAGCAACCCGTATTTTTTGCTAAAAGATGAGAAAACCAAATATCTCATAAATTGAGGGGTTTTCGTGTTTTTCTTTACTTTTGCTCTGGCAGCTCATCTTGCTTTTTACATGGCGTGTCACAAATGAAATATCAACAGTGGAAAGAAACCGGAGTATACTGAAAACAACCTGAGCTGGCAGCTCCATGGCCGCTGGCATGGCCACAACAAGAAAGAGCAAGCAGAGACTACTCGAACGAGGAGCCAGGGATGGGTGTATACAGAAGAACTTTGCTTTTGTAGGCACTAGGCGCTTCGCCCTTGTACATCCAGGGTGCTGCTACTTGAGGTATTTTGGAAAAGAGAAAACAAAGCTACCTAACAATCCCCTCCCTTTATAGATAGTGAAATAACTAATTCATAATAATCTGTAAACGCCTCATTAATCATAACTGAGTGCCTTATATACATTAATTAAGTGCAAAAAAGAGACAGAACTGAGGAGTTTCTTGGCAAATAATGAGCCAAACCTGTTAGCCTAAGTACTTAATTCAGTCTTCTAATACTAAACATTTCAGAAAATATTAGTACCTTTTATTGAAAATAGTATTTTCTTAGCATACTTACAGATATGTATAATTCAGTGATAAAGTACAATATAATATGCGGAAAATTGGTTGAGGGATTAAGATGTAAATTGAGTTTCAGGTTTAACCATGTACTGGTAGTTGTAAGGTTTAGGATAATGGTCAGGATAACACTATAGAATTCAACAGAAACAAAAGTCTGCAAAGTCCTTGTTAGGATAGAAACACATACAATGTGTGTGCTAGTGCGTGTGTATGTGCATGTTCAGTAAGTGTGCCATGAGTGGGGTAATTCCAGCACAGCCAAACCGTAAAAGGCCTCTCATTACACACTATTTATGTCCAATTGGGTGGAACTAAATAAACACTAACTTTGCTGTAGGTGTGATGTACTCCTCTTTTTCTTGTCAGTGTAATCTTCTCTGCCTGCTGAATGTTCCTTTTTTACCAACCCACATAAAGATAAATACAATTAAAGTCCATGTATTAGTCGCTAGATACTCAGGAGAAACCCAAAAGAGTTCATCCAAACTGTCTTGCTTGCTTATAACAATAAAATAATTTTCACGTGTCCACACAGACAGTGACGGTTTCTATAAAAAGTATTCCGTCCTTTGGATATTTAACCATTTTATTGCTTTTACTAGTAAGCACCGACCTACTAAACCTGTTTTTTTGTGTGTGTTTTTTTGTGTGAATTAGAAAAACACTTTACATTAAGAGCCTATATTTTACAAAAATAATGTTAGTTAAAAGTGCATAAAAATACTATAAAGACAGCTTTTTCTGGAAGTTGCATTTAACTGGTTAATCAGTGTCCTTGGCTACCATTACAGCATGAACAACACTCCAAGCAAATCAGATAAAAGGTTTTTTAAAAGTATAATTAAGGGGATGGATACGAAAAATCTCTAAGGCACTGAACATTCCCTGGACTTTAGTTAAATCCATAATCAAGAAGTGGAAGGAGTATAACGCATGTTAAAATCTGCCCAGATCAAACCTGTCCACAAAGACTCTCATCTGGGATTGCAACCAGAAGTGAGTGTAGTAAATGCTGACTAAAAGATTATGAATCATCATGCAACCACTTATTTTGTTATTATTTTTTTTTTCAAAACAAATGTGACTTTAACATAACATTTTATTTGTAAGGTCTGATATTAGTCGTAACCATAGAATCCTGGTTTACAACCAGGACTTATTAAAATCAAAGAGCTGAAATAATACTTCGTCTTAAGCCACAAATACTTTTTAAGCACGGATTATAACACAGACATTGGTTTACTATCAAATTTAGTTGATGAGAGTTGAAAATAAACAAGGTAACTCTCATAGTTCAATATGACATTAAATAAAATTAAATGGCATAAATTATTACATTTGCATCTAACAAATACAAAGACTTAGCTAACAACTTAAAATATTTCCAAGCCCTAACAAGGACATAGTACTGGGATTGCAGTATTATGTGTTTACTGAGGCAAGGCTGCAGGATCATATTCCAGTATCTTCCTGCTAGGCTACCTGACTGTAAGAGCAGACACTATGCCACAAATCAACAACAAAAAAAGACTGGTTCTGTCCTTTCAGATTTGACATACTACAGGAGATCCATCATGGCCACAGCCATCCGTATCTACAAAACTCTTTGAACAAACTTGGAAAGTAGAAGTTACAAAATGTAATTTCCACTTGGGTTGAATAAAGAATTTTTGAATTTAAATAGAATTTAATTAACCTGATGTTAAGTGGGAGGGATGATAGGTAGTAAAAAGAAGAAGAAGAAAAAGGTTACCCATAATGCCACAGTTAACATGAAGTCTTGTACATTTTTTTTTTTTTATACCACCAAGCTAGCCTCTGAATGAGAAAGATTTATCTGACCTTTAGACAGAAATGCCTTGCCTGTAATGTTAGCAATCCAAAGTTCTATTAAGTTTTGTCTTCGTGTAAAAATATACATGTAAAGCAATGTAAGAAGAAGAGACTCTTAGAGACAATTATCAGTGTCTCGGTCTTCACTGTATGCTGCCACACACATGACTGAAAGGAATGGGTGATTGGGGAGTTCTTTAAGCACTTGTTGGCATATTGAGGAGGGTATGAAATTACTAAATCAGATGTGCTGCAGCAAGGCATCATCTGGGACAGTGAGTCCTGCAGTGCATAGATGGGAACCACTAAATTACAGGAATTCTAACCTGAAAATGCTTTGATTTAAACTGTTTCATGGCTGTTGTTGCTGTCCCTCAGTCTCATGTGTCCTTGTACAGGGTTTCTTTCATGATTGTTCCATATTTTGTTCCATTTATAGTCTTCTAAACTTAAACTTCTTGGATGCCCACAGCATGATCCTGCCACCAGTGTTCAGAGGAACATGCTGTCCCACTGTTCTGCCTTGTGTTCAGTTTTTGCTTAATCCACTCAAAGAACCTTCTTTGCTGCCCCTTGCATGGCTTATGAAAAACTGCAAATTGTGGTTTTGATTCTCTTCTGTTTTGGTTGACTTACTGAACAGCTGATTCATGCTGAAACCGGAAACAAAATGTATCCTTTTAAGCTTGTGGGATGTGACAGATCCAACATAATTCATTTTTTAAAATGTGCCTATAAAAATGAAATCTTCCACAGAAACCACTGATACGCACAACATGCTTGAAAACATAGTGGGGTTTGTTATAAAAGTGAAGGGCACAGCTTGTTCTAGTTAACTGTTTGTTTTAGTTAACTGAATTCAGTTCATCACACTATTTATTTCTATATTGGCTTAAAAAAGGACCTGAGTTCAAATTTCGTACCACAAACATGAAAATGTGAAGAGGTATGATTATAAAAATCCTTGAATAATATCTAGACAGAGACTTTTTTTATTCTAATGGAAAACTGAAATGCATAGGTTTTACAAAATAACTGCTATTAAATTTTTAATAAAAGTTTTTTCAACAAGTCAAACTTATCTGTACGAAATCCTGTTTCTCATTACCAACAAAACCAAAAATAAAAATAAAATCTCCATTTTTTTCAAAATTTAACAGTTTAAAAGAGTTACCTATTTAAGGTAAGATATTGACTATTTATAATCCCACAGCAGAATCTCACTGCACTGAAGCTCATCTGAAACTAGGATTAGGATGGTCCGAGGCTGTGGAAAACCCCCAAGATGTGTGAACCAAACTGAAGAGTTTCAAAATAATAATTATTTGAACTCGTTGGTTTTACTACCTGTTTTTAAAAAAGGAAAAGCCTAGACCAGCCACTGCAGGTCCTGAAACCCCCATAACAAATGCAAGGAGCAATCATGGAGTGTTATTTTTATACAAAATGCTTTCTTTGCACAAGTTGGTATTAACGGGTTGCTATCAGGGGTTTAGTTTAATTTCAAATGGGTGCGTTAGGCATATTATCTCTAATATGTTTTTATGATTTTATATTTTCCAAAATAGAATAAAAAAATGTATTCATCTCCTAATTTTAAAAAAAAATCTACATCAGTGACTTTAGTCAATCAGGCGTATTGTTGCTTGTTAGTCATTGTGCTCAATCACAGACCTGTGTTCACATGACATCTAAGCACTCTGCTTAGCAACAAGCTTTCACACCAAAGTGTACCTTTAGCTCATACTAGGGTTGGCACCACTTTGCCACCGCCTACAGGGAAATTAACTCTTATAAATAAGGCAAGAGAAAGTGGGAGGCATCTGTGTGTCGGTAATTAATTATGTCAACTACTATAATGAAAAAAGTGTAGAGAAATTGTTTGTTCGTTTAGTCTGTTATGTTTGATAATTCAACAAAGAGTTTATTTTACCCCACTTTATTTATATGGTCAGAACCTGCTCGGGACAGGTAGATGAATAAATATGTCTAACCAATTTACACTTCCACAGAATTTTGTTATATTCAAATCAAATCAGGTGCAAATCTGATATTGATTTATTTCACCATGATATTTCTTGCTTGCTTCCAAAAGATCTAATATTTTTGCTAAACATTTCTTTGAGTTGCAAGTAAAAGAAAAAAAAGCTTCTTCTTTTATGCATCCTTAAAAATCTGAAATAGTGTTCAGTTTTGACATGTCTAATATTTTTTAAACGGCTCCCCTTCTTCCGTTTTTACTGCGAATCAACACTGTGTAGTTCTGAGCTCAGATTGGTCAGCATATGTTTTACGAACAAAATACTGTAGTTGTCAGGAAATGGGTCATTTGTGTTTATTTTGGTTTCTCCTTCCATCTGCAGAGATCCAATAGACGACATGCAGGAGAGCGGCTGCTGGGAGTTCATTAGTTGCAGGTGCGTCTTGTCATGCACCTGCGTCCATGATCCTCACTGGCAGTATGAGGAGCTGGTCACCAGACATCGAGTGCCTGAGTGTTTCACCTAAGTAGCAACGTCAAGCCCTCCTGAGTGTATGTTTAGCTTTCCTTTTCCCAGTGAAACCTTTTAGTTTTCTCTGTTGTCTTCATCTGATTCTGCATCAATGACTGGCAGCAGCAACTTAAATCAATCTTTAACAAATCTTATTTGCTATCAGAATTTTACAGTGTATATTCGGCTATCTGTCTTTATTGCATACTCCTTATTTGTGGCAGTAAAGCACCCAGGAGAAATGCTTTAAATTGGTTTTTATGTAAATGCTTTGGGCTGGATTGTTGAGGCCAGGCAGCAAGTGAATGGCAGCAGAGGATTGATATTTATGATTGGAATTAAGTGATTTGCAATTTTTAAATAAACTGATTCTTGATTCTTATTCTTGATGTTTGTTTCTGTGTACACACACACACGCACACACACACACACACAAATGACTTATATATAAGTACTTATTCTATCCCTCTATATCATCCACACATTTACACACACTTCTATTATAATCAAATTTTATAATATAATTTAGTCCTTTTTAAATATCTAATAACTATTTGTATTTGTATTGTTAACCCCAATTTGGATATGATTAATTTGTCATTGGTAAACGGCTATGTACCGGAGGCTCTTAAGGTAGCTGTAATAAAACCCCTACTTAAGAAACAATAAGTCTTCTCTTGGTCAAGAAGACTTAATAAATTACAGACCCATAACTAATCTTGAAAAAATTGTTGTTCATTTGAGGAATAATGAACTATTTGAAAAATTTCAGTCAGGTTTCAGAGCTCATCATAGCACTGAGCCACATCTCCTTAAAGTTACTAATGATATTCTCATGGCGTCAGACAATGGGCTTGTGTCTATTCTAGTTTTGTTAGATCTCAGTGCTGCTTTTGACAGTCAATCACAATATCCTCATTGAGAGGTTTGAACACACTGTGGGGATAAAAGGAACAGCACTAGGCTGGTTTAAATCGTATTTGTCTGATAGATCCCAGTTTGTTCATCTAAATGACAAATCTTCTCCGCATTGTAAGGTTACTTGTGGAGTTCCACTGGGTTCTGTACTTGGCCCAATTCTATTTACTATTTACATGCTCCCTATTGGTAAAATCATCAGACAGCATGGTGTTAATTTCCACTGTTATGCTGATGATACACAACTGTATTTATCTATAAATCCTGATGAATGCAGTCAGTTTGGTAGATTAAAGGCATGTCTAGATGACATAAAAATGTGGATGACATTAAACTTTCTGCTCTTGAACTCTGAAAAGACAGAAGTTGTTATCTTTGGACCAGAACCTCCAAAAATAAATTGCTTAGTCAGCCACTTGACCTGAATAGCATCAGGTTGATGTCGGGTGACAATGTAAAGAACCTTGGTGTTACTTTTGATCAGGAAATGTCTTTCAAGTCCTATATAAAACAGTTCTGTAAGATTTCCTTCTTTCACCTTAGAAATAAAGCAAAAATTCGAAATATTCTCTCTAGGGCAGATGCTGAAAAGCTAGTCCATGCATTTGTTACTTCAAGGCTGGACTATTGTAACTCTTTATTAGCAGGAAGTCCACAAAATGCAGATAAAAGCTTTCAGTTGGTCCAAAACGCTGCAGTTCTGATGAAAACTTAAAAAGAGAGATCATATCTCTCCAATTTTAGCTTCCCTTCATTGGCTCCCAGTCAAACTTAGAATAGATTTCAAGATTCTTCCTTTGACATATAAAGCCCTCACTAATAAAGCTCCATCGTATATCAGAGATCTGATTACTCCTTATGTCCCTAACAGAGCACTTCGCTCTCAGACTGCAGGTTTACTGGTGGTTCCTAGAATCTCTAAAAGAACAATGGGAGGCAGATCTTTTAGTTATCGGGCTCCTCTCCTGTGGAACCAGCTTCCAGCTTTAGTCCGTGAGGCAGACACCCTGTCTAGTTTCAAATCTAGGCTTAAAACCTTCCTGTTTAATAAAGTTTATAGTTAGGAAGAGGTAGAGAAGACAGCCTAATCCGGTTGGGGGAGGAACTCAGTCTTGACAGACGGTTCTCCTTTGCTCTACCTTCTTCATGTCTCA
>JAVLVB010000453.1:545678-557728 GCA_032876305.1 Orestias chungarensis | reverse complement strand
CAATACAAACACTCGGCTCACAGTAATGAGGTGTGACTAGACAGCTCTGTTGCTATGGAGACCCTCAACAACCCAGTGGCATTCCCTGGCGCTCTCATCCTCTTATTTCTCATTTTAAACACTGTTTGGATTAATCTCATTTCCAGGCTAAATTTAAGAGTTATTAAACAAATTTTAGTTGAGCTTTGCAGCACAATGAGCCTTTTTTGTCAAAATATAGAAACACAATCATGTAAAATTTCTATTCCTCTAAGCTGGGACTTTTATCTATTTACCTTTTTCCGGAAAATGTGTGCTTTTTTTATCAAACAATCACACATAGTTAATGTTATTTCTTAATGTATGAATTTAACAGGCTGATTCTTTTTTCTTTTTATTGTTAGCTTAATATTATTTAATGTTAACTCTATAATAAAAATACTAGGATGGATAGATGAATGAATGGATGTTGGTATTTTATTATGAATATTAAAAAACAATGTAAAACAACTCAACCGGGTTTTAGCTTTGACTGGCACTGGCATCAACAATGATCAAACCAACATTCATCTGCAGTTTCCCCCCCCATTATGCAAATATAACCATATATTGTTAAGTATAGAAATGGTAGTTTTATCCTGTTGGACCAGTTTTTAATGCCCATTTAGGTTCCTAGCAAGAAAATAAATAAAGAGGTTTATTTCAGGAAAGGAAAATCAGTTTGCAGCAGACGAAATAAATACCTCCAAATACAAATATACCATTGATCATTTATCACATGCATATACTAACAGTCTCAGAGGCTGTAATTCATCCTAAGATCTGAAGCTTTATTTTTACATACATGTCATACAAAGTACAACCTGCTACAAAATCATTTCTGAACAACACATTAAACAAACAAGGAGACTGGTGCCTGGGCTGCAGCAATTAAGGTGCTGGCCTATGGTTATTCCAAAAAGATAGGTAGCAAATATAAGGGTAGACAAGGAATTAAAAACAATATATCTCACACAGTGTGAGCCAGAAGTTATCTTTGGACCAGAACCTCTGAAAACGAAACTGCATACTCAACCCCTTAAACTGGATGGCATTAAATTGGCCTCTGGTAACAATGTAAAGAACCTTGGTGTTGTTTTTGTATAGGATATGTATTTTAAGTCCCATATAAAACAGGTCTCTAAGATTTCCTTCTTTCACCTTAGGAATATAGCCAATAGTAAGAATATTCTCTCAAGGACTGATGCTGAAAAAATAGTCCATGCATTTGTTACTTCAAGGCTGGACTATTTTAACTCTCAATTAGCAAGAAGTTCACTAAATGTAGTTAAAAGTCTTCAGTTGGTCCAAAACGCTGCAGCAAGAGTTCTGATGAAAGAGATAACATATCTCCCCAATTTTAGCTTCCCTTCATTGGCTCCCTGTCAAATTCAGAATAGATTTTAAGATTCTTTATTTGACATATAAAGCCCTCGCTAATCAAGCTCCATCATACATTAGAAATCTAATTATTCCTTATGTCCCTAACAGAGCACATTGCTCTCAAACTGCAGGTGTACTGGTGGTTCCTAGAATCTCTAAAAGCAGAATGGGAGGCAGATCTTTTAGGTATCAGGCTCCTCTCCTGTGGAACCAGCTTGTAGCTTTAGTCCACGAGGCAGACACCCTGTCTAGCTTCAAAGCTGCTTTAGTTACCATTATTTCAACCTTGTTAACCTTTAGTTTTCTCTTAGTGTTCTTCTCTCCATAGTAACCACACCTGGCCTGGCGTTCTGTTAGCTGAGACAGCTTCTTGGACGAGAACATGGGCTGAGATGCTGCCAGCGACATTCTACAACTTCTGCCATAAACTCTTTTTTTTCAGTATCCCCTGCATCTATTTTAATTTTCTGTCTCTTCAAAACCCAGAGTCGGTTGTGGCAAATGGCTGCTTGTATTGAGCCAGGTTTTGCTGGAGGTTTTTTCCTGTTAAAGGGGAGTTTTTTCCTCTCCACTGTCGCTACATGCATGCTCAGTATGAGGGTTTGCAGTAAAGTCAATGACAACACCAGCCATTGTTTCGGTCTGCTGATTCCAGAGGAGAGAATGCTGCAAGTCAATGACTCGATGAATCTGCTGGGGTTCCTTAGATGGGAAACTTTTTCAAACTGATTTGTAATTATGTATCTAGGATTTTAATTGATTGTCTTGTAAAGTACTTAGAGAAAAAATCTGTTGTAAATTGGCGCTATATAAATAAACAGATTTATGATTCTTGATTTTTGAGTCTTGTAGGGCACAACTTGCAAGAGCACTGGGAATAGGGAGGGGCAGTGCAAGGGGTGAGGCTAGGGAGGGACACGCGAGGGACACCTCACCATAGTTCTAATAATGGTGTAATGTTCATCAGGTCAACCTTGGTTAAGGGGGCAGACCATCTATCTTAATGATATAAAAATGTGAGATTACCAGCCTTTCAAGCCAGCATTATGGCAGACATATTCACATAATAATTTTTTTTTGTTTAAGGCTGACACTGGTGATTTGGTAAAATTCAAATCACCCAAAGTACTTTGTCAATCTCGCCCACAATTGCAACAATAATTTAAGACTGCTGGAGCTCATCTGCGTCAAGGTTCCCCCTGTTGTGTGTTCAGTATTTTTGTTAAAGAGTTATTCATATTTTTTATTTTTTTATTTCTGTTTTACAAGTCTGCTCAGTATCATTGAACATGTGTCATAAGCAAGTCATGTTTGTTTTTAATTTTTGCTTTTTAAATCGGTACTCTGGAAGCCCGAGATAGCGTCATGTGTCCAAAATCCCAGCAGACAAGTAATTTCAGAAATATTCAGCCCAATCTATTAAGCAAAATCACTTAAATTTCTTCCTTTTGATTCTCAATCTCTGGGATTAAATACTTGTATTAACAAGTAGTTAAATTTGAAAAAGCGTACATAATTGAGTGACGGGTGAGCAAATGTGACTGAAGTCTGTTGAGCTCAGTTTCCTAGTTTTTAAAGCCCTTTCGATAACTTTAAAGATTTCCTGCACCTCTCTTTGTTGTTTTATTTTAACGTTGGATGAAGTAGAAATGGCAATCATTTCTTGAAAAAAGATAGCTTTTAAAGCAAATATGATAAAACTTTAAGATGTTTTAAGTTGCGTTGTTAGCGTGTCTGCTGACTTCTTTTACTTTCACATTTTCCATACTAAGGGAATTCTCCCAAATACACCTGACTGAGCTCAAACAGCCAAGGCCAGACTGGGATAAAACCAATTTACTTCGTCAGGTACATTCCACCTTCTTGGCCAGTTTTGTGTTTATTTCCAAGGAAGCTTCTCTTTCCCAGGTCTCTCTTGGCTTTAGAGCAAAGGCTCTTGGCTGAGGTCCTAACTTCACAAAGGGTCCGTGCATTCCAGCTGTCTGCCTTTAATCCACTGTGTCAGCTTGTGTTAATGTTACAGCACGAAATCTGAGGACGCAAAGCGGGATGGAGTATCTACAAGAGAAAGGGAAAAAAACAGATAAGAATTCCTCTGACAAAGGCCACTTTGCTTAAACAGTAAGTGGTCTGCTGGTGGTAGAGGTAATGGGCGGTGGATTAAGCAAAATCAGGTTGTATATGTTTGCATGGATCGTATGCATGTCACCAAGCTCTCTTGCCAGGTGCGAAAGTAACAATTGGGAAGCAGTTAGAAATCCATCCACACAATATCGGTAGGGGATACTGGAGAAAGTGAGGGGAGGGGGGACCTCTGGACAAATGGTAGACTAAATCAGCATTTCCGCTCTTCCTCAGCATGCCTGCAGTCTGCCCTGACACACAATGGCAAATGACACGCTTCTGAGAATAGTTAATTATCTTAGACACACACGCACACTGACAATTAATTCCACACACAATGTAAGCATGAACCACAAGCATAAAGGAAGAAGGACATATCAATACATATCACTCACATTTTGCATGCCCTAAGTCTTTGCTTGCCTAAAAACAGAGAAATCTGTTTACAGTCTGTCGGTCTCGCCTCAGTCACTTTTCCCTAAAGGTGCCTTAATTTGCCTAAACTCCATGTCTGCAGTATGTACTCTAAGCAATAATTATTCACCTATTCGTGCTCCATACACTGCAACTCACATTAAGCATTTTATAGCCAAAGGGCAAAATCCTGTTTTCATATTGGAGAATAGCTGATTAAAACATACAGATATTATATGTATGCTATATCGTGTGACCTGAAATTCTATGTTTTCCACAAGTAGTTTATTTAATAATATCTAAGGAGGACCTTCCCTGGGCTACTGTGCAATTACCTTTGAATTTCTTTGAATTTCCTAAATTTTTCAGGCTAATTATCCCTTCTTAACTTTTCATGTGGATACAAAACTTATCTATTGCATTTTACAATAAAGTTGGTGTTTAAAGTGTACTATAGGCCCAATTATTTTGACAGCCTTCCAGTACATCATAGTACTGACTTATAGCACTAATGCGTTCTGGTTGAGTCACTTTATCTGACTGCTTGATTGTGGTTATTAGCCAGACGTTAGACTAACCATGGCACCCAGAGCAGTGCGAAAATGTCTCCACACTGGGGCCCAGGGTCAGACATAGTTAACTGGAATGCCATGGTCTCTGTAAAAGTGCTCGATTAGTTTGCGGGCAGTCTGAAGGGCTGTGGGGGCTTGCTGTTCTTGGAGCCGGGCCTGTAAGAGATTGTTAGATTAAAATTAGACAAAAACTTCGACAAACAAGATCGTCTGGAGTTAGGTCTCTTGGCGGATTAAAGGTACAAAAGGTCCTTATGTTCAGTCCATACCACAACCAGTTGTTTGATGCCCTCCAACTAATGACGCCACTGCTCCAGGGCAAGTTTTATAGCCAGAAGCTCCAGGTCCCCCACATTGTAGTTCCTCTCAGTGGAAGATAGAAGAGAGAAGAAGGCATAAGGATGAAGTACAGCTCCGACTACGGTATCAGAGACATCAACCTCAAGGAAGATCTGTTTGTGGGGTTAGTGCTGTACTAAAATGGGGGCTTGAGAAAACTTGTTTGACTTGTTTGAAGCGGAGTCAGCAGTCGGATTCAGGCAAATGTTCTCTTGGTGGAAGTTAGGAAGGGAAGTTAGTGCAGTTAGTGGTGCAGCGATTTGACTTTAGTTTTTGACATACTTTCTAGAAAAGTTTGCAAATCCTACAAATCTCTGTCATCGTCTTTGGGTCTTGGATACTTTCCAATCAGTAACTTTCACCTGTCCGTCCTCAAAAATGAAACACAGGAATGTGACTGAAGGTTGGTGGAATGTGCACTTCTCAGCCTTCACATAGAGCCAATCCTGAAAAAGGTGGTTAAGGACCAGACGGATATGTTTCTTATGATCTTACGTTCTTTATCGAAGTAGAAAAAATAAAAATGTATAAATAATGGTGAATGTAATTTATGAGGGCTTGAAAGACAGAGGGGAAATTGCAGAGACCAAAAGACATTACAAGATACACAAAGTGTCCAAGCTGGGTCTTGTCCCTCTGGCAGATGGGAACTAGGTGGTAGGTGTTTCAAAGGTCTGGTTTAGTAAATATCTTGGTGTGGTGTAGGGGTTCAAAGGCAGCAGAGATAGGGACAGAAGGTATTTGTTTTTCATTATTTGGTTTAGTCCATGGTAATCTTTACAGGGATGGAGGGACCCATCTTTCTTGGACACGAACTAACCCACCCCTAGAGAATGGACGGATGATGCCTGCTGCTCTGGATATATTTATATACTTCCCTTTCAACTCACGCTTCTTGATAGAGTTGTTGGATAGTCTTCCAAAGCTCAGAGGGGCACCAGGAAGTAGATTTTTCTGCAATCCGAGGGGCGAAGATGAAATAGGGAACTGAAATTTTTCTGAAAACTTGCTTGAGGTCTAGGTTTTCGGGGGGAAAGTTGATGAGATCCTGTGAGTCCTATGAAGGGGGCAAGCTTGGAGAAACGGCATCAAGGAGGCATGAGGAATGGCAGTCAGGGGACCAGGAGTTGATTAACAAATTTTTCAGGTCAATGTGTGGGTTGGGATGTTTAAGCCAGCCAATTATTGCTGGTTGTGAGGCAGTAAAAACAGTGAAATGGTTTCTGTGTGGTTACCGGAAGTAACCATCTTGTGGGATGAGTGATCTGTGTTATATGATGGGGCTGGCCATCAAGGGCAGAAACACAGAGGGATTTAGTTGCTGCGAGTCAGATTTGAAGTGGATGCTGGCTGGTTTGAGTAACCAGAGGATCTTTGGATTATGGGATGAGTATGCCTATTCCCCCGACTTCACAGATGGGCTGTCTCAGGGAAGTTATCGCGTCAATGAAAGGGACATGCAGCAATGTAGTGATCAGGATTGCCACAGTATAAACACTGATGAGACTGCATCCTCCTCTTCAGTTCGTCTAGTTTTAGACAGATTTGATAAATTTTCATGGTTTTGGGTTCAGGGACCGATGGCGTCTATAGAGGGGCCAATGTGTAAGAAGGGGATTGGGTTTAGCTGGGTGGATTAACAGAAACTAGTGATGACCTATGAAAAGCTTTTTTTTCATTTGTTTCCCTTAGACGACCATCGATTCTGATGAAGAAGTCTAAGAAAGCAGGTTCATCCACAATTGCTACGCTATCCTTAATGGAGGTCATTTAAAGTGTTCAAAACATACTGTTTGAAGTAGCAGACTCCCAACCTAGCACATTTCTAAATTCAACCGAAAATTTAACTACTGTTCTCTGACCCTGTTTTAGCTTCCAAACATTTCTAGAGCGGGAAACTTAATCTGTCTCTCGACCAAAATAGTTCTATAACCTTGCCTTAGCCCATTTAAGTGCGCTGCCACTAAATAATCCAAACATGTAAGACATTTTGGCGTCATTATGGGGGAACAGTTGAGGGGTTGAACTGAACACTACATTAGTTTGAAAATTTAACAACCACAACCATCCACCTCACCGAACTACGGTGAATCCCTGTTTCTGAAACAGAAATGGCTGGTGTTGCGGTTGTGGTGCAGGGGCTCTAGCGGTTGTGGAAAAGATGAAACTGAATGTTTAATGTTTAGTTCACGTATCTACAGGGTGAGCTGTTGTAGAATTTGAATTTGATTTGTGGATTGTTGTTGCTCGGAAAGTGAGTGGAGAACAAACTCATGTTAGGCGGCTTGCTCTGAAATAGTCCTTCTGAGTCCTTCCTCTGGGTCAGCTTTTTGGCCTAAGTGTTCTGTCAATGTTTTTTCAAGGGCTCTTACCCAAATTCGGGAGAACAACTCAGAAGGAATCAGAATCAGACAGTGTTTTATTGAACAGAATATTCATAAATAATAATTAATGTCGTCTCAGGTCCAGAATGGGAACAGCAATGAGGGGAACTAGAAGCACTGGAGAGAGGACAGATGAGCTGATTTACAGGAAGATGAGTATTGTAAAATTAAAAACAGTCGTACATGAGAGCTGAATGTAATTCGCCAGGTAGAGGTGAGAGAATCTGGAGATCATAGTTGGTGGGTTTGCAGTTTTTTTTTGTGAAGGATCAGTTCGGAGGGGGTGATTGACAGTGGAGGCTGCAGTGGTGATGCTTGTGCGAATGGGTAGTGCGGATGTGCAGTGGAAGATCCAGTGGAGGTCCATGGAGCGGTTGTATAAGATCAAAGTCAAAAGTTAAAGTCAGAGTCAGCTTTATTGTCAAAACTTTACATGACAGAGCATACAAAGGAAGCAAAATTATGTTCCAGACTTTCCTGCAGTGACAAGTACAAAAACAAAACATATACACACTGTCAAAGCAGGCCAACAGTAACCATAATGCTGAATGAACATTTTAATAATAAAGTGCAGGTGAAGATAACAATGTAACCAAAAATTAACTATACATACTACTTAATGTATAAACCGAAAACTCAGGAAAACTACTTAACACAGATATTTTAGTACAATTCACAATGTAATGTTAGAGGTAGTAAAAGGAGCAATAACATTATGTATTGTAGCACCAGATGATTCCTATTTGGACATAATGTGCAAGTGGTAAATAATGCAGAGCTTGCCCTCTGTGTTTGGAGGGAGGGACAGTACAAAGGTTGCAAAGGTTTGGGGAGAGGGGAGGGGGGTGAATCAAAATCCCCATACCTCATATTAAGAGAGTGTGGATATATACACACATGCACCTACAATTTCAATATAACAAGCCTTATATTTAAAACATATGAGCTGAACCTGAACAAGCAGAAATCACAGAAGAATTCTCTTAGGGGATTTCTTGACGGAGTACAGGTGTTGATAGACAAAGTAAATTAAGGTGTGATAAACTTCATGTCTCAGTGGTAGAGGAAGTGTACTACGTACCAAAAGCTACAGTCCTCAAATTGTTTCATATCATGCCTTTCTCTCTCATGTAGTGTTGTGGCAATAACATCTTTAAAAATGTGAAAATGACAAAGATAATACAATAGGATGCAGAGAAAAATTATAAGACCAGGATTGTACTGTATGCATCTCCACATGCTGAGACATCATAGAAGGTATCTGTAAACACCCTAATCCAAACTTCAATGTGTGTCTGAGAGAGTGTCTATGAAAAGTTCTCACTATCAAAATGTTCAATAGATGATGTAAGATGATCCAAATATCTATTTTTTAGGACATGATGCATGGAACATGGAGGAAATTGGAGCCACAAAAACCCAAAGGTCCCCGATATTATGGGAGCATCCCAGGGAGCACTAGCAGTGAGATCACAGCCAGGTGCCAGTATGGTTCTGCCTAAGCTGATCCAGCCAAATAGACTCAGAGGCCCAAGACCCCAGGGCACACCAAACCAAAGTAAAGACGTTACAGAGCCATGGGACCCGGCGCCCACCAAGCAGTCACCAGGAGTGACCTGGCACACACATGTGTACCCAGACACTAAGAAACACAAATTCACCAGAGGTCAGAGTTGTGAAAGCGGGAAATATGTCAACATTGGTTGGGGACCTGGGGTGATCCAACAAGCAGGGAAATGCAAGATTCAACCTGAAAAACAGGCACACAGAGATGCAATCACACCATCACACCACCACACATACACATATAAACTCACACCAACCCAAAGACACCCAGAAATTTGCACTATGCACATGCTTCCTCTTTCCAGTACAGACTTTATACTCCCAGGTCCAGGTAATTATAGCTCAGAGGTGCAACTGTGCGAGGAGGTGGTCCCCCTCTATTTGGTTGAAGATAAGCAGACCACCCATGCATAAGTTTCCACGGTAAGACAACGGCCCACCAGCCCAGACTAAAGTCTAGCACTGCAACAACCTGAATGACCACAGTCCAGAATTCATCCAGAGATATTGTCAATTCATTTCCAAAATACTTTATTTATTTCAAAGGTAAATCAAATGTTGTTGTTGTAATTACACAACTTTCTCCTGCCTTTAGTATTATTGTAGATGCTGAT
Organism: Orestias chungarensis; assembly: GCA_032876305.1. NCBI lineage: Eukaryota > Metazoa > Chordata > Actinopteri > Cyprinodontiformes > Cyprinodontidae > Orestias > Orestias chungarensis. Next base: position 548,314 of record JAVLVB010000453.1, on the reverse strand, counting down.
GACTCTTTTTATCTTTTTTATGAGAATATACCGGAAAACCTGAGACATCTGACAACAAACGAGTAAAAAGGAAAGGGCCAGAGTACAGTAACATGTGGTGATCCGGACCTGCTGCTGACTATCTGGGTAGACACAAAAGTCTTCAGTCTTACACACTGTGGTCGGTTTTACAAGTTGTAATTGATACATATGATTGCTGAACCCTTCAAATAGTATCCTATGTCTGACAAAGCAAATCACACAAAATTGCATTAAATTCAGCAGGGGAATCAAAGTACATGATCCTCACAGGGTTGTCTAAATGAAAATGGGTTTGTTGAATCAGGTGGGCCAACAGGTCCCTTCATGTCAGGGCAACAGGTATTTGGCCATTAATGTTTAAAGGTGAAACCTTGGTACCAGGACGAGGAAGAATGTCTTACACAACTATGATCAAGGTGACAAATGACATCCCTCTGAACTCAGATGCAGGCAAAGTCTCTGTCCTTGTTCTTCTGGACCTGACCGCCACCTTAAGACAGCTTCAGAACATCCAGAATGCTGCTGCTCGGGTTCTGACCAAAACCAGGAAATAAGACCACATTAGTCCAATGCTCAAGTCTCTGCACTGGTTTCCTGTCACTCTATAGAATAGACTAAAACAGCCTTGCTTGTGTGCAAGTCTCTTCATGTTTTAGCCCCAAAGTACATATGTGGCATGTTAGAGCCATATGAACCAGCCAGGACTCTGAGAACCTCAGGTAGTGGGCTCCTGCTGATGCCCAGAGTCAGGACCAAACAAGGGGAGGTTTCATTCCAGTTTTATGCTCCTAAAATCTGGAACAGTCTTCCCGAAGAGGTGAGACAGGTTGCAACTTTGGCAATGTTTAAATCCAGGCTGAAATCAGCTTTGTTTAACTGTGCATATAGCAACTGATGATATTATTACTATTATTCTCATTATTATTATTATTATTTTTTTTTATTCAAAGTTGATTTTATTGTTCCATTTTCTGCTCTTTTTTCCTATGTAAACCACTTTGAATTGTCTTGTACACGAAAATGTGCTATACAAATAAACTTGCCTCGCCTTACCTTGCCTTACTGGAACTTTCTTTTGGGTAAGGCTAATGTTGCAAAGGCTGATCTGCACAAGCCTTCAGAACTTTTGGGATGACACCAACTAGACCTGTAGCTGTGGTCCAGTGTAGTTTCCCCAGCTGCCAAGGATTAAGGAGACAAACAATATCTGCTTGAACACAGATTTCTAGAGATAAGTGGGTGGCAAAGAAGGCAACAGTATTTCCCTATTGGGTTGAAGACAAACTCATAGAACCAGAAACGTTAATGACAAAGGTGGAAGATAAAGAGTTGAGGAAGTGACAGGAAAGCTGTAGGTCAAATGATAGTGAGCTTGTTTCTGAATTGAACCTACTGCAGGGTGTGTTCAGTTCATTTGCTCTGTCCAGACTTCCATCAGTCCAATGGAACATCTCAGACATTGTTCCTCTGTATCCATCATCTTGACCTTGCATTGCTTCTGTATATTTCTCCATAATTCCCAGTCTCCTTCTTTGAAAGGCTTTTTTTCTATTATAATCAGTCACAAAATCATCAGAGTTAGAACTATCCTGAGTGTACCCTGCAGGAGACAAACACGTGTTAAGTCCCTTAAGTTTGGTTTAGACATCATTTCTGTTGATTCTGGCAAAAAAATATTCAAATGGTACAAAGCTGGCTATGTTATTGATTTAATGTGACTGTTCAGGTTCATGTCTGAGTCGGATATTCCTGAACGGATTTTTTGAATCAAAAAAGAAAGTTTCTGGATGAGCAATGATAATTTCTGTCTAACTGAAGAAAAATTGTTTTGTATCCACACACTCACTTGTTTGACAGAGTGACACAATAAATTTAGGGATTAACGTTCTCCTGTCAGTGAGAGTTGTGATAAGATACATTATAGTTGTTTATTAGCTGACATAATGATAGCATGTACAATGTAGACAGTAGTAATCCTTAGAATAAATGATCTTCAGTACGATCACATGTTCAACTATGTCAGAAGCAGCTTAGGTCCAGTAGGGCTAAATCTGTGACTCTGCCCGCCAGTCCAGGTTATGTGGATTTAACTTTATTAGATCGGTGAAAATCAGTAAGTATTTTACCTATGGATGACAAGCTTAAAATCAAGATTATGAGTAAGGAACTCATACTGGTTTTCAATAGTTCCAGGGCCAATAAAATTAATGTTTAAAAGTAACATTGTAGTGGTTGTATAACCTTAAATAAAAAAATATATCTAACGTCCTTTTTATTATAATTTTCTACTTATATTGCTTATTTTGGGGAATTAATTTGACATCCACGAATGATCTGATCATTTCCAATGGCTATTTACCCTTAATGACAGGACAGGAGTCTCAGCTATATTTTTCATTTAATTTAAAGTATATTAATTTAATCAAGAATCAAGAATCAAGAATCAGTTTATTTATATAGCGCCAATTTACAACAGGTGTCGTCTCAAGGCACTTTACAAAAAATCAATTAAAATCAAGGATACATTCTAACAAATCAATTTGAAAAAGTTTCCAATCTAAGGAACCCCAGCAGATTGCATCGAGTCATTGACTTGCAGCATTCACTCCTCTGGA